>JACEVL010001238.1:697500-1110000 GCA_020284085.1 Aporrectodea caliginosa | reverse complement strand
ATTGTCATCAATTTTTAAAATTCCAAAAACAATTTAATCCTGAAATATTAGTGAACTATAATTTATGTTCAAAATGTCCGCCATTGGCTTCAACACAAGCTACGAGACGCACACGCCACTGACTAACGGCAGCATCGACGACCAGTTGATCAAATTCATCCCAAGCATTAACAATTCGCTCACGGAGTTCTTCAATGTTTCTGACCTTTGTCTTGTATACCTTCTCCTGCATTATTCCCCAAATTTTATAATCAACAGGATTTAAGTCCGGACTGTTTGGAGGCCAAAGATTTGGAGGTATAAAATCTGGAGTCTCCTTTATCAGCAGTTCGACAGTTTCACGTGCTCGGTGAGCTGGAGCACCATCTTGTTGAAATGTGTAGTAATCTGAATATTGCCTGATATCAGGTAATAATTTTTCCAACAACAAAGAATCTCGATAGTAAGCTCCATTTATTTTAACGCCAGGTTCTATGAAATGTATGTCTGTTTTACCAAGAGCAGATACACCAACTGAAACCATTACTGACTGGCTGAATGTTGGGCGAGTACTAAGCAAACGATTAGCTGGGATGTTTTTCTTCCGAGTTCCGGTGGCAACGTACAGACGATCATTTTGACTGTTCTTTGGTGTGGCGATGGTAAACAACTTTTCGTCTGTAAACCAAATAAAGTTTACCATTTCATCAGGATAGCGATCTAACAAAATCCTTGAACGCTCGAGCCGTGCTTCCTTGTTGGCTTCTGTTAATTCAGTCGCTCGTCTTTTCTTTAAACACTTTAGATGAAGGTCATTTTTGACAATTTCGTGCACTGAAGTTTTTGAAATTCCAGTCTCTCGAGCGATTTCTCTTAGCGTTAGATGTGATTGAGGTCGATCTTCTTGACTTAAAACGAGATCCTCAACTTTTTCGATATTTTCAGTTGTCCGTGCAACTCTCGGTCTACCGCTACCCTTGCGACGCTTACACGATTCGGTTAGATCAATTTTTCGTATAAGGTACTTTAGTCCACCTAATGTCCAACCCTTGTTCGGAAATTTTTTCAGAAACTTCTTGGCTCCATATTTCTTGTTTTGGCGTAAAAATTTTATAACAATTTTGTCTTCCTCGCTAAACGCCATTTTCTTGCAACTTTGTTTACAAAATATAAAACTCAAATACGTCACTATGACGTAAGTTTAAACGGGGCCGTTAATACATTACAAAGAATTTCGTTTGTAAGTATGTCAAGATGAAAATGCTTTTGTATTTTTTTAAATCGATTATTATCTACTATAGTTTTTTTAACCACATCTGTGGGGGTCGGAATTTTTCCGGACACAGTGTATATATATATATGCAATTTATGCATATATTGTATTGTATTGTATTTGACCATTTATAAAGAGCTTCTCATCATAAGCCTTTCAGACAATATATATAGATCTATATATTCATTCATTCATTCATTTAAGATATTTATATAGCGCCCCTTCAAGATTTCTCTCAGAGGCGCTCCCGACTACAGCGCGAACACTGAATCGGAGTTTCACGCCGAAGCGCATGAGCAATTGGGTGAGTGAAGGACTTGCCCAGGGTCCCTACGCGGTGGCTTGAGGTGGATTCGAACCCGCAACCCTCCGGCTGCAAGGCACCAAATATACCCCTTGAGGTGGATTCGAACCTGCAACCCTCCGGGGCTGCAAGGCACCGAACATACCTCTACACCACCGCGCCCCACAATATGTCTTATATATATGTATAAGCTTCTTATGTATACTTAGGTTGTAAATCCAACCCAGTAAGAATGTTATATATCTAATATCCTCACTAGTTTGGATTATATATATATATATATATATATATATATATGCATATGATATATATATATAATATTGTGACCGTTGTTGGTGCGATGATAGCAGTTAATCTCGACCTTTGAAATCACTTTTCTGATGAGATAGTCTTCAAGGATGGAGCATTGCAGGAGGTTCGGTGACCGTATTGTGATGAAGGGTGATGATCCTATGGGAAGGGGGTGGGTGGGTGGAGGGTGGGTGGTATGAATCTCCATCCAGACGGTTCGTTATTTTCGCTTATTAGACGAAGCCGAGAATTCGTTACCGTGGCAACCGAGAAGAGCCTCACTTTAAAGACATTGCCAAGTCAACGAACGAAAGGAGCATTTGCCGCAAGATTAAGTTGATTGGCAGGAAGTGAGACAGACAGAAGACAGGCAGACGGACAGACAGAAGACAGACAGACAGACAGACGGACAAACGGACAGACAGACAAACAGACGGACAGACAGACAAACAGACAGACAGACAAACAGACAGAGACAGACAAAACAGACAGACAGACAGACAACGGAAGTAGTGAAACAATTACAGACAGACAATCAGACAGACAGACAGGACAGATAGAAGGACAAACAGAAACCAGACTAAACTGAAAGACAGACAGACAACGAAACTAGTGAAACAATTAATAATATAATAGAAGCGAATTTCAGATACTTTTGAACGCAATTTTTTTTTATTTTGTTGCATATCTGTCTTTCGACATTCGGCACCACGCACGCTCGAGTCCCACCTATAATAGTGGGTCACCAACAGACACCGTTAGAGGTCTCTCGTGTTTGGCGTAGCCAGCGAGAACGACACCGCTAGAGGTCGCTCAAGCCACTTCGCCAGAGGATCACAAAGCATTTCACAGAACGCACGCTTAGCATTTCGTTTAACATTTCTATGTTTTGAAGTTACGATAAATATTTCTCTAAAATTCATTCTTAATGCGCTTCTTACAATATGCTCACTAATCGCAGAATTGGGATTGAATTGATAGACTTTGCATCGCGGTATGAGTTCTTTCTTTTCTTCAGTTTTTTAAATTCTCATCGAAGTAATCCTTTGACAATTTATATGGCTTGAATTGATTTATTGCTGTTTGTTTATAGTTTCATGTAACTGAAACTGACAAATAAAGGTTAACTCGTCGATTCGGTACATGACAGCATGATTCTCAAAACTCGAATACATTTACCGTCTTAGGACGGGCTAACATCTGGTATAATAAATAAGTATTGGTTAGCAGACATTGTATAAATATTGATTAAGAAAGCATGTCGGATACAAGCAAAAAAGTAGCCATTGGCCGAATAATTTGGAGAGAGCAATAAAAGAGAAAAGAAAAAGGACGGTTGATTGAAAACAAGGACAAGTGTGTTAGAAGTGGACAGAGTAATTGGTAAGGAAAGATTTAGACTTCGGGGCAGCTGTAAAACTGGAGCGGCAATCTCCGGCTCCATATAAATTGGCGTGCTGACCGACCGGTCGTTGCTTGGCAACAGACACAAGTGCCAATTGGAAGAGACTTTTATTGTGGGAATGAAAGGAAGCAGAGATAAGATGAGTAAACGAAGAAGCAGAGCAACAGGACAACGAGAGTCAATCAACCAGAACAACTGATCCACCTGCCACCAGACAATTGTGTCGGCAACGGGCAGCATTGGAAAGACGGCACTGACAAAAGACAACGTTGGCAAGAGACAATATCGGGAACAGACAACATCGGGAACACAAACAAGGGCGGTGACAAATGACAGAAGGTAGCATCGTTCGGCAACAAGTTACATTTGCAACCAAACACATTGTCGGCAGCATAGCGTGGCGCTATATAAATCAGGTGTTATTGTTTTTATAAGGTTACGTGTCAGAGACGGGAGAGGTAGAAGTCTTATATGGGAAGTCGACGAGAGAGGCAGAGACATAGATACAGAGAGGGAGAGAGATAGAGGCATAGACAGAGAGACAGAAGCTTAGAGAAGAGGAGAAAGGCGACATACACGGACAGACATAGATAGAAGTGAACACACACACACACACACACACACACACACACACACACACACACACACACACACACACACACACACACACACACACACACACACACACACACACACACACACACACACACACACACACACACACACACACACACACACACACACACACACACACAGAAAGACACACACAGACACCTACAGAGAGAGAGAGACAGAGAGAAAGAGAGACATAGAGACAGAGAGAGAGAGAGAGCCAGAGAGAGAGAGAAAGAGAGAGAGCCAGACAGAGAGAGAGAAAGAGAAAGAGAGAAAGAGAAAGAGAGACAGACAGACAGACAGAGAGAGACAGAGACAGAGACAGACAGAGACAGAGACAGAGAGAATCACACGTCAAACGTACATAAAGATATAACGGGCTTTCACATAATACAGAGAAAAGCTCATACAAACATAGTAAACAGGTAAATAGCATTTAAAGCCAGAAATCCTGACTTCCCCTGGAGATTCGTCTCCTCTCCAGGGTCCCCTCCTCTCCGTTCTATCAGTTGCTTAAGACTGTTCTCTTCCGCCTGGCCAGGGTCGGGAGCGCCTCTAAGTACAGCTCTTTAAGGGCGCTATATAAATTCCGATTGATTGATTGACCGATCGTAGGTTGTGATGTTTCCTTCCGAAAAAACGCTTCCCAGACTAGGGAGCTGCTTTTCCGTGAAGGGTTAATGAGTTTCTCCAACAGAAACTCGTGACCTTCTCGGCCGCTAAAGGTTTTTCCACGGCTTCGACATCAACGAAAGGAGTTCAGTCCTCTGCAATTGATTTAAATGGGGTATTCTCGTGTGACGTTCTTTGGTGTGTTCTTATGCTAGTGTTCAATGACAATATCCATTCCTCATTCGAACGTTTATCTTTGAGGGGCGCTAAATTAGATAGATAGATAGATAGATAGATAGATAGATAGATAGATAGATAGATAGATAGATAGATAGATAGATAGATAGGATGATAGATGATAGATAGATAGATAGATGATAGATAGATAGATAGATGGATGGATAGATATAGATAGATAGATGGATGGATGGATGGATGGATGGATGGATGGATGGATGGATGGATGGATGGATGGATGGATGGATGGATGGATGGATAGATAGATAGATAGATGGATGGATGGATAGATAGATAGATAGATAGATAGATAGATAGATGATAGATAGATAGATAGATAGATAGATAGATAGATAGATAGATAGATAGACAGATAGCATGACAGACGGACGGACGGACAGACACGGACGACGGACGGACGGACGGACGGACAGACAGACAGACGGACAGACAGACGGACGGACGGACGGACAGACACGGATACGGACGGACGGAGAGACAGACGGACGGATGGATGGATGGATGGATGGATAGATAGATAGATAGATTTTCAAACGAAAAAACAGGTGATATAGGTTATTTTAGACAAGAGAATTGGCAATGACAATAAATGGCAGGTGACAACGACAGGACTGGTGGCAAAATACAGGTGATATAAGCACACTGTGTCCCGATGAAAAGTAGACCCCAAGAAAAAGTGTCATAACTCGGTCATTTTAAAAAATTTTAACAACAGTAGCCATATTACCACCAAATTGTAACGCCGTTTGGAAATGTTCGTGATTTTGTCAAGTTTATGAACGTTTGAGATGCAGTACTGAAAAGGGAAAATTTCCAACATACAAGAGCCATAAGGAAAGTGAAGTTCAGCTACAGCTGATGTTCAAAATGTCCTCCTTGTTCACGGACACACGACCGTAGACGTGGACGCCACTGTTTGATGGCCCGGTCGATGATCACGTGGTCAAACAGCTGCCACTCTTCAATCAGGTGATCGACGTCACGAATGCGGGAACGATAAACGCGCTCCTCCAGTACACTCCAGATTTGATAGTCAACTGAATTGAGGTCTGGACTGTTGGGCGGCCACAGCTGCGGGGATATGAAGTCGGGTGTCTCCCGGGACAGCAGAGCAATGGTCTCACGTGCTCGATGCGCAGGGGCACTGTCTTGTTGGAATGTGAAGTAGCCGCCAGACACCTGCTTGATGACAGGAAGCAGATGCTGAGTGAGCAACACATCGCGATAGTACGCTCCATTCACCTTCGCACCCGGCTCAACGAAGATCAAATCAGTGCACTCGATCGGGCCATCAAACAGTGGCGTCCACGTCTACGGTCGTGAACTCCGCCACTACCCTACCTGTGGTAGTGCCAGTCCCAAGCCTGGAGAAAGGAGGAGGGCGACACTAATCATCTTTGTTATGACACAGTGTCGTTAAACAGCAACCAATCTACGGTCGTGTGTCCGTGAACAAGGAGGACTTTTTGAACACCAGCTGTAGCTGAACTTCACTTCCTTGCGGCTCTTGTATGTTGGAAATTTCCCACTTTTCAGTACTGCATCTCAAACGTTCATAAACTTGACAAAATCACCAACATTTCCAAACGGCGTTACTATTTAGTGGTAATATGGCTATTGTTGTTGTTTTTAAAATTTCAGGCAAATGTAGAAGATTTGACCGAGTAATGACACTTTTCTTGGGGTCTACTTTTCATCGGGACACAGTGTAAATTATTTTAGTCAAGAAACGACGAGAAAATGGCAGGTGACAATTATTTCCAATTGAAAGTACGGATCTGTGCACATGTGGCGTCTGAAATTGAAACTTCTTTTGTAGCCAGTTTTACCGCCCAAGTCTTCGCTGGAGAAATTAGATAGTGTAGGAGCCAAACCGATAGAGTTGCAGCCAAACAGATAGAGTTGCAGCCAAACCGATAGAGTTGCAGCCAAACCGATAGAGTTGCAGCCAAACCGATAGAGTTGCAGCCAAACCGATAGAGTTGCAGCCAAACCGATAGAGTTGCAGCCAAACCGATAGAGTTGCAGCCAAACCGAGAGAGTTGCAGCCAAACCGATAGAGTTGCAGCCAAACCGATAGAGTTTCAGCCAAACCGATAGAGTTGCAGCCTTGCAACCCAACGGATAGAGTTGCAGCCAAACCGATAGAGTTGCAGTCAAACCGATAGAGTTGCAGCCTTGCAGCCCAACGGATAGAGTTGCTGCCAAACCGATAGAGTTGCATCCAAACCGATAGTGTCGGAGCCAAACCGATAGAGTTGCTGCCAAACCGATAGAGTTGCAGCCAAACCGATAGAGTTGCACCAACATTTCCAAACAGCGTTACTATTTGGTGGTAATATGGCTACTGTTGTTGTTTTTAAAATTTCAGCCAAACCGATAGAGTTGCAGCCAAATCCGATAGAGTTGCAGCCAAACCATAATAGAGTTGCAGCCAAACCGATAGAGTTGCAGCCAAACCGAGAGAGTTGCAGCCAAACCGATAGAGTTGCAGCCAAACCGATAGAGTTGCAGCCAAACCGATAGAGTTGCAGCCAAACCGATAGAGCAACCCAAACCGATAGAGTTCAGCCAAACCGATAGAGTTGCAGCCTTTGAACAAACGAAGCTAGAGTTGCAGCCAAACCGATAGAGTTGCAGCCAAACCGATAGAGTTGCAGCCTTGCAGCCCAACGGATAGAGTTGCTGCCAAACCGATAGAATTGCACCAACATTTCCAAACGGTGTTACTATTTGGTGGTAATATGGCTACTGTTGTTGTTTTTAAAATTTCAGGCAAATGTAGAAAATTTGACCGAGTAATGACACTTGACACTTTTCTTGATGTCTACTTTTCATCGGGACGGACAAAATTGATTGATTGAATTATTTTAGTCAAGAGAAACGACGAGAAAATGGCAGGTGACAATTATTATTTCCAACTGAAAGTACGGATCTGTGTGGGTGAGCATGTGGCGTCTGAAATTGAAACTTCTTTTGTAGCCAGTTTTACCGCCCAATTCTTCCCTGGAGAAATTAGTTCCCGTAAACTATCCAGATAATCTATCGTAGAGGAAATGAAGTAGTAGACCACGGAAAATGATTTCGAAGCAGTAGTTCAAAAGGCATAGACGATCAAGAGGAACTGGAGAGAAAATAATTATTATCGCCGGTATATATTACCAAGAAACCGTTCCCAAGTATGGACTCGAAACCAAATGACCAGACATAAAACTGTCATTGATTTTTGTTTCTGATTTACGGCACCTTTTTTTCTTCGGCCTCGACTCTGCTACGGCGCTATATAAATCGCTTTGCTACAACTACTACTACTACTGCTGCAACTACTACTACTACTGCTACTACTACTACTACTACTACTGCTACTGCTACTGCTACTGCTACTGCTACTGCTACTGCTACTGCTACTGCTACTGCTACTGCTACTGCTGCTGCTGCTGCTGCTGCTGCTGCTACTGCTACTACTACTGCTACTACTACTGCTACTGCTACTGCTACTGCTACTGCTACTGCTGCTGCTGCTACTACTACTACTACTACTACTACTACTACTACTACTACTACTACTACTACTACTACTACTACTACTACTACTACTACTACTACTACTAAGAGAACGCTTTTGCGGTCTTTGTGAAAAAACAGAATATGGCAGGTATGTATTAATGAATGTATGTATGCATGTATGATATGTGTATGACATTGTACGTGTGACACTGATTGTGTGTATGTATATATATGCATGTACATAATGTATGCATGCAAGTATGCAAAGTTGCTGCAGCGTGTTCTATTTCCCTGTGGGCCACTCCGTTTTCCTATATCTGCTAGTCGCCCATAAATCGAGCATTGTTCGTGACCTTGCGCGTGCAGAACGATCCCTTCCTTTGCATGGCTTCTCATCAACCACGTGGCTAACGGAGCCAGTGAGGTAATTACCGTTGTGCCTGATCAGCATGATAGATCGCACCACGGTCGAAATGGACGATATAACCTCGCTAATAACATCCGCCCTTAAGAGTTCCGGTGCAACCAATTTCTAACCGGTGCAATGAAGGCGCTTTGGAGCTTGTCGACTTGAGTCCGTTACGCTCATGAACTGACCAATCTCCATTACACAAAAGACTTACTAATGACCGATGTAGTATATAGTCGATCCACGTAAGGTCCAATGTGACTATCTGAATTAACTAGGGGTGGGCAACGAATAAAATTTTTAATCGAAATTAATCGCACGATTAAAAGTTTAATAACGCGATTAATTTTTAGCGCATTTGACAATAGATAACAAGTACAACCACTCTGCCAATTCTGAGTAGTTACGTGGAATATGCGCTATATAAATGCTTGCAGTCAATAAACAAAAAGAAAACATGCTTTTACTACTTGTTTCTACTTTTAGTTTTGTACTTTGAAGTTTAAAGTTTAAACTGAGCAGTTTTTAATCAAGAATTGTTTTAACGCATTTCTATAAATAATTGGGCGCAGTGACAATCGCGTTAACTGCGTTAAAAAATTTAATCGCGTTAATTAATTAACTCATTAATCGCGTTAATAACACATTAAATGCCCAGGCCTAGAATTAACACTACTGTACAGTGTACTGCACATTGAATTGTCGTCTTCGTACAGAAATGTGCAATTAATTAATTAATTAATTAATTTCAGAATTTCATCTGCACATGTTGTATTTTAATAAAGAAATAAATAAATTAATCAATTAATAATTAATTAACTAGTTAATTAATATACAGCATGTGCAGATGAAAATTCTGAGAAATGAATGAAATAAAATAAAAAGATGACGAAGACACTAAAATGTTAAATTATAAAGCAATATCAGAACAAAGGAGTCCCACAATAATTTCCCACAAAACAGTATGTTGAATTATGGCTAACGATATAGGCAAAATAAAAAATATGTAAAAACTGATGAGATTTTAAACATGTAAAGAAATAAGCAGAGGAAAATAATTCGACTTAAAGACATGTGTAAAACTTAAGTATTCTGAAATTTTAAAATTGAAACGAACTTTGAAAACAAACGTACCAAAAGAATCATCTCTATAATTATAACTTCCGACAAAGGGCACACAATTTCACACTGCCCGATAAAGACTCGATGAACTTTATTCCTAGAATGTTATATAAAAACATGTACTGATTAACCCATCCATAATTAGCCATACTGTCAACTGTTATTGTTAACCTACAGCGTTCTGCCTGTTGTTTCCAAAAATAAACGAATATAAATACATACATTGCATTATAAGTCATTAGCTACTGAATCCGCGATTTAACCGGTCGCGTGTTAGCGGGTGGCGTGCAAAGCAACCTGCGTCTCTGGCTGCGCTTCAATTTCGATCGTATAACTGGACGTAAATGCGACTTTAATGGCCATTGTCACCTGCTCGGTGGCGTGAGTACGGCCGCATCACTGCTCAGAGGTATGCTTAACTGCTGCAGCTGTGACAAATTAGGCATGAGGGTCTTTGGCTCATGTCAATCACTTCTGGTGCGCCTCGCTTTCCCAGAACACGGGAACGAATCATGATGTGGAGGCACAATGGTACTGAAGTGTGGAGGGTCCCTGGCTATTCCATAGAATAGCCAGAGACACTCCCCTTTGATTAGCTCCTTTAGAAGCGGCGCTATAAAAATTCTAATTGCAATGAACGAAATTACAATCGTAAACGGAACGGATGGAGTAAAAGCACTAAAACCATTCTGTAATGTTGTGATGTGTTTCGATGTAGTGAACTGTAATCTGAGTAATGCGATCGTAATCGTATTCGTAAATTTATTTAGCGCCGCTTCGAGAAATACTCCTCAGAGGCGCTCCCGACCTGACAACACCAACCCACGATCGAAAAGAATGGTTTTGAAACGCCTGCGGAAAAGGGGCAAGGAAAGACCAGGTAGCTCATTACGGAGGTTGCTAGGCAACCTATTCCAGAAAGATGGACCGACCACAGCAAAGCTCTTATGAAGCACCGTAGAAGTTCGAGCCATAGGGACAACCAGCGATCTTGTATGACGTGCTGTAATGTAAAGTAATGTAATGTGTAGCGGTTTAAAATTAAGTGTTATTTTCGCATGTGACCTTTAACCGTCTGTTAATCATACATTTTAGATCGTTTATATAACGCAATTGTTTAGATCAGTAAGCTCTGCAGCGTTTGAGAGTTACCTAAAGGTGATGCGTTAAATGTCTTGAAATATGTTACGTAATGCGATTTGGTATGATGTGACAAATGTGAAGCATTTTAATGTGACGTTGCATGTGGTGATATTATACGAAACATAGTTGTGCGATTTGATATGACGTGATGTCCTGCGAAGTATTGTTACGTGACGTTGTCTGATGTGATATCATGTGAAGTATTGTAATGTGACGTTGTCTGATGTGATATCATGTGAAGTATTGCAATGTGACGTTGTCTGATGTGATATCATGTGAAGTATTGCAATGTGACGTTGTCTGATGTGATATCATGTGAAGTATTGTAATGTGACGTTGTCTGATGTGATATCATGTGAAGTATTGTGATGTGACGTTGTCTAATGTGATATCATGTGAAGTATTGTAATGTGACGTTGTCTGATGTGATATCATGTGAAGTATTGTAATGTGACGTTGTCTGATGTGATATCATGTGAAGTATTGTAATGTGACGTTGTCTGATGTGATATCATGTGAAGTATTGTAATGTGACGTTGTATGATATGATATCACGTGAAGTATTGTAATGTGACGTTGTCTAATGTGATATCATGTGAAGTATTGTAATGTGACGTTGTCTAATGTGATATCATGTGAAGTATTGCAATGTGACGTTGTCTGATGTGATATCATGTGAAGTATAATTGTCATGTGACTTTGTATGATGTGATATCATGTGAAGTATTGTAATGTGACGTTGTCTGATGTGATATCATGTGAAGTATTGTAATGTGACGTTGTCTAATGTGATATCATGTGAAGTATTGCAATGTGACGTTGTCTGATGTGATATCATGTGAAGTATAATTGTCATGTGACTTTGTATGATGTGATATCATGTGAAGTATTGTAATGTGACGTTGTCTAATGTGATATCATGTGAAGTATTGTAATGTGACGTTGTCTGATGTGATATCATGTGAAGTATTGTAATGTGACGTTGTCTGATGTGATATCATGTGAAGTATTGTAATGTGACGTTGTCTGATGTGATATCATGTGAAGTATTGTACTGTGACGTTGTCTGATGTGATATCATGTGAAGTATTGCAATGTGACGTTGTCTGATGTGATATCATGTGAAGTATTGCAATGTGACGTTGTCTGATGTGATATCATGTGAAGTATTGTAATGTGACGTTGTCTGATGTGATATCATGTGAAGTATTGCAATGTGACGTTGTCTGATGTGATATCATGTGAAGTATTGCAATGTGACGTTGTCTGATGTGATATCATGTGAAGTATTGTAATGTGACGTTGTCTGATGTGATATCATGTGAAGTATTGTAATGTGACGTTGTCTGATGTGATATCATGTGAAGTATTGCAATGTGACGTTGTCTGATGTGATATCATGTGAAGTATAATTGTCATGTGACGTTGTATGATGTGATATCATGTGAAGTATTGTAATGTGACGTTGTCTGATGTGATATCATGTGAAGTATTGTAATGTGACGTTGTCTGATGTGATATCATGTGAAGTATTGTAATGTGACGTTGTCTGATGTGATATCATGTGAAGTATTGTAATGTGACGCTGCATGATGTGATATCATGTGAAGTATTGTCACGTGGCGCTGTTTGATGTGAGCTTATTACACAATGGGATAGCATTTGATGAATATATTTGCCAATTTAGTCCGAGTATCAGACCAGCGGAGATTCCTTTTTGGCGTTTGATTGATCTGTGAAGGAGTTTGGAGAAAAAGTTGCTATCAGTTAAGAAACAGAACTTTGCATTTTTCTATTATCTGTCAGAAACAGACAAAATTGAGAACTGGTGCAAGATTGAGTGAGAGGAAGTGAGATACAGAGAGAAAGATAGAGATATATAGAGAAAGACAGAGATATAGAGAGAAAGACAGAGATATAGAGAGAAAGACAGAGATATACAGAGAGAAAGACAGAGATACAGAGAGAAAGACAGAGAGGCGGAGATTGACACAGTGATAGACACACAGGGTTAAAAACAGAGAAAGAGTTACTCAGGCAGAAGATTGCAGAAAGACAGAGATACAGACAAAGACAGAGAAACAGACAGACAGACTGAAACGGCGATAGACAGATAAGACAGATACTAAAACACACCTTCAAAAACAGACAGAGAGAGACAGAGAGAGAGAGAGAGAGAGAGAGAGAGAGAGAGAAAGAAAGAGAGAGAGAGAGGGAGGAAGGAGAGAGGGAGGACAGAGACAGAGAGACAGAAGACAGAGAGAGAGGGAGAGAAGTCTCTCCTTTCTCTCTCTCTCTCTTGAGAGAGAGAGAGAGAGAGACAGACAGACAGACAGACAGACAGACAGACAGACAGACAGACAGACAGAGAGACAGAGAGAGAGAGAGACAGAGAGACAGAGATATAGAGAGAAACGAACATAATATGTACCTATAAGGAACATAATAATAACAAGTAGAGCGGTGATAAGCAGGTAGGTCTCTCTCGAGAGAGAGAGAGAGAGAGAGAGAGAGAGAGAGAGAGAGAGAGAGAGAGAGAGAGAGAGAGAGAGAGAGAGAGAGAGAGAGAGAGAGAGAGAGAGAGAGAGAGAGAGAGAGAACGTTTCGTTGAGAGGATACACTTATAACCGGGGCGTTCTGTTCTCGACTGAAATGGAATGCAAATGAAGGCAGAGTGCTTCTTCTTCTTCAATCCATCCAGGGATTCATCTTCTCTTGGTACAGAAGGCGGATTCCCTCGAAGCCACATTCAGCAGAAAATATCGTACAACCCCCCTCCGACCCCCACCCCGTTCAACTGACTGCGCCAATATACGGATGAGGTCGACCTATAGCCCCTCCCCTTCACTTTTCATTTGCCTGTATTGCGCTTCAGGGTCTTTCGGAGTGCCTCAAACCTTCTTTCGTATCCCTGGAGGCGCTGCTTATCACCGCTCCACTTGTTATTATTATGTTCCCTATAGGTACATATTATGATCCATCGGGATTCGAAATAGTTCCGGAGAGTTGTAAAATGTCTAGGTTGACTAAGACTCGTCAGGATCCGGTATGGAGAAAGTGTTGCGAAAGGCGACAGCATTAAGGTAATATAATTAATATAATAATAATAATAATAATAATGATGATGATGATGATGATGACTACTACTACTACTACTACTACTACTACTACTACTACTACTACTACTACTACTACTACTACTACTACTACTACTACTAATACTACTACTACTACTACTACTACTACTACTACTACTACTACTACTACTACTACTACTACTACTACTACTACTACTACTACTACTACTACTACTACTACTACTACAACCAGTGCTTAAAGTGTAAAAAAGAAGTGCCTGGACGCCCCTTACCTTTCCTTCTCCTCCTCCCACCAATACCCTTTTCCCAACCCCTCTCCCCAACTTCCCTTCCTTACTCCCATCCCCTTCCCCGTCCCTCTCCTCAACCCCTCCCCCAATCAGAGGTGCAACTATAAATGTTTCCTGAGGTGCTCATTATTGCAAGCGCCGAAGGCACGAAGCAGTGAGGTGCTGAGTCCCCATGTGTATAGGCCTGACAACTAGGGTGTCTGAGGGAGCGTCGTGAGCTCCCTCCACGGGGTCGGAGCCCCAGAAGCCATCGCATTTTTTTAGCAATTGTTATCAAATGGAAGACGTAGGCTCTTGTTTTCCAGCAGTTTCTGAACGATAAAGTTATGAAAACTTCATGGTTTATCCAGATTCCCAGACTAACACCACAACAATTTCAAAGTTTTATTTTAAAAGAAACAGGTTTCGTGACTTTCGTCTTTACCTTTCGCCTTTCGGTTCTCTCAGAAGTGTCTAGTTAATTTTTGCAGTCAAAATCCATTTCAAAAATGATTTTTTTTTCTGTTTTTGTAAATTCGCTATGCATTTTGTCCAGTTGTATAGCCGATCGATGCCGCTACCTTGCTAGCAGATATTCTCAGTAGGCTTTGCAATCCTGTGGCACACTTAGTTTTCCTCAGGTGACTTATTGGGAGATGAAGCCTAGAAAATGCTCTCCGGAACAAAATGTGACTGGTAGGGCAAGGGCATCGTCATGCGGAGCTGGCTGAGTTTTGTATAACGAAATAATTAATTTAATTCCAATTGACAATAATTTTCAACTCTTATTAAGCCATTACTTCATTCTGACCTGTTTTTCTTGCTTTTGTTTTTCTTTGTATACCTACAGCATTTTGTCTGTTGTTAACTCAATAAACGAATATAATTATGATCATGAAGTCGTATGTTGTCTCTCAACAGTTTCTGGGTCTTGCTGGTGAATTACGTCAAACTGGGACAGTTGGTGTTTTATAGGTCTAGGTTGAATCGTATCGTATTGTATCAATGCGTTGTATTTGAAGTCATTAAACTTGATAAGTTGATTCAGTTATGAAACAGTCAAGACAAGACTCACAGCGGATGGATATGAGTCATGTGACAGACAGGTAGATCGTAAACTAGGCCCTAGTTGTTAGGGCCTACGATAACTCAGACGATAAAACCGGAAGCGCGTAGGCTATATGACGTGCGATTTGATGAAAAGTTAACAAGAATGTACAAGTCAGGAATGAGGTGGATAAACAAGTTACACTTACACAGTAGAACACATTCAGAAATCAAAATGACAACATGAAATTTCATTGGAATCTTAAACAAATTAAATGCTGTTGAAAGTGACGTAGAGGAATTACACAGTTGCATGGACGCTGCATGGACGGCGTCCAGGCGGTGTTGCCTAATAAGTGGCAGGACGGCGTCCAGCTTGAAAATAAGTGCCTGGACGCCGTCCATGACCGTCCATGCACACTTTAAGCCCTGACTACAACTACTACTACTATTATTATTACTATTATTAATATCTAACACTCGGTAGCTCAATATACCTACACTGTATCAATCTCAGGAGAGGAGGATCGAACCCGTACTCTGCGCGTTGCAAGGCGAGCGCTCTAACCAATGGGCTTCCATTTCCTCTCTCGTCCGGGTTGGAATCCAGTCCCACAGTTCCCTCCAATCCGCGGTCCAGTTAGTCCGATCCCTTGGAGTCCTTCTGTGCCAATTCCGGACTAGGATTTCCGCTCCATAAATTATCAACATTCAGACATTCCACAGTAAGGGATTTGGCGATGACCCGTCCCGTATATGGCTTCTGATTCTGCAGAGGCAACGTGATGTGAATTTAGTATAATATAAAAGAAATGCCGTTGTAATGCCATGCGAATTCATGCAGTCTAATGCAATGTATGACATTATTCTGTGAGCAACAAAGGAGGGCAAAGAAGAGAACAGCAGAAGGAGACGAAGGCATAGAGAGAGAGAGAGAGAGAGAGAGAGAGAGAGAGAGAGAGAGAGAGAGAGAGAGAGAGAGAGAGAGAGAGAGAGAGAGAGAGAGAGAGAGACAAAGGCAGAGAATGAGCGAGAGAGGATTAAAAGAAGATGAAAGGATATAGAATTTGATGCGGCAGAAGAAAGAATGGAAAGATCTTTGAGGATGGAGGAGAGAAGTAAAACGGATTGGAGGGAAAAGGAGAAATAGGACGAGGGCAGAGGAAGTACAAGAGGAGGAAGAAAAAGATGGTGATGAGGGTTGACTAGGATCACGTGGAGTAACTTTATTCTGTGATGCAATAGGTCTGCGCATTTCTGTAGCGTCTTTTAGACCTTCTCAAAAGCTTTAATGTTTAGTCAAAAGGAAAATTCGATAGTGTAGTGGTTAGCGTGCTGGACTGTCAAGCGAGAGGTCGGGGTTGAAATCCCCGCCAGGTCCGAAATTTGGTTTGAGATTTCTGGTCCATCTGCGCTCACTAGACAAAAATAATAAATTAAAAGTCTCTGCATAATTATATTTAAAAGATTGATTTCTGTGTCTTAAAAAGAGTCGCCGACATAGAAAGTGGCTTATCCGACGTGAGATACAGAAACCTGATGGTCTGACCTTTTCCATGTAGTTCTGACCTTTTCCTAAGAGTCTTGACCTTCTCCTACTTTTCCTGCGAGTCTTGTCCATTACGTCCCAGATTCCACTGTCAATTTGTCCCGTCCAAACAAACCTCAATCCCTAGATACGTCCGTGGAAATCTTTTCCAGCAGCATACATCATCTGATTGCTTATGATCCTCTTAAATCAAGCTGTCATTGTGCCTCAAACATCTCATAAATATTCATCGCAGAATCACTCATGTTTATTGATAGCACGCCTCATGCATATTCATCACTGTATACCCATACGACGTCAGGCCTTAACCTTTAGAACTCTGCCACTGCTGCACTCGTTTAGTGCCAGTCAAAAGCACGGATAAGGGGGGGAACGTCAACGTCCTTGGCTGTCATTGGACGTCGTTTTTAAAAGCAGTACAATACAAATGTGTTTGATAATGTCCTCTTTCCATATGGGTCCATAAGTGCACACACGACCATGGACAGAATATCGATGGCACTGAGCAACTGTGTGCCAAGGACTTGCTCAAGGCCCCTACACATTGACCGCCTGAGAGGGGGCTCGAACCCCTACTCTCCGCGTTACAGGCCGAGCACTCTATCCATTCGACCAACATGCCCCAGTGGAACACTGGAAACCATTGCTTTCGCTTTCGAGTGGTTGGGGAGTCCTTGCAATTGGGAAACCGATTAGTGTACAACAAGTCCAATCGAATTTCCTTCCATTTTCATCCCGTAAAGACCCGGGCATCTAAATGCTCTCTCACGTCACAACCTAATCCAATAAGCGATTGCAGATATCCTCTCGAAGCCATCCGTCCCGCCGTCGATGAGTGTGGCGATGCTATTGTCCTGCATACTTCATAGGGTAGCAAGAGTGTCCCGTTGGGTGCTTTGTCAATGACGTCGCTCGGATAAGTTAATTTATCTAGCACCTGATTAGTGATGTTGGGGGAAACGAAAAAAAAACGACCACTTTTCATCGGAGCGTTCGTCAATAAGCCTGCGCTTGGTGTCTTTCGAGTGGTGCTTTAGAAGTTTGGAGCTTGCGATTGCGATAAGGACTCGGTTGTGATGACACTTGGAACACAGGCATCCCAGGGCACAATCATTCGTTCGTTCTTTCGTTCATTTCGCTCATTTGATCATTCATTCAGCTTTTCGTTTCTTAGCTGATTCATTCGTTCATGCATTCATTCATTTGTTTTTTTTATTAACGTATTTATTCATTCATCCATTAATTGCATATAATTATTTACTCCTTTATCATTCGAAAAGTTGAATGACCGATCAGCAGAGTAACAGAGGGAGAGAGAGAGAGAGAGAGAGAGAGAGAGAGAGAGAGAGAGAGAGAGAGAGAGAGAGAGAGAGAGAGAGACAGAGAGACAGAGAGACAGAGAGACAGAGAGACAGAGACAGAGACACAGAGACACAGAGACACAGAGACACAGAGACACAGAGACAGAGAGACAGAGACAGACAGACAGACAAACAGACACAGACACAGACACAGACAGACAGACTGACTGACTGACTGACTGACTGACTGACTGACTGACTGACTGACTGACAGACAGACAGACAGAGACGGAGACGGAGACGGAGACAGAAGCGGAGATAGAGGTAGAGAGAGAAGGACTCCGATGGGCAGAAGTGACCTTCAAGAGGTCAGCTGATGTGAAGGACCATTGGAAACTATTATCACAAGGAAACAAATGGCCACAGATGGCAGACAAACAGAACAAGCGAATGCGCGCATACCATACATACCTGATGATGTACTACAATATGCATATATATATATATATATATATATATATATATATATATGCCAGAGAGAGAGTGTTGATGTTTCGGGATGTTTGTGGTTTCGTCGCGTGCCACAGAATGGTCCATGGTGCATCAACGCATCCAAGAGAAAAAACAACGGACGATGTCTTTGCTCGCTGCTGAGATTAGATGCCACACAGACAGACAGACATATGACATACACACAGACAGACGGATAGACAGACAGACAGACAGATAGACACACATACAGACAGACAGGCACACACAGGCAGATACACACTGACACAGAGGCAGACACACACTGACACAGACGCATGACACACACACAGACGCACAGACAGTCACACGGCCACACAGAAAGACAGACAGACACACAGAGACAGACAGAAACAAAGAGCCGGAGAGACAGACGGATACACAAACATACAGACACAGAAAACAGACAGAAAATCATTGAGCTAAAAGTCTTACCTTAATTTACCATGATAGTAACCTTACATTGCCTTTTCTTATCTTTCATTACATTACATCACCTCCTTAGCTGCTACGGGAGGCAAACAGACGGACAGAGGCGGTCGAAGAAGAGGACACAGACAGAGAACAGAAAATATCACAGAATGACAGGGGCAGAATGAAAGAATGAGCGATTGAATGAGAGAATGAACGAACGAATGAATGAACGAATGAATGAATGGATGAATGAATGAACGAACGAATGAATGAATGAATGAATGAATGAATCGATGAATGAAAGAATGAATGAATGAACGAGCGAACGAATGAACGAATGAATGAATAGATGAATGAATGGATGAATGAATGGATGAATGAATGGATGAATGAATGAATGGACGAATGAATAAATGAAGAAATGAATAAATGCATGAAAGAAAGAGCGATTGAATGAAAGAACGAATGAACGAATGAAGGAAGGAATGACTAAAAGTGCGTGAAAGATTAAAAATCTAATGAAGGACTAGAGTCACTAGACAATAAAATCAAAAGCAGAGTTAGTAAGACAGAAAGGCAGAGAGACAGAGACACAGATACATACAGAATGTGACTTAAAGGAGAACGAGGCAGGGAAAGAGGGAGACAGAGGGATACAAACAAAGAAACAAACACTTGGCAATACTAGAACAGACTCACAGCAAAACACACGAACCGGATATTACGCGCACAGTGAGCCTCAGATCACAGCGCACGTCAAATAAGTTTAGTTGACTTAGTTTCAGCAACTGGAACAATTCCATATCCTCTCCATCATCTCGTCCATTACTTGAATGAGAGATGGAGAGCAGTTAGGTTAGAAGGAGTCAACAATCCATCGCATGATTAATGGAAACGCCGACCTCAAAGCCTCGACGGCTCCCAAGTGCTTCCGAAAGTAGACTCGGCGGGGAAAAGATTTCTTGCGGTAAATCCTGAGAATATCCGAGGCCTGACCAGGCGCCGATATCACTGGCAAATTCGTGGAGATATGCGTCCAACAATACGAACACACACACACATACACATACATACACACGCACACATACACATACATACACACGCATATACACACATACACATGTATACACGGATATATGCAATAATCACACAAGAGGTCGCATATATGCGTTAATTAAGTGAGTTTCTGCAGGACTGTATACGTACGCATGTGTATACAGATATGCATGTGTGTATGCATGTATTTGTGAATGTATGTGTGTATGTACAGTTTGTATCAATCAATCAATCAATCAAAAAGTTTTATTGCCACCGTTTCAAAATATTAAGCCAAACAATTTTCCGCTCTGATTAGAAACGCACAATAGGAGGCCCAGAAGGGACCAAAGTCCCGCTAACTATAGGGACACCTAGATGAGTGTTACATTTAATAAAACAAAGCCAATGAACATCAAGAATTAACAGTAACTTAAACCAGAGTATGTATGTATGTATGTATGCGTGTATATATAGAAACAGACTGAGAGAGGGACGGACGGATGGGAATGGATGGATGAATTATAGATGGATGGATGGTTTGATAGACAGATAGACAGGCGGACAGACAGACGGACAGACACTTGCATCACAGCGCATGAACGCACAGACATACATACATGTAGATAGATAGGAAGGCAGAAAGGCAGAAAGGCAGAAAGAAAGAAAGAAAGATAGATAGATAGACAGACAGACAAACAGACAGACAGACAGACAGCCAGACAGACAGTAGGACAGACAGACAGACATACGAACAGATCAATAGATAGATATATAGATAATTATATAGATAGATACGCAGACAGATAGACAGACAAATAGATATATATTGATCAATAGATAGATACATAGATATAGATAGGCAGACAAATAGATGTACATGTATAGCATTACGATGGTTGTCATTCTGATAAGAGCGACGCGACGCCATGGTAGACAGCTTGGAAAATGAGAATCGCTTGGAAAGACGGAAGTTCCAACGAAAGCATGGCATTAGTAAGACACGCGTCGGCGCAAAGTCCAGAAGGGCGGAACAATGGTGCTGTACATCAAAGCATCCCGACACGCCGTTAAAGAATATATATATATATCCATTATACATAAATATATATATATATCCTTATACATAAATATATATATCCTTATACATAAATATATATATATATATATCCTTTATATGTGTGTATATATATTAGTAATATACATACACCTATTATGTATATTTATCTCACTATATGTCTGCTCATGTGAGCTATAAATAGCTGAAGCAATGCTAATTGTAAAGGATGCCCTGTAGCGTATACACTCAAAGAAGGATAATGATTCTTTGATATTTTATTCTTTCTATCCCACTGCGCACAATTAGTATGCATACAATGCCACAGATAGAAGAAGGGATGATTGACAGTTATTCGGTCCGCCCTTCAGTCCGTCAGTCCGTACATCGCCCGTCCTTAATTCGTTCGTCCTTCTGCTCGTCGTTTTGTCCGTCCTTCTGTTCGTCCTCGTGCCCGTCCTTTTGTCTGTTCTTCTGTCCGTCCTTTTGTCTGTTCTTCTGTCCGTCCTTTTGTCCGTTCTTTTGTCCGTTCTTCTGCCCGTCCTTCGTTCGTCCTTTTGTCCGACCTTCTGCTCGTCCTTTTGTCCGTTCTTTTGTCCGTTCTTCTGCCCGTCCTTTTGTCCGTCCTTCTGTCCGTCCTGTTGTCCATTCTTCTATCCGTCCTTTTGTCCGTTCTTCTGCCCGTCCTCCTGTCCGTCCTTCTGTCCGTCCTTCTGTCCGTCCTTCTGTCCGTCCTTTTGTCCGTCCTTTTGTCCGTTCTTCTGCCAGTCCTTCGTTCGTCCTTTTGTCCGTCCTTCTGCTCGTCCTGTTGTCCGTTCTTCTATCCGTCCTTTTGTCCGTTCTTCTGCCCGTCCTTCTGTCCGTCCTTCTGTCCGTCCTTCTGTCCGTCCTTCTGTCCGTCCATCTGTCCCTCCTTCTGCCCGTCCTTCTGCCCGTCTTTAGTCCATCCCTCTGTCCGTCCTTCTGCCCGTCCTTTAGTCCGTCCTTTTTTCCGTCCTTCTGCCCGTCCTTCTGCCCGTCCTTCTGTCCGTCCTTCGATCCGTCCTTTAGTCTGCCTTTCAGTTCTTCAGTTCGTCCTTCAAGTCCTTTAGTCCGACCTTCAGTCCGTCCATTAGTCCGTTATTTAGTTCTTCATTCCGTCCTTCAGTCCGTCCTTCAGTCCGTACTTAATCCGTCCTTTAGTCCGTCCATTAGTCTGTTTTCAGTCACTCAGTCTTTCCTTCAGTCCATTTTTCTGTCCATTTTTCGGTTCGTCTTATTGCCCACCGTTCTTTCCCCCTCACCTCCTTCCTCCTCCTCCTCCTCCATTTCGTCATCCAATATATTTGCATCCTCCTTTTTCTTGTATTCTTATCTTCCTCCAGCCTCTCCATGGTTGCTGCATTTTCCCTTTTCCTGTTCGATTTTATTTTTATCCCTCCTCCTCTCTTCCTCCACTTCGTAAGTACTCAAATTTTCATATTCCTCATCTTTCTCCTAATCTCTTTCGGCTCCAGTATTCCCTGTAGTTCGGTATTTCTCCACCGCTTCCTCTTCCACTTCATGTTACTCCCATTTTTATAATCCCCTAAGAAAATTGCCTCAGCTTCTTTTCTTTCCTCATCTCCTTCCTATTTCCACTTCACAATAATCCTCAACCATCATTCTCTACTTTTCTTCATCTTCCCTTCTCACCCTCTCCCTATTACCATTCTGATAATCCTCAGCTTTACTATTAAATCATACGGCACTATAGTATGGAACGCTTTACCAATAGAAATCCGTTCCTCTGGTTCTCTGCAGGTTTTCCAAAAAAGATTACGTGCATTTCTTCTTTCCTCAATTTAAACAGCTATACTGTCACTATAAGTGCATATTACCGCGTTTATTTAATTATCTAGTTAAGTTTATAGTTAAGATCGTGTTATCACTTGTTTCTGGATAATTCAACTGTTGTTGTCCCTAGTCACCACCTTGTTCAGTTTCTGCTTTTTATTGGCTAACTTGGAATTTTTGTTTGAAATTTACTAGCTGGGTGACCCTCCTTGGCGGGATCTCCATCCCTTCTGGGTCTCCCTTTGTCGCCAATGCATTTAGTTAATTTACATTCTGTGGCATTATTGTAATGTTTGGTTGCAATAAATCAACTTGATTGAATGATTGATTGATCTCAAATCATTCACATCGTCTTTCCTTTCCCTCCTCCTCTTCTTCATATTCTCACCTCTAAATCCTTCTCAACGATCATTCTTCCACTTTCTTATCTATCTTCCTTCCCATACTCTACCCATTCCACCTTTAACATAACTCCTCCCTTTCCCCTTTCAGCTCCTCCCCTTACAGTCTTCTTCCATATTCAAAGTCTTTCCAACCAACATCTGGATTCCCACCCGCCAGCCATCACATCGATAATATTATTGTAATTGCTATTGTTATCCGGAGAGCCTCATCAGAGGCGCCCAGAGATTCATCATATTATTATCCATCATTCGAAGACAAACCAAAATCAGCGTCTATATTTTGGTTTCCGAGGCGATTTCGAACACAATCGGTTTTCGTCAGTACTTCGGGGCTAAGAAGCCAAATTGGAATGGCAACCAATCATAAGAAGCCAAATCAGAGTGTGGTAACTAATCACAAATGAGAGTTATTGACCGAAAAATCGCCGCTCTTTTGTAAATGGGGTTACTGCTATCGGTAAAGTAGCAATACGATCGCTGCAGGCATAGAAAAACTAGTCCGATGAACGGAGCTAATTATTATGTCCCCTGAGGTCGAATTGGTCCACTTTAGCCTTTGAGAATTTCTTTGAAAGGCCATATAGAGATGTTCATATACATGCATAATACATGCATATATATATAAACATAATACATGCAAACATATATAATATATATAGTACATATGCTTGCATGTATACATAGCTCAGTCCATACATACTAGGGTGGTCTAGCAACCATAGAGAAAAGTTTAAGTTTGTGGAATTATTTCTCCACAAGGCTTATTTTTGTCCATTGTGTATAGATAGTTTGCCTGTTAAATTTCAGCCTAATTGTGCAACATTTAGAGGTCAACCCATTCTCAACATTTTACTTGTGTGCTAATGTGTCTTTTTGTCATGTTTACGATTGAAGAAATAGGGTGTTCACTGGCAGGACCGTTATTGCTGCACTAGAACGGCAAAATGTTGCCCGACATTAATGAATAAAAAGAAAATATGGACCACATAGCTGCTGTTGTCACTGGAAATGGTCAGGAAAACTTGTGACAATTACAAAAATGGAGAGGTGCAGGTGAGTCTAAGGTCAAGACCTGTGTTGAAGTAACTGAGAAATGGAATCTGGATTCACAGATCAAAGGCCTCGTATTTTACATAACAACCAGCAACACTGGGTTTCATAAAGGCGCATGCTTTAGAATTGAAAAGGCTCTGGGAACTGAAATGGTCTGGCTTGCATGCTGTCAACACGTCATGAAAGTCGTCTTGTTAAGTTAAATGTCTTCTTGTCTCTGTTTGGTCCAACCGAAGGTCCATCAACTGCGCTATTCAAGCGATTTAAGAAAGAATGGCCATCATTGAACCAAGGTGCTTCTTTCGCAGCAACTGATGAACTATTTCAGTATCCATTATTGAACAAACTGCAACAGGAAGTGCTCGGCTATTTACCAGGTGCTCTTGAAACCCAGCAGCCAAGGGACGATTATCAGGAATTTCTACGTTTATTTTCTGGTTTCTTGGTGAACTGAGGGCAGTGAATCATTTTGAGCTACAGGTCCAACGCATCACGCCAGATGGATGGCTAAAGCCATTTAGGCTATGAAAATATTCCTTTTTAAGACTCAATTCAAGTTGACTGCTCGTGAATCCAAGAAAATCACAGATTTGGCTCTGTTTGTCAGCCTTGTTTATGTCAACCAGTGGAACGAAGCATCGCATCGAATCCGAGCCCCTCTCAATGGCATCGAATTTTTATCAGTTCTGAAGACCTACCCAAACCAGGCTGTTGCTAGCAAAGCACATGCAGCATTTTCAAGGCACCTCTGGTTTTTGTCTGAGCATCTGGTGGTCATAGCCCTTTTGATGACAGAGTCTCATCAAAAATAAAAGGAAAGATGGTACGAAATCTGCAACGGCCAGCATTATCAGACACCCCTTGGTGTGTGTAGTTGACAAATGAATCTGAACAGCTGAAACTGGAGGATCTGGTGACAGAAAGGACATCTTTCTTTGATGTCTTAATGGAAAGAGGCAAAGAAAAGACTCAGTTATTTATCAAGAAACCACCAGAACAGTGGACAGATTTTCCAGTCTTCGACAGATTTTGTTAACTGGCTGCACGCATGACAGTGGTGAATGACGTAGATGAAAGAGGAAACAGTCATATCGAAAAGTACAATGACATGCTGGCAGAGAAAGAGGAACAGAAACAGTTTAATCGGAAAATCATCGCAAGATTTTACCAACTCCATCCAAGACAGCGCTCATGTCATAGTTTTAACCATTGCGGAACAATATATCTATTTTTGTTGAGATAACATAAAAAGTGCCAAATGGGTTGACCTCTAAATATTATTTGTTTTCATTAAAATTTTGCATGATTGTTATAATTATGATAAAGAACAAAACTAGCCTTGTGGACAACTGAAATATGCTACTTGATTTTTGTGGACCACCCTAATACATACGTACTTACATACATGCGTACGTACATGCATTTGTACATACATGCACGCATAAACACCCATGCATACATGCGTACGAACATGCAAACATACATACAATACATTTAATTACATACATACATACATACATACTTATACAAACCATAACATATAAATGTTCAGCTATATGTCAACTGCATGTCACATATTTCTAGATATTTGCAAATGTTCCCATAAATGCCATTTGTCCGCCAAGAGGGATTTTGACAAATTCTTCTCGAATCCTTTCCCGTCATTGGTTTTAAATGTCTTTGACCAGGAAGTCTGTCATTTCCCTCCCTCCTTCAGTCCCCCTACCGCCGCCCTTTCCACCGTCGGTCCATCCGTCCGTCCGACCATCCCTTCCTTCCTCTCTCGCTCCTTCCTTTCCTCTGTCCGTCCTTCCCTCTCTCCCTCCCTCCTTTCCTCTGTCCATCAATCCGACCCTCTCTCCCTCTCTCCCTCCCTTCATTCCCTCCCTTCTCCCGTCCGTCCGTACGTCCATCTCTCTCTCCCTCCCTCCTTTCCACCGTCCGTCCGTCCTTTCCTCCCACCCCCTGTTAGTCCGTGCATCGGTCCCTCGATCCCTCCCTTCCATCTCCCTCCAAAATGTCACTCGTGAAATCCTGATGGACACTTGTTGATCATTCCGTTTATTCTCCGTGACATTCCCCGCTGGCAAAAGCGATGTTTTCGTGACGGAGAAGAATGATGAGGAATAACAGTAACCTCATTACCTACAGCCATTTGTCTTCCCAGTGGCATATGCTCGTCATGGCAGACGACGACCTTTCGAAGTCGTTTCGCTCGCTCCGTTGAGCGCAGTCTACGAGTTTTAGTTTCTTATTATTTGAAACGAGACACTCAACACAACAGCTCAAAATGCACGACACACAGTCTACGTTTTTATTTCTTATTATATAACTAAGTTGCTTGAACCAGAGCTTCCCAAACTTTTCAGTGTCAAGGACAGGCAGGAATTTTCACACTGCAGGAAGAACGGTGTCAAATTTATTAATTATTTGTCTTTTTCGTTTTCGATCACCTAAATTCCTTACAATGCATTAAAATTGATTTAAATGCATGTTTAGCAAATTATATGACTTTATTGCCCTTTAAATGCTAGCCTATAATAAATGTTTTTTAGTTCTGACTTTTAAAATTATAATAGCCATTTCTTGATTCCAAGACAATTTGACCAGTTTCCCAAACTTTCCAAACTTCCGCTTCCCAAACTTTTCAGTGTCAAGGCCAGGCAGGAATTTTCCCACTGCAGGAGGACCGGTGTCAAATTTATTAATTATTAGTCTTTTTTGTTTTCGATCACCTAAATTCCTTAAAACGTATTAAAATTGATCTAAATGCATGTTTAGCAAATTCTATGACTTTATTGCCCTTTAAATGCTGCCTAATAAGTGTTTTTGCTATGACTTTTAAAAACATAATAGTCATTTCTTGATTCCGAGACAATTTGACCAGTTTCTTGACTCACTTTCCGAACCGGCAACTGAGGGCTCACGGATCGGCACCGGTCCGCGGACCACCACTTTGGGAAGCACTGGCTTAAACGACTCAAAGAAACAGCTGAAAAGTCGTTGACAAAGATTCCAGCACTGAACCTAGCAAAGTCTTGCTGACTCACACGTTCAATGACGTTCAAATAGGTTTTAACCGCACAGACTTAATCTGTAAGTCACACCATATTGTATGTATAACCATAACCATTCTATTTAACCCAAATAACAGTAATTGACAACGAAATAATAGAAATGGTATTTGTGTATGTATGTATGTATGTATGTATGTATGTATGTATGTATGTATGTATGTATGTATGTATGTATGTATGTATGTATGTATGTATGTATGTATGTATGTATGTATGTATGTATGTATGTATGTATGTATGTATGTATGTATGTATGTATGTATGTATGTATGTATGTATGTATGTAGTACATACATGCATATTCACGTACGAGCGTACTTACGCACGTAAATGTAGAACAATGTGCGTTTTATACATTATTTATAGGCCCTAAATGTATTCATTGTGATATTATTTTCCAAGAAGTCAATTTGTAAAGAGCTAATGAGACAATGTAGACTCGTTTCTAGGCCCGAGTGCGATCCATGGATGAACCCACAGATAAAAACCCTCTTCCTCCTCTCAGAATCTCTTGTCTGCCGGATGCGGCGCTGCATAAATAAATCTCCGACGAATCTCAGGGCTTCATATTATCCCTCTTGACCGGAACTCGTCCTGATTTATTCCGCAGACGATTCCATCTCTGCTGGGATCTCCACGCAAGATTACAGCGCTTCGAAGCCGAAGACTATAGGGTTCCGACGTTCCAAGACATTAATTCCATTAATTATATATATATATATATATATATAATATGTATAATACATAGAGTATATATATATGTATATATATATATATATATCCAATGTTTCGTCTCTGTTAAGAAAAGCGACGCTGGTCGTTCGCGTGACCTCTACCGTTAGTAGGCTATGTATATAATATAGTATAAGCTTAATATGATATATATATATATTATTATATACATATGTGTGTTTTAAATATATACATATATTTATACATAAAATATTGTATATATATTATGCATATATATATATAATATAGATAAATTTCCAATGTTTGTATCGGTTTAAGAAAAGCGACGTTGGTCTTTCTCGTGACCTCTACCGTTAGTATGTATATAATATAGTTTAATATTATATATATGTATATATGTGTGTTTTAAATAATTTATATATATCTATATATAATATTATATATATATATATATATTTATATATAGATAAATTTCCAATGTTTCGTTTCGGTTTAAGAAAAGCGATGCTGGTCTTTCGTTTGACCTCGACCGTTAGTTACTGGTGGCGCTTCGATCAACCGACCGGTTGCGATAAATGTCTTTTCTACGTGAACGCGACGGTGCGAGGAAGGCTAGCCAAACGTGCGTCAACTGCGACTAATGAGGGACGGCTGGGCGGTGACTTATCGTGTGCCGCGGACGCTACATGCAGTAGCTACACACTATTGACGCAGATTGGTGAGCGGCTCTGAACTGCATGATGTTGCTTTTGACCGTGCTGGAGTCAGGAGCACCTCTGAGTAGTTGTCTTTAACAGGAGCTATATAAATCCATGAACGAATCAATTAATTATATTTGGCAACTATGGATGGCAATTCTAGGTTGGGCTCCACGTGTGTGCGTGGGCTCGCAACGTGTGACTCTTCCGTATTTTCCTAATGATGAGATTCCTGTTCTTGGTGACATTTGAGATCATTAAGGCCTGCTCAGTGCTTACAGAGCGACTCTGATATTAGCCACAGTACTAGTACTAAGGTCACTGTGCCTAATAAGGCCCGGGGTGGCAATAAGGCCCACGCACTTAAAATTCAAATATCTCCGAATCTATTCGTCAGATGTCGCCATAATTTTATATCGTTGACGGGCCTTCATCTGTGAACTACTGTAGTTGATCATGGGTTTTCTTTTCGGCAACATCTTTGAATTAAAAATATGGCAAGATTTTTGCGATAATTTATTTTGCAATTTTCTTATTTTCGGTTGTGTTAATATCGTAATTAATCCTCAGTCTGCGTATTGCATGCATGTTGCTATGATAATATATGTAAACAGCGGATATTGGCAAGACTATGTAGACTGAAAACTTAATTATGCACTTTAGAATTACCCGGATATTGGTCGAAGTGTTCATGGCGTACTGGTGAGGGTAACAAGGCCCACCTTTCTGTAGGTAATAAGGCCCTATGCATTGTGTGCAGACAGTATACACAGTTTAGCATGACGAAATATTGACAGTGCGGACAGTGGTTACATGATGTATGTATTGGTTTAGATTCAGTAGTAGAAGCAGAAACATTCGTTTGCCCATATTGTGACGAATAATAAAATAATAATTTCAATGAATTAATGACTACACATTTTCATCACATTTATTTTATTCCGGACGGCTATAATCAAATCAATAGCTGTCCATCTCATAAGAAACAGTGTCAATTTCATGTTTGACACTGTAAAGCGGACATTTAAACGACGACAAAAGACACTTTTTAAGTTGGGCCTTATTAGGTACATGCGGTGCTCGGTAATAAGGCCCACATGATGCCTTCTACAAAAAATTATTTCCTACTATGTGGAATTTTATTTCATTAAAATAATTAATCCACTATGTAACTACTTCCATACACTCATCATATGACTATTTTCCATAGTTACAGTTCCATACCAGTAGCCGTTTTTGGCAAAGTTCCTTAGGTGGGCCTTATATACGTCACATTGATGCGTTGCATTGTCTACTATGGACTATACTACTACTACTACTACTACTATTACTACCACTACTACAACTCCTGGGACTATTACTGGGACTAATGTACTACTACTACTACTACTACTACTACTACTACTACTGATATGTACTAGGTAATACTCTACTTTCACGTTAGTACTCCAATAACATTGGAAGTAGAGTAGCCTGGGAGTCGTCCCAGTAAGTCGAAATCCGTTAGACAGGGCATATGCACTGTCGAGATCGAGTGCGTCATTCGCTTTTGCGCAACTGACCCCCAAGTGCAAGGCTTTGAAGAAGTGTTTGTCTCTTGTTTTCTATTCAAGTCGACTTAAACCAACTTGGGACACAAACAAATCTAAATTTATCTCGCCACACTAATGATCGTGAGGCCACGATGGCGTTTAAGCAGTTGTATAGCGTTTTTAGTGCGAACAAGCGTTTTTAAGACCTATTCTGTGTTAGGGTTGTGTCATGGCAATATAGGCCTACCTGTATATTATAAACATGATCTAGTTGAGCGGGCGGTCAGCGCCGCTTGTCTTATGTAAACATTGACTGAATATAGCTTGTATACTGAGCACGTACTAATAACGCGGGAAAGGTTCGAAATTGCTGATTACAGTTGATTTGAATAATGCAATTGTACGGGTATACGAACACCTTTATTGTTGTATTAGACAATGATCGACTTTATTGTCGCCGTATTTGTCGGTGAGTGGTAGTACAGTACTGTGGGATGATACGCATGCATTGCTATTTGAATGAAGTTAGTGGCCAAATAATCATGACAACAGAATTAAACTGTTTATTATAACACGCCATTCAGTGCAACCAGTCCGCGGTCCGCTGAAGATACTTCTGTTAACCCATTAAAGCATTACAAAATTGTTCAAGAACAAACACAAACAGCTTAAAATAGGCAATAAGCAATTTTATTCATCAGGTGTTGAGATCTCATTACTCATTAGTATAAGAAATTAATGCTTGCCAGGCAAATTGGCATCACATTTTTGTATTATTAGCCTACGTAATCGTAATTACCATGTCAGAAGTCGACTTTAAGTCGGAAGTTGGTTGTTTTTCTGCCAAGTCGGGTCAAGTCGTTTTGACTCCAAGTTGTCGACTTCAAGTCGACCTCAAGTCACTTTAGGGTCAAGTGGGGTCAGATTGGCTGACCAAAGTGACTCCCAGGTCTAACCGCCACCACAACAACTACTATTACTACTACTGCTACCACGCATAATAGCATAAAATGAGGTAGGCCTAGTTTAATACTAAGGAGGAAAAGCTGGGAGAGGAAAATTAAGTTATTGACACCAGTTGCTGTTTTTAAGGACTGTAAATATTTTATAACTATGAAAAATATAAATCACAGCAGGTTTCACATTTAAAATGGATCGAAAACTCCACTTAGTCGATCTCGCAAAAAGCGTCGTTCAAGCTGTTCTAGGCCTAAATGGCAATCATGTGTTCGTACATTTTAATTGCGCCTGGAAAGAAAACGAATTGTGATCTAGCTCCAGACTCAGAATGTGGATCATCCAACTCAGATGAAAATAAAGGCTACGTACTTACTTAACTTCTAGTTACTGCAGCATTTCTTTTCATTGAACGCCATTTTGTTCAACTTGGCGAGGGGAAGATTCACTTTTGTTATTATTATTCTGATTCCAGTTAGTTAATCTTTTCTGTCATTGATTTATCATGAACTTTTAAGCATTATATGATTGTATTTGTATTTTGATAGTTCGGCCTACAAGCTCATACTGGTAATCATGATTTATAACCATTCCACTATTACGCATGCTGAGGAATGCATCACTGATGCAAAAAATTTCGATTGAGCTTTTCAGAAGTGTACTAGCGTTTTCACCCTCATTCTCTTCGTGAAGGAGAAGGAATGGGTGAAGGAAGGAGAGGATGGGAAGAGGGGAGAGGACTTAATTGTGGGAAAGGAGTTCGAAGGCATTCTTGCTGCATACAGACAAGCCGCAATACTGACCATATTCGGGCGAGAGAAGTCATACAATTGGCATTACGGGCTGTGCGTAGACCTGTCTAGGAGTCAGTCAGTGGGGTGGTGAAAGAAAAGACTGGTGGAAGGGGTGGAGAAGGAGAAGAGCAAGAAGCAGAAGAAAAATAGAAAATAACATAAGCATCGTATTGATAACCATATTTGAGTGGAGCTCTGTTACTGCAATTATTGACACAAGCATATGACAAATAGTACAATATAATACAGTGCAACTGAAATTTGATAATGCCTCCTTACATAGCCCAGAAGCGCACATTGTGCTATCATCATGATGTAAATGTAATTAAGAATAGATTATTTGCCAGTATACAAACACCTTCATTTTTAGACCTTTCTAGAAGTTCACAAAGCCCGTGGTCAGTATTCTTATCACGATATGGTACTCCATATCAAAGTCCAATCAACTTTATATCTACATATTTAAACTCGTAACCACAGTTATGCAGATCAGCAAGAACAGACTGGTCTCATTTAATCTTATCCTTTGTTGAAGATGTAAACATGCCAGCCAGAACCCATAACAAAGAAAAACTATTCAAATGTGAATTTTGTGACAGAACATTTGCACGAAGCTATACTCTCAAAATCCACTCAAGAACTCACACTGGAGAAATACTATACAAGTGCAATTTTTGCCATAGAGCAGTTGCAACAAAGACTCGACTGGAATATCACAGAAGAATCCATGCTGGAGAAAAACCATACAAGTGTAGTTTATGTGAGAAAGCCTTTACATTAAAAGCTGCACTGAAATCGCATGCAAGAACCCACACTGGAGAAAAACCATACAAGTGCAAACTCTGTCGCAGAGCATTTGCAGAGATGACTACTTTGAAAAACCATGTTGCAACCCACACCGGAGAAAAACCATACAAGTGCAATTTATGTCACAAAACATTTGGAAAGAAGAACAATCTGGATTCCCACATAAGAACCCACACTGGAGAAAAACCATACAAGTGTCATTTATGTCACAAAGCATTTGCAAAGAAGAGCAATCTTAGATTACCACATAAGAACCCACACTGGAGAAAAACCATACATGTGTCATTTATGTCACAAAGCATTTGCAAGTAAAAGACATCTGAATACCCACATAAGAACCCACACTGGAGAAAAACCATACAAGTGCAATTTATGTCAAAAAGCATTTGCACAGACTTATTATTTGAAATACCATATGAAAACCCACACTGGAGAAAAGTGCTACAAGTGTCATTTGTGTCAAAAAGCATTTGCAAGTAAAAGTGCAACTGGATTTCCACATAAGAACCCACACTGGAGAAAAACCATACCGGTGTCATTTATGTCAAAAAGCATTTGCAAGTAAAAGACAACTGGATTCCCACATAAGAACCCACACTGGAGAAAAACCATACAAGTGCAATTTTTGTCAGAAAGCATTTGCACAGACATATTCTCTGAAATGTCATATGAAAAGCCACACTGGAGAAAAGTCTTACAAGTGTAATTTATGTCACAAAGCATTTTTAAGGAAGAGTCAAACACCCACAGTGGAGAAAAACTTTACAAGTGCAGCTTGTGCTACAAAGCCTTTTCAACGAAAACTTATCTGAACCGCCATGCAAGAACCCACACTGGAGAAAAACCATACCTGTGCAATTTATGTCATAAAGTATTTGCACGAAGAGCTAATCTCAAAATCCATATGAAAATACACATAGTGGGAGAGCCATACAGCTCTGAATTATGTGACAAAACTTTCACACATAGGGCTGATCTTGATTATCATGTGAAAACCCACTCTGGCGAAAAATTAGGTGGGAGTGAATTATGTCAAAGCATTGAGTCTAGCATGACACAGAGATGGCTTGAAAGTACTTCACATGAGAGATTCAGCATATGTGCAGACAATCACAATGATAGTGATGAAAGAGTCCCACTAACAACAGAAATTATGCAAACTCTTTCATCTAGGCAGAGTATGGAGTCAAGTCAAGATGAAAAGCAATATTATGGAGGTCATTCAACATTTAATTGTGACATAGATTGTTTTGTAATGAGACCATTTGGTTGTGGAATGTGTGATGAAATGTTTGAAATCATGGAAGAGTTTATGGAACATTGTTATAATCACTACTATGACGATCGACAAAGAAATACATATCTTGTTCCAATTCATCAGTTCATTTTGAAACCTTACGGTTGTGGAATGTGTGATGAAATGTTTGAAATTGAAAAAGCGTTTGCGCAACATTGTTATAATCACTACTGTGAGGATCCACAGAAAGATACATTTCTTGAACTATTTGGAAAGCACCTTTTAAGTTACTCAACAAGACGAGAGAGAGAAAAGATTAGTTAAAAGTCACAGTTTCAATATGTTAATTTTACAACAACTATGACATTGAAAATTGCTAAATGGTTGGACTACTACCACGTGACAAGAGTTTCCTGCTCGACAGAGGCAGCTATGTAGATTTCTGTTGTATTTTTTAGTTTATCTGAAGCTTTTCGTTTATTTAAAGTTATTTAGGTTTCAGATTTGTTCTTGAGTCAGATTTGACTGGATTTTAATTTTTCAGATCACATTTAAAAAAATGACTTATGAAGTAAAGTTGATGGTGTTGGTTACCAAAAGGTAGGCTACATGTAGCTTGAAGAATTAGTAAGTGCTGTTCTTTCTTTGGTTGATGTGAAGCTTGTTTTTCAACGATGAGTGTAATTTCGTGTTTCGAAATTTGTAACATCTTTCAGTTATATGCAGTAAAATAAATTAAATAATGACCATTATTAACGATCGCCGAACTTAACCACGAACGCTTTAAATAAAATACTATATACAGGTTTTTGATACCGACCATTATGGCCTTGACCGTGTTCAGTTTTCAATGAATTGATCGGGTGAGATCCTTCATGACGTCTGCCCGTTTGAATGACCTCACGTCCTTCAAGACCCCTTTGTACGGATCTTGCAAGGCCGAAATTTAAATATCTTAAACAAGCCACCATCTGGAGGGGATCTGCGATCACACCACGCACTCTCGCGCAAAGGTGCCTAGGAATTACTGTACTTTTTGGCCGTGCTGGAGTCGGGAGCGCCTCTGAGTAGTCCTCTGGAAGGGGCGCTAATAAATTTATGAATGAATAAATGAATGAATGAATTACGCTCAAACGTAAGCAGTCAATATAACACACCTTTACCATTGTACTAATTAACTTCATCACTTCCACTTTTACTAATCTACTGCGATTACCACTACTACCTCTACTACTACCTCAGTGCCACTACTACTACTACCACCACCACTATCAGCCCTAATATATGGGTCTATTACTACTGCCGCGGCTGCTGCTTCTACTACTGCTGTTGCTGCTGCTGCTGCTACTACTACTATTATTATTGCTGGTGACCCGTCAGAACGGCCCAGGACAAATGGGCCCCGACAAAACGGCCCCGACAAATGGGCCCCGACAAAACAGCCCCGACAAAACGGCCCCCGTCAAAATGGCCTCGACAAAACAGCCCCGACAAATCGGCCCCGTCAAATCGGCCCCGTCATTTCGGCCCCCGTCATATCGGCCCCCGTCATATCGGCCCCCGTCATATCGGCCCCAGTCATATCGGCCCCAGTCATATCGGCCCTATACAAACTATCCAATGTCGCAAGTACTTTTAAGCTTACGCTGACAAACTATGTTGAAATGAGGACTCAAGCGACGGTTCAGCTGGGCAATGGACTGCGGGGTCCATCGTCTAATGCTAACTGGTTGGCGTATTTAATTATTTAAATGCTTTCAATGACAACTATCATAGATCCAACTCCTATTTACACAACGAATTATTTTTCATAAATCCAACTTCTATTTTATCGCCGAAATTATTTTCAGCAATCCAACTTCAATTTTAAACTGACCACATAAAATAATTTGGCAACGTAAACTACGGTTTTACCAATCCGAGCTCTATTTACGCAAAGAATTCTTTTCATCAATCCAACTTTAAAGTACTTGGGACATGGAATATTTTGTGATGGGCCGATGTGACTGGGGCCGATATGACTGGGGCCGGTTTGACGGGGGCCGATTTGACGGGGGCCGATTTGACGGGGCCGATATGACGGGGGTCGATATGACGGGGGCCGTTATGACGGCCGAAATGACGGGGCTGTTTTGTCGGGGCCATTTTGACGAGGGGCGTTTTGTCGGGGCCGTTTTGTCGGGGCCCATTTGTCGGGGCCGTTTTGTCTTATTTGTCCTGGGCCGTTCTGACGGGGTACCATTATTGCTGTTGTTATCATTGCTGTTATCTAAAAGCAATTACTTATAGGGTTGTTACGAATCTCATTCTTGGTGCGTCTCCTTTAAAAAGTGACTGTCGTGTTTTATAAAAGGAGAAATAGATTATATATCATAGATAGAGTAATATTGTGTAGTGCAATTTTAGTTCATTTCATTTCAACAGCTGTTGATATACAGTCCTCAAAGATCCTCACATAGAGAACGATTTCTTATGTTAACAAACGCTGCGCTTTATTCGTTTCTTCCTTCCAAGTTCATTTACAGCCTAATAATCAATCGTCTTGCTCATTTTATGCTGTAGGAGCGACGGAGAAAGAAAATAAATAATATTTTCGTTTATTGAAACAATCCGGTTGACAAACCGCAACCGGTTACAGTGTACAATTATGCAATTGAAACAATTCACAAGAACACAAATGACAGAAGACATAAATCTTAACTACTAACACTAACAGACACAGCCTGCAATACACGGCGCTAATAGCAGCCTACAATGCATATCCGCCTTACGGTTCTCGAACTCGGTACCTCTCGCTCTCTATGCCAGTGTGTTATCCAATGCGCTATCGGTCCCCCCCCCATCCTTAGTAGCTATTTTATTAAGGATCGCGTGCGCCAATGCTATAATTATGCAGTCGAAAACGGAGGTGAGCAAGGTTGCGTATTGAAGTCCGGTAAGATGAGTCCATGATGCAGAGGAATGGCGCCCTTGTAACGGCATGGCTGTGTTACGGTGCCATAAAATTGCCACTATTATTATTATTATTATTATTATTATTATTATTATTATTATTATTATATTATTATTATTATTAATGAGCGAGGATGAAATTTATTAGTGAAGGACTGGACAGAGAAATCTGTGCAAAATCAAGAAAGACTGTGGAATGATCGCAAATGAACAAAGGTATCAGCGAAGGGCAGAACATGTGAATTTATACGCGAAAGAATGACTAAGGAATGAATGCGGGAAAGAACAAAGCCATTCAGTGAAGAACTTAAAACAGTAGAATTCAAGCACAAAAGAACAAAATAAATAACTAAGGAATGAATACACGAATGAACACGGTTATCGGAGAAGGACTGAAAACGAAAGTTTATACACAAGAGAATAACTAAGCAATGAGTAAAGGACTGAACGTGTGAATGTGTAAGTTCTTATACTAAATTGAATAAAATTTCTAAATGAGTTAAAGAAGGAGCAATTATGACTGAAGATCGAAAAGACGACATACCTTGATGGTGTACCATGTCAAAGTACATGCATACAGGACTGCGAATTCGCGGAATATAATACACGGGCGAATCACTGGACAGTGACTCTGTAGGTGAGCGAGCATCACTCGCCAGACTCCGCAGTCAACAGTCCTTGCGAACGCCACCGATACAAGCAACGAGTAATAGCACTGGCCGCACCAGCAGCAACAATAACATGCATCTCCAGCATCCGTGCGTTGAATGCAGCCTACCACTCTAATGATGCTCAGGCTGCCAGACTCTAATCAAGAAATTTATGATTTACGAAAAAGATGTAGAAAAATCCAGGACGTCTCAGACTTCTTTACTAGCCTACGTGAGAACATTTAGTTTGTGCGTTCATAATAATCAGAGTCGACGTTTATTGCTTTTATCAGGCTTCCAATGCGCTGTTTTTACGACCTCAACGAAACAGTTATTGTACTGTGATTGTACTATGCGTACCGGCGGAAAAATGTTATAAATGTATGTTTTATGATAATTCTAAGTAGGCCTAGAACTGCATGAATGCAAATATAGGAGTTTATAATTAGGTGTGGATCTGCTAAAAGATATATGGAGAAAGTTTCCTGTATGTGAACGGCTGAAATTGTTTTTTTGCATTGTAGCAAGGCTATTATTAGTAATTTTTAATGAGTTATAACAATAAAAATAATAAGAACGATTATAAAAAAATAATAGCAAAATTATGAGCGCTATTATCTTTCTTGATTAGATTCTGTCAATTTACAGTCCACTACTTCGACGCCATCGTTTTCCACAACGCAGTTACTCTGCCGCTTCTTTGCAAGTTCTAACAGTCCAAGGATTTTTTAATTCTCCGGATTTATATTGTTCAACTGCAGAGGAAAAATATGTACATCGGGGAAAGAACTAAAATATTCTGTACTTATACTGCGCCACTATAAATGGGAAAGAATCAATCGATGGCGATCAGTAATTGGGTCAAAAGGAGATTAAAATGGATTGGACATGTTATTCGTATGGTAAAGGATAGAAGAGCCAACACAGTGATTATCTGGATTCCTGAAGGGAGATGGAGAAGGTAAAGACTGCGCAAGGATTTTTGCCCATGATCAGAGACGATTTGAGAAGCTTGTGGATGCTTTGGGTCGAGGAAGGAAGACGGGCGATGGGCAGAGACGAATGGGGAAGCTGCGTTGCCTAAAGTGCAGACCTGTAAGAGAATGACTAAGAACTAAGTAAGTACTAAGTAATGTAATGTAATTGAACGTCTGTATAGCGCCCCTTCAATGTATCAACTCAGAGGTGCTCTTTGCGCTAGCAGTGGCGGCGCCAGAGGGGGGATAGATGTGGCTTAGCCCCCCCTAACTGCGGCTCAGACCCCCCAAAAGTGGGAAATCACTGCAAATCACAGGGAAGAGGGGACAAAAGGGAAGGGCTTGGAGCTTTAGCCCCCCAACCTGAAATTCTGGCGCCTCCACTGGCGCTAGCCTTTATGATGCTAAATGTCATTACGACCGAATATAATAATTACAGCAGTGAACAAAATAATGCACAGTCAGCTGGAAGAGTCACAAGTGGCGGGCCCACGCACACACGTGGAACCAACCGACGGATTCCATCAACAGCTGAAGATGGCATGGATGTTCAGAGTAAGTAAGTATGTTTGTGTGTATGTATGTATATGAGCATTTATGTAGCGCCTTACAAGAAACTCACAAAGTAGTAACACGATTTGAGATGTCAGAGATGTTTAAGTTAGACGTTCATGTTTCTGCTTCTGTATCGACGTCTATCCAGAATCGTAGCAATAAAGCTTTCAATAAATCTCCGCGATCTTATCGTAAAACATTTGAACCGTCGGCTGCGAATAAATTATCCGATATGCAGAGATTACCTCATCTCAAGGGTTTCCCTGCAAGTCTATGCAACTTGAATCACGGTATTGCATTTTATCTCAAGACAGGATCTCATCTTTTAAGCCTTTAAGACAGTATTTCTCTTGCACAGTTTAGCTCACTGTAATCTTTAGCCAATATTTACTTGCGAATTAATCAGGTCAAAAATAAATTGCATCTTTGCAATCCAAACGATTCAGAATTTTACTGGCGCAATATAATAGCCGAGAACATTAGGATAATGCTGCAAAATGACAATTAAACGATTAGGATGTCGATTGAATATGATAGGCTTTCCAACTGAAGGAACATTGCAGGTGCCCGATGCAATGAATTGCATTACATGTGTGACCAGTATCTCGCAAGCAACAACGTTTTCGTAAGTCTTACTTGTAATTAAAAAAACCTTCTTCAATGCCACACAATTACTAGAATCGTATATTGAGTTGATAACGCGGTTTCTAAAGAGAAATCGTTCACAGAACATTAGGCCTACGTTGTCAACTGCCAACTGGAAAGAATTGCAAGAAGACTCTGAATAGAAGAATTCGTTGAAATAATACAAACAACAAGACTCTAAAATTGGAACTCTCTGATATAATACAAAGAAAGATTAAAATCTGGTTAATTCAAATTTAATTGGAACTCCGCCAAAGATTCCAATTCATGTGTAGACAGAAAGAAACCTTGTTTCAATATTTAGACTTTAAAAGATTTGCTTAAACACGGATGTTCAACATTATAAATAAACTTCAATATAGCATTTCAACCTTGATGTTACACCAGTTAGCCTACTGTAGGCCAGTATGACATATGCATTTGCAAAACCTTCTTTGAAAATGTCAACTTTCATTTTTATCTCGATCCATCAGTTTCGCACTCGTAGAATTCGATTTACGAATAATCAGCTTACACCTTGTATCGAGCGATCAAATTTCACGATTATACAACTTCGATTTAGAAATTGTCAGCTTATATAAATGTCAAACAACCACTTTCCAATATACGAAGAAATCGATTTAAACCAAGTGTCATTAAGAGAACACAAATGTCATTGGCATGCAAAACAACATCATATTTGTCATTATTATGCGACATAAATTTAATATACCTAGATCTAACCTCTGATGCACATATAATTATCTGCTGTACGTCAACGTCTTCAAGACTAATTACTCCAAAGTGACGCTTAGAGTAATTCAAACAGTGATCGGTTGGAACAGGAACGCACCGGAACGGCGTTCCGGTTCTTAGTTTTGACGACAGGAACGCCGTAGCGGTAAAAATTTCTAGATTGCATGGCGCCTGAAAACGGCGCTCCGGTTTTTTTGTTTAGGACTGGATCACTGAATTCAATGGATTCAATCTCACCCGATAAGACAATACGTTCTGAACTCGATCATACAGCGACGATGCGTCGACTTATCCATAACTGGAAACACTTTGCCTTGAAGGTTGAGGACAGAAACGCCTATTCTCAGAGTTTCCTTTCTCAGCCAACCCAGGCTCTAAATAGTTGGCAAGCTCTTCGTAAATTTAGTGTATTGTATTGGAGACGATTGAATGGGTCTCGTCCGCCCCGGGAAAGTGTCCGATATATCGCAGGAATATCGCGAAAGAATATAACACCGGATGAGGACGCTCAGGTGTCTGTTCTTTAGACGTAGGATTCTTTGGAAACTTCCATCGCATCGACTTTCATCGGCCATGTAGACGATGCTGAAATTCTCCAGCTAGACCTACTTGCAGCTCATGTAGGCCTATTCGCACAAATTAGCTGCAAGACTATCATCGTCCATTGGTCAATAATTGTCCAGCCAGAAGACTAAGTTATATCCCGTGCTCTCAACCACACATCGATCAAACACAGCTTCCATTTTCTCCTGCAGAGTCGCCAGGCGGCATTCGCAACTGTGCTCAACGCCAGGACCTAAAAGATGCTGTGCTTCATCGGTTTCCATGACCACTGGACCACACTTGCCAGCTGCAGCAGCCAACTGGAAGCAGGCAATTATTATAGCTTTGGTTTGTGTCATGTACATTTCTGAGTGGAAGATGTTGTGCACATCTATCCTGCTGCTAGTAGGCCTAATCCTGTCAACAGATCGACCACTTTGGAGAACTAGGACGGAGTTTGCGCCGACCTGAAATGGGGTGCCATTATTCTCTCCACCTTCTCGTAACAGCTTCGGAAATCAACAGAAGTCTTTGGAGGAGTTGGGTAGATCTTACACAATAAAAGATCGCTGAAATCACTTATAAAATGTATTAAGAATTTAAGAAATGTATGGCCTACTACATTAATTAGGCCTGCATTCATGAATATGCATGATATGCAACATTCTGACATAGTTTGGTTTAATCAATCTAACCTGTCTCCAATCAGTGGATTGTGGAAGACGTAAAAGTATCTAAAAGCTACTAGAATATGGCAAATTATACCGCAATGATCCAGCATATTATCCCTGAAGTTATCCCTGCAAATTTGTTGAATAGCTTCAAAACGCGTCTTCAGTTTCTCTTTGTCGCCCACAAACAATGTCTTCATTTCCGAGGCTGCTTCTTCACCATGTGCCAGCTGTTTTAACTGAGAAATCTCCAGAGAACAAAAGCAGAAGCTTTGAGTTCACATGGTGTCAATAAATTTGTCTTTGGTTCTTCTATTAATTTTGATAAAACGCTTCCAGAATTTTGCAGACTTCGAACAGAATTCATTCATGCAGATCTCGATGTCTTTACTCTCAAAAAGTTTAGACTGTTCCGAGTTGCGACAAAAATTCATTACTAACTCAAAGTTTGTGGTGATATCGCAATACTGCGATGTTATCGCTACTTAAGAGAATGTAACTTCGAACTCCTATAGATCATTTCTTATGGTTCTTTAGTGTTTGTTCAGATTTTCGAGCAAACGTATGATTTGGTGGGAGTTTGTTTTCATACGGTAGTAAGCCTTCTTCTGTTGATATTTACTGAATAAGAGTCTATGAATTGTTGATTTGAAGCTCTGTTTAGTCAATCCTGGATGTTAAAAAAATGAATTGCTAATAAAAAGATAAAAGAAACAAATGCTTGCGATCTTCTTTGCCATGAACAACTAACTTGGTGATTTCCTCTTTTTTGCCGCAGGCTTCGAAGCTGTACAGTGCTCTTTCAGATAAAGATGTTGCAAGGAAAAGAACAAGAAGAAGAAGAAGAAAAACGAGAAGAACAAGACCACTAAGAAGAAAAAGAAAAAAGAAAGAAAGAGAAGAAGAAAACTTATTGGATCAGTTAACGTGATTCGACTGGCTTTCACTGTAGCACAGCCCCACAAACTGAAGCCTTTCTTACTCAACTTGGCATTCAACGAACTGTTTATTCTTGCGGCATCTGAAAACCAGCAATCATTGTCGGCTTGTTTAACAACTTGTGTAAATTGGTCATACCAATCGTCTTGCTGTAGTATTGACGTCGGAAACTTTCTGAGGGCAGGACCTTCAGGTCTATCGCGATAGAAGATGATTCCAAATCTACCGTTGCGTTTGAGGCTTTTGACGTGATCTCCGCTAAAGTCGTAATCGATGAATATGCTTTCATTGCAAACGATACTAAAAGTCTCCAGCCAGTCGTATTTCTCTCGCAGCAATTCACTAAGGTACCCAGTGGCGTCTTTATTTAACTTGTCGCTATCGAGAACTTTGTTTAGATCTTTTTGCATTTTATATCTGAAGCCTTTTCGTCGATATTCTTCCAAACGCGCCTTAATTTTCTCTGTGTCGCCTTCGAACAACGTCTGCATTTCTAATGCTGCTTCTTTGCCGCGTACCAGAGTCTCGTAAGCTGCGATGACTGCGAGACCTCCATTGACCAACTGCAGAAATTTATTGCGCATCCGTTCATTTAGTTTGCTGTGCCCTCCAGAAGCACTATACATGGTTTCCAAAATATCAATATGTAACAAACTATCTCCAGAAAGCCCTTTCAGAAATTTGTCAACCGCTAAAGTCATCGTCTGGTTTGCGCAAAGCTCTTTCAACCTCTCCTCGAAGCGCTTCCTCTCCTTGTCGTTTGTAGACTTCAAAATTTTCGATAAATATCTCACTCCTGTCTCGATTTTTGTAACACTATCGCAATACTGCAATTTCACTGCCTGCAACGTGATCTCATTTAACAACTCGTCTTTTGCCGCTTGGATTTGCTCGCCCAAATTTTCGACCAAACGAACAACATCCTTGGAGAGTTCTTTAGGTAGCACGCTTTCTGCTGATGGCAGAATGCCTCTCACGTATGGAATATACTTGCCGAAACTATACACAAGCTTAACTGAACTCTTGACTAGGCCTATGTTACTCGGAGTAGCGCTATCGTGAATGTACGTCACTATTTTCTTGATATCAACCCAGCTTAGTAGACTCATTTCCACGGCTCTGAAACAAGTTAGGTTAGCAAATTGTTCTAGTTAACTTAAGGATAATTTTATGATAGGCAGCAGATGCAAAAAAGAATGCAGTGCGAAACGGTATTATACAACATGAGGTACCGTATTCAGCATTACTGCTATACAAATGCATAAAAACTTGAATTTCCTTATAATGTATTTGTGCTTCAATCCATTTCCTATTCGTGAAAGAACTTGAAGTGTAAATGTAGAAACTAACTTTAAACTAATGCAGAGTTTCCTGGAGTGTAAACATATTACTTGCATCAAAATTCACTTTAAGCCTATAATAGGCATTTACATTGAAGAAAGACGGCTGAAGTAACTGACTGCTGGACACTGCTGGTCATACCACTCTTTACACCTGAACCATTACTAATGTGACCTTCTAAACATGAGTAGATACCTAACCAATATGACTGCAATGTATCTTTAGCCTAACAAGTCAAGAAAATTACTGCTTATCCGATCGATTATCAGTTTCAAAGCCTCTTTCAATTATCTTACCCCAACCGTATTTGTCAATCTAACCGGGATTTCATTTGAGGGGCCACATGGAGAGTCTGGCACCCAGTTGGAGGAACCCTGATTCCTCTGGCTCCTCTATAGAGCTGCTGCTGGTTGTTATAGTCTTAATTTTTTTCCTTCTTCGAGGATGATGCTATTATAAGCTTAATCGCCAAAGGTATTCATCTTAGTTTTACCTGTTAAGATTCAAATCTGTTTAGATTCAAAGCTAATCATCTTAGGGTAGTCTGTTTAGATTTACTTGAATGTTTGACATTTCTTACTGACGATTTATTTATTGTTCTGACCTTCGAAAATCGATTCCTGGTTAAACACCAATGAAACTGCTGGAATATCCAGCAGGTACTTCCTCAGAGACGTTCGGGGTTTAAAAAATGGGACGACTTTGAAGGTCAGAACTCTAGACAAAATTGTAAGAGATGTAGAGCCTTCAAGTAGCGACGTAACTCACAATAGAAACCTTTAATGCTGAAACTGATCCGTAAGTTGAAAGTCACCGACTCAATTCGCCCTGAAATTTCTTAAAATTAATTGGCGTCTGCTCTATTAGGCTAACTCAGACTGCTATGCGTGTGATTTTCTGTGAAGGAGCAGATGTCGAAACTTCTGAAAACTCCCCCCCCAATCACATGCTGCTGTCAAGTGACGCCTGATTAGCGTGCCCTTTATTCGATAACAGCCTTGGAGGTATTTGTACAAGGCAAATATACATACTGAACACGTAAGATAACAGCCTTAGAGGTGCTTTTAGAAGGCAAATATACATACTGAACACGTAAGATAACAGCCTTAGAGGTGCTTTTAGAAGGCAAATATACACATTGTGGGGCGCGGTGGTGTAGGGGTATGTTCGGTGCCTTGCAGCCGGAGGGTTGCGGGTTCGAATCCACCTCAAGCCGTCGCTCAGGGACCCTGGGCAAGTCCTTCACTCGCAATTGCTCATGCGCTTCGGCGTGAAACTCCGATTCAGCGTCCGCGCTGTAGTCCGGAGCGCCTCTGAGTAGTAATCTTGAAGGGGCGCTATAACAAGTGCTCATACATACATACATACGCTGAACACTTGAGACCCTGGAGTGTACGAAAGGCCAACTTACTGAGCAGTCTATAACAATATGCCTAATTCGAAGTTGTAATTTCCGAAATTTATTCTATTCAACGCAAAACTAGCACTGCCGAGAGCGCATAAACCTTGGACAAAAACAATACGAAATTACCTTACAAGTTTTATTATTGTGATAGACCGTATACCCTTATTTCATCGGGGCTTGGGACTGGCAACACGTGATAGTTATAGTGGCAGGGTTAAGCAAAAATAATAACAACAGCGACCGTGTAGAGTGCACCGCCTTATGCAGCAATTGATATTCGCACAGCAAACTTGTCAATGATGAATCAACAGTGTGTTTCCAAGCAACGTAAGACAACGCGGGCCCGAGTTTCACAAGTAAGGTATTAGTCCCAGATGCTGGAACAGTCTTCAACTCGTCATCAGATTGGCCGACTCAGTAGACGCCTTCAAATCTAAACTGAAAACCTATTTGTTTGCGAAGGCGTATCCCGCTGATTAGTTGTATGTGAGGCGCCCTTGTAGCGGTATAGTCACGTTACGGCGCCATATAAATTGTCGTTATTATTAGTCAAATTAGCTTTATTTCTTATCCAGTCAGTCAGTCAATTGGGAAATGTATATAGGTAGGCTATATATGTATATATTCATTCATTCATTCATTCATTCGGGAATTTATAAAGCGCTTCTTCAAGGAAGCAACTCAAAGCCGCTCCCGACTCCAACGCGCCCAAAAAGAACAGTGTTAAATTTGTTGAGGCAAGTTTCAGGTGGAGTCCCAGTGTGTATACGCAGCTCTAAAGGAGGACCATTACAGATCACATGGCCTACCACAGAAAAAGCTCGAATCCGCATAGAGTTGCGGAACGAGCGAAGGAAACCAGAAGAACTTTTTCCGCGGAGCGAAAGGGGTGACGACCCTGGGATACCCGAAGTTAAACAGCAGAGCTCACGGAGATGAATTGGGGCGAGACCCTGGTGACAGCGTGAAACCAAGGCAGCTATCCTGTAGGCCTACTCAATGCGCTGTCGGATAAGGGAGCCAGCGAAGGACCTTCAGCATGCAGCTGGAGTCGTGACCATGCTTGGGACTTTGCCCAATGAGGTTCGCTGCAGAGCGCAAGACTCGGTCCAAGACTCGGTCCAAGACTCGGTCCAAGACTCGGTCCAAGCATGCTATGCGGTTAGATGTTTTGCTGTAGAATTTCACACCGATGCTGTGTTTGATGAAGATGATTTCTTTGCAAACGATGTCATAGAACTATAGTCTCCAGCCAGTCGTACAATTCGCACATTTATTCATTCGAGTATTAAACAAATGAGCTTGATAGTCATCGCAACTCGAAAGTTCAAACTAACACCTACAAAGCACATATTTACATGAACCTACATCCTGCGTCAAAGCCTTCGTCAGACGTGTAGGCTACATTTACCACTGCGCAACTGTGATTCATACCAGAAGGCATCGGATCAACACTTACGCTCTCCGTACCGGTAGATACCGTTCCGTTTAATGTATTCCGGTCATCAATAAATCCCAAAGCGTTAAAAGAGGCTAGACGAGCTCACTAATACGAATCAGTAGGTGAGAAAACAAAAGAATATTACAACTGCAACAGACCCTAAAGCCTACTTTCTGAGCAGGCTTTAAATATAGTCACAAAGCAGTTTGTTCGTATTAGGCCTATTGCTACGGCAACATAGCTAACCATTTTCATAGCGTTTTATATCTCAGATTGTGCTTCTGGCTAAATGCTAGCCTAAATGACGTTAGAATTAGTTAATAATAACAGCGTCATCTGTTAAGTTATAGGAAATTTCCAAATTAACAGGTGAATAATTGGTCGGCTGTTTCCATTGAATAATAAAGTGCATTACTTTAGGTCCTAGTATGTAACTTTGCCTACAGCAATGAACCGTAGTCAAAGAATTTCCTTTCTTTTGAAATCCAATTGTATTTGCGTAGTCGAGGAAACCATGGTAAACTGTGTAAAGTGAACTGTAAACAAAACTAGTTTTTGGTTTGATGACCGCACAACCACGCGTTTCAATACCGTTGCTCCGAAAAGCTTCAATAAGTTGTCGGCACAGATCTTTAGCCTCGGGAATTCTCCAATAAGCTCTGGTAAAACTCTCAAGAATTCTAGCGACATCTTGTTGTCTTCCTGGATCGACTGCCGCTCTCGTGGCCTCTTGATAAAACACTACACCGAACCTGCCCTTTCGTCCAAGGCTGCTGATATAATTTCCTTCGAACCAACAATCCATAGGAAAAGTTTCATTGCAAACGATGCAGTAGTTCTCAAGCCAGTCATACTTCTCACTCACTAAACTGCTCAGGGAATTCACCGCCTCGCTGTTAGAGACGCTGCTGTCAAGAACATCGTTCAGATCTCTCAACATGTTCTCTCTTAATTTATTCTTACATCTCTCGAATATACTTTGGATATTTTCCTGGACGTCTTTCATTCGATCACTATACTTAATAAGAATTTTCTTGGCAAAACTTTGATCATGCATTAGTGTTTCGTAAGTATACATGGCCATAAAGCCACCATAAACCAACTGTAGAAATTCTTTCGCAAGTGATCGAACTTTGCTTAGGTTACCGCCTGTGAGCGTGTAGTAACGATCCACCATGTTGATTTGAAGTGTACCCTTACCTCTTAGTCCTTCAATAAGATTGTCCATAGCTATGGTATGCTTCTGGCCAGAGCAAACGTCTTTAAATATTTGAACATATCTTTGCCTTTCTGCGTCGTCGCCTGCTATTGCAATGTCCACCGACGAGCTAATTGCTTTCTGAATGATTACAATGTACTGTCCATAACGCAAATATAGTGCTTCCATCTTGATTATATCTGTCAAATCTTGGTTCTCTTGTTCAAGTTGTTTGCTTAGTTTTCTGAACCACTGGATAACAACTGCCTTGTCATTTTGGCGTGGAATGAAAGTACTAGGGACGCCCAGCACGGCACAGGTGTAGGTTAGGATCTTGGCCATAAATGGTATCTTTGTAAGAAGAGTGTCAACGCTGTCGTCTTTGATTAGTTGTAGCAGTTCTGTCGGTGCAGGAACGTCTATTGCCATCGCTCTTTCTTGTGAATGATCTCCAGACATTGTAGGCCTCTGCCTACAGTCAATGATAAAATGAGTAGCGTCATCAGAGTTATAAGGGCGCTGCACAAAAGCGTGTACATTTACCACGGACTGTGCGAAATAACACCCATATCTGAATCCAAAAGGCATATGCAGAATGAAATCGATCAGAGGAGGGTTTCCCCACATAAATTTAACTTCATCTGTTTAATAACCACAAGAAACGTCTTCTCCTATTTTGTCTTTTCGTTTTGAGTTATACCCCGTAAACCTGCTTATTTATGGCCTTCTCGATTTCGTTTGTGCTTTGGTTTCCTACTTAGTGCAGGTATAATTAGGAATATTTATGGGAAGGGGTAATTAACCTAAATCCTCCGTAATACTGTAATAGGCCACTTAATACCAAAAGCCGGATGAGAGAATAAGTTAGACTTGCTATACAAATGTTTCGATTAAAACCGTGTTTATTAATCACAGGATATGCATGTATATGTGCATCAAATAGTTTAAATTGTTCTTTGAAGTTTCATAGCTCACTGGTTTATTAGCTCACTCATGGCTATTAGAGCAACCTACAAGTCCTACATGCTGATATAAGCATGTATACAATGAATTTATAATCATACGCGATTAAGAAGCATACACATAGCCTATAATTATAGTCTACACGATGCATGGATGCACACATCACTGTACATGCATACATATATAATACGTCCATATATAACTTACATACATACAAGAATACGCACATACATTTATACAAGCCAACATATTACGGTGACTTAGACCCATATATTACATGCATATGCACATAAATTATATAGGCGCTATCAGAATATATATACAGGGTGCACTGGCGCAAAGAAAGTGGGACCGCCTCGTGAAATCCTGTGCAATATATATGAAATTATGTTTGGCAAAAATTCTCTGAGCGGTTTTAAAACAGCAGCATTGGCCAGTGGCGCAGACGTTTAGAAAAAAACTGTTGAGAACCGAGAAGGACACATTGAATTTGATTTCTGATTTTGTATAAATTAGCATTTGGCAACAATTTGCTTGTTTTCTTAAAAAAAGTTAGAAAATGTATTATTTGAAATTATACTAGGCGATCCCACTTTCTTTGCGCCACCTTGTGTATATATATATATATAGATACGTCATACACATTCATGCGCTTTTTGGTACCTGGTACCTTAATTGCGTTACATGAAGCGTCTTGATGCACATATACATGCATGTATACTTTGACGCATACATACATACACATGCATCCATAAATAAATACATACATACATACATGCATACATAAATATATATATGCATAAAAACATTAATACATTTATACATACTGACATTCATACATACCTACTAACATATTTTGATTATAATAATTCACCTGTTGGAAGTTCTGCAGGCTGAGGATCGGTAGATCGGTCTGAACCCGTTGAGATTTTCCCAGCACAATAACAATTAGGGAAGAGCGGTTGCTAGTACAGAACTCAGCATAAAAAATTACGACTGCAACATATAAATCTGCCGTTATGCGAGATGAATTTCTCTCGACTATGTGCGATTTATCCACTTATTGCTCTGCGAACAACGACTACGCGGTTGAACATTTTCAAAAGCCAGTTTTTTGCCAGCGTTCAGGTAGTCGCCTTTCTTTGTGCGTAGTTACTGATCGTGTTCAGCCAGTTCACGCTATGTCCTTTGTGCACTCTGTAATAAATGTAGTGTATCCTAAAGGCTTTGTAATTGTCGCTCTTGAAGCACAGCAGCATGCATCAGAACTAAGCGGAATGTTGCAGGCGAGTCGTGCTTTTAATCTGCATCAATGCTCGTGAATGCAAGGCGTATACGTTGGATAGGCCTGTACATGTGTCATACATTTTCAGCATAGTTTTCTGCACGTCGTTTAAACCTCTGCCAAGCCCTCTGGGCTTACATTGAAATGCAGAAATGCAGACGGGAGTCGTAGCCTACCCTTCCCCTCCGTCAATGCTTAGAGGTAAAGGGCGTCAACGTTGGATAGGCTTGCATTGAATTGCGATCTTTCGGCATATTTTCTGCAAGTCATGTAAACCCCTGCAAAGCCTCCTGGGCTCATACTAGAATATATTATCATAGATTATATATGTAGAAATGTGAAGGAAGAGTGTCACACAGCTGATTTGAGCACAGCGTTGTTAAGACATGTAAAAGTCTTTAGAGCGATGACTTTGTGAGGTTACTGTTGGTGCCAAATAAATTTCTGATACATTTGTACTGATAGTGCTGCAGGATGATGCTATGTATAATCGGTTTCCATGACCACGAGATCACTGCTTAAGACGATGGCTTATTTCAGAGATTTAAATATCGGGGACCTTAAATGACGTGGCACCTATTCAAAACGGGAAGCGGTGGTAAAGGATCTCACCCATCAATTCTATGAAAAATGAGCAGGGCAAAGGCCATACGGTATCTATAGAAAAACGAGTGTTTCCTAGTTGCTGTGCGGACACACTTCAAGTGCAATTCTGAACAGCGACAGCTGGCACATTCGTCAATTTCTGTCTTGGTGATTTCACTGTCCAATTCAAGTTATACCCCAGAAACATATAGGCATACCAGTCTGAGTTAATAGTTAATATGACAGCGCTCGATAATTTATTCAGGAATTATTAGTACGAGCGCCTATACGGTCAGACCCTGAAGACGAGATTACAACCAGTGGACGCTCTATTGGGAATCAGAGGGATCAATTCCCCTTCAACTGAATGCCTTTCTCAGGTGACAGCTGCATGTAATTATAGCCTAACACTTCCATGACAATTTGAAAATACTGATTGTCATTGTCAAGTCATAATTTTGTTAATGTAGTACTGCAAAATACCAATTGAACTATTCGGATATCAATTGAATACGATAGGCCAACCATTTGAACGAATATTGCAACTCTTCAATGCTGTGTTATTGCTTTACAGGTGTGACAAGTATCTCGCAAGCAACAACGTTTTCTCACTTACAGTTAATTCAACTTCTTGAATGTTGAAGAATCAGATAATAATAAGTGAACCCTGGATAACCGAAAGTTGGGACAGAATACAGCTCTAATCTCTTATATAGGACGACTCTTTGCCAGTAATGAACTGCAACTGATGAAGATCCTTTCTGTTGCAGTAGAACTACTTTTGATTCCTAAGCTACACTTGAAACAAGTCTATTATAAGGATATTATAAGGAATAAGAAGCAAGCCGCGCCTTGGTCTAATGTCCGCGAATCCATAAGTTTCAATACTTTTGCCACGAAGAGTGTCAAGAAGTACTTCGCACACTTTGATAGTTGACAAGGTCAATGTGTGAAGACTTTCAATTGTTTTTTAACCATCTCCTGTGTTGCTGTCTCCGTGGCGTCTTGATAAAACACCACCAAATCTGCTATCTCGTCCCTAGCTGCTAACATGCTATAGTTATGCTCATATGCCCTGCCGTATGCAATGCATAATGTAGGTCTAGTCTGAATTCCGGATTTCCTACCTCCATTTACCACACTGCACCTCGACTCTGAATAATCTCCCTTCTGAATTCCGAACTCGATGCAGTGGTCAAATTCAGCAGGAACGCGCATGATCTTAGATCCGGCACCTCGGATTTCAGATCCGCCACCTGAACTATGGGATCCGCCACCTAAAAGAGTAGATATACGTCACCTAAATATGTTTCTGTTGCAATTATCAACCATAATTATGCACCTTGTTTCTCAAACATTATGCTTATCCGAATAGCAAATAGCGAATATATCGGTTAAAGCTTTGCCAGTTAGGATTCATTCTTGGAGGTGATCGAAACTAGAAGACTCCGAATGTTTTCCACCTTTAGAAAAGAATCTTCGTTTATTCGTTAACACATTGTCAGAACGCAATATGGACCGCGCTGAGAGCCATTATTACAGGCAGGTAGAATCACGCTAGGGCGTTTAGAGCCATTATTACAGTTTGAGAAACAATGTGCAATTGTGCATATGGTGGATTATTATAGCACAAACACAATAGTTGACGGGTCTTCGCACAATGTGATAGCAGGTAGGATCACTCTAGGGCGCTTAGAGCCGTTATTACAGGCTCTCCTGGGAGCTGGAAGAGACCAGTCGGATGGCCAAGGCACAAATGTACCCGAACGGTGGATACGGGTCTGTACCCATTGAATTCCAGGCGACACACAGCCTGGTGTAAGCTCACGACCCAGACAATAATTGTGGAATTATGTCTCTGGAGTCGGGCTTGCCATTTACAATTTTACATGTATGATGAGCATTTGTAAGTGATTGTGTATTCGACGTGCAAGCCGTTGCATCGAAGAGAACTATTTTGTTGCAGCATTCTTCGGGTTCACTGTCCTGTACTTGGTCATTTTTGTCGTGTAAAATCAACCAGCGCTAGAAACCGTATCTCCTGTCATGGATTGCTCTTACATATATTGAGTAATTACGCCTAAACAGCGCACAATTCTCTTCAATTGAAATACCCAAAGTTGGGTAATTCAAATACGCAATTCAATCGGATCTCTAGGATATACGCCCGTATGATTAAATGGCAGCATCCTGCAGTTATAGCTTTGCCTGCCAGTCTATTGCTTTGAGAAGAGGGGCCACTGAAGCTGCCTGGCAGGTGGTTTTATCTCGCTCAAGCTCACCGTAACGGAGCCATACAATAATTATTAGAAAACTAGCTTACCGTAACAGAATCATACAAAAATAATTAGAAAAATTTGGCTGTTCTCTTTCAACAGACATTGATAGAGCGCATCCCACCCTTCTCTCAAGCCACCATCAGCGTTCCTTGTGGCCTTCTGTATAATAATTACAGCACTTATAAGAAAACCTCAACAGCTTACTTACTCTATACTTACTCACTTACCTCTAAACCGTGTGATTACTATAGTATTATTTTGATTCAGGACGATGCCTCAGGAGTCTAAAGAAAGTTACATGGAGAAAGAGAACTATCATTTAGGACGACCACATGTCATGTTCAGTGCCGGTGAATATGCTGGTACCTTGACTTGGTTTTTGTGTGGCCCTTACAGATTTTTGATAGATTTACATTAGCATACATATTCAGGATGGCACAAACGCCATGGAAGGCAATGTCATTGGTGCGCTGATTATTATTACTATAATTATTACTCTTATGATTTGTGTCCGAGTTCGGCCTACATCTGATCCCTCAAGAGCAAACATTATTAGTCCAGGTGCTGGAAAAATTTCTGGAACTAACAGCCCTCGTGCCACTTAAGTTTGACAATGTGCAAATTGAAAAGCGTTGAAGCAGATGAATTGTCTCACGTGGATCACCAAACACAGCAGATAAACGGTGACCTAATTCAGAAATTAATTAAAAACCAATCACGTTGATTGGGTCTAATGTCTCCAATGCAATTTGAGCAAAGTTGTGATTATAATTTTTGATTGGATTGGATCAAGTTTAGATGAGTTAAGCTGGATTGTGCGGATTGATATGCATTGTACTGCATTAGAATAGATAACAGTAGATTAAATTACCGGTATATCACAGTCTGAATAGATTATGGCGTATATTAATTATATCAAAATTAAATAACTATATATACAGGGTGGGCCAATAGGAATGCAACAACTTTGACGCCTTATAACTTAAATATTTTTTATCTGAGCGTCTTGTCCAATATATCAGATTGAAGGTAATTATCCATTTTATCATGCTGCAAAATATCTACGAGATACTATTACGACCTTTTGAGATAATGCTATTAATATTCGATGTGCCATTTTCTTGCCATAAAACTGCAAGAAAAAACAAAAGTCTGAAACTGAAGATGTCAATTCAAAACAATCACTTAGTACTAACAATTAATATCTTTAGTGAATTTACCATCAGTCAAACAAATACTCAATATGTCCACCACGTGCTTTAATGACTGCATCAACACGAGACGACCACAGTGCCACTGATCGATGGCTGAGTCCACCAGTGCTTGGGTTATCTCAGCCCAGCAGCAAAGAATCACTTCTTTCAAATGTTCAACGTCACGTATCGGTTCACGATAGACCAGTTGCTGAAGACAACCCCAGATCGAATAGTAAACCGGGTTTAAACCCGGACTGTTTGGTGAACAGTTCTCCGGTTCAATTAACTCTGGCACGGTAGCGTTCAGATAGGCAACTGTATGACGTGAACGATTCGCCAGCGCTCCATCTTGCTGAAAGATGTAGGCCTAACCATCAACTCCAGACAGTTGGCGAATATCACGTAGCAGTCCTCTTGCGAGTACTTCATCGAAGTAATAAACACTGTTCACCTTAGCCTTTGGAGTAACAAAGAATGTTGTCTTGGCTGCAAATTAACTCTTGGACTTGTGCAGTGTTCGCTGATGTGCGCGCAGAACGTTTGCGACCACAGTTGCGGCTGTTAGACGTTCCCGTAGCATCAATTTGTTTAATCAATCAATGTAGAGCACATTTATTTCATTTTCTAGAAGGGAATTCTATCATCATCTGATGTGCATTGTATCCTTTTCTGCTCTTAAAATTCGGATTAAAATTTTATCCTCTTCCGTGAGCGGCGTCATGATGTTCAATATTTACATTCAAAATTGAGAGGTGTGCGCCGCACCGAAATTTTATAACAACGGTGCCGTATATCAGTGCAAGATTTGACAAAGTAGTAGAGTGGATGATTACTTTCAATTTCGTATATTGGGCACGATGTTCGGATAAAAATTGTTCAAGTTATATCAATTCAAAGTAGTTGCATTCCTATTGGCCCACCCTGTATATCTATTATGTATTGGTATTAAAAACAATGAGATATAAATTTACGAACAGATGATACGTATTTACAACTGTTTTTAGATCTAATTCAATTCAATTCATAAATTTATTGATCACCAAAGCAAAAGTTCATAATTTATAACAATTAATTATTTTCTTATACATGTAGCAGTTCATGGGTGCGAACAGGTTAATAGAGGAAACCTAACACAAAGAATAAAATACACATTTTAATAATTCAACTTCCTGTGTCCAATAAGATGTGGAATATTCTTTGCTGGAACAATGGCGGTGCTGAAAATTAATTCACAAAAAGATTAAACGTTTTAATCCATTGCAGTTTGCTTAGTAGACTGGCGAAGTAACCAAATCTATGGAATCCGACAACAAAGTAAGTGGAAACTTAAACAACGACAATTAACGTTGGCGTATTCTTGCATGCCTAACTACCTCAATGCTGAAAGATGCTAACGTTAGCTAACTTACTTATTATTGTTTATGTTGCATAGATTGGTACGCAATCCATTTTGTTGTATTTGACACAGGGAAATAGGATTGGCTACAACCACCTTGTGTAGCAAGGTTAACTCTTGGCAAGTTACGATCCTGGTCCATGCAATCGTTCAGTGCACTACAGACATGGGCGCCGCCCGCAGATAGCTTTTCAAGAGGGGGCAAAACACAATGGTCACGGTTAAATATTTTAGCAAGAGTCTGAAAATGCAAAAGAGGAAACATGGGTATTTTTCATAGAGGTTTTTAAATGTACAATTCGAAACAATATCCACACAAATTTTGTTTGGATGCTGTTTTAAATTAGTGCTTCAGTGCGAAGAAATTTGTTAAACACCAAAAAGTAGTAGTTTAAAATATAGGAACAAATTTTCCAGTGGGGGAGTGCCCCTCTTGCCCCTATGTGCGGGCGCCCAAGACTACAGACTTCATTAAATAATTTGAATGGGTTGTAGTATCCTCAGGATGGATCGTATAACATTCTGCACTGTCAACGTTTGAATTTGATAAAAGTTTAAAAGTTCGGTGGAGAAAAGGGCATTAAACAATTTGCACAAACATTGCGTAGGCCTATGCCATTATTTTGTAGAAACGGTCGGGGCAATAGATTGCTACCATCACATTCGTGGCAGAAATTAACAGCACTTAATATCATGTGATCATAGGGTAGGCCTATATATTTAATTTTAGAAGCCACAGCGAGAAAACAACCAAAAGTACACAGTATATTATAATAACAGACCAATAAGTAATCAACCTTCTATATATTATATATATGTACACCAAACTTTGAATATTGATCAAGGTAAACGTGATCTGCATAACATCGAATATATGCTAATTTTGCCAAAAAAATTCACAGTGCAAAGCAAACTCATGAAGCACATCAGCATTTGCATAAAAATACTTTGAAAGCAAACTAGACTAAACAAAAATATACGGATAATCGCAATTGCCATCATCAAATTGAAGAAAGAAATACAAACAAGTCTCAAAATAGTAACTAAAATAGCACATTTATCTTCATGAGGCTTAATCCATTCAATGGCATATCCACAAGTAGGCTAGGTATTTTACTATTGTCTAATGACGCTGTAAGAAACAAAGATTACTAGGATCGACTTTCTCTTTTAAACGGGCTTGGGACTGGGGCCACTGTGCAGGTCCTTGAGCAAGTCCTTCACCCACAATTGTTCACCTTCGATATTCAGTCGTATGGTCGTGTGTGCAATTCTGTACTTAGGAAGGTGTGCAACAGTTCTATAGGTCTAGGTTGCTGCGTTCTATCAGGATAGTACATAGGTTGTAACTTGCGGAGTTAGGTAGCAAATTGAAGTTAGGGTTTTGAATGTACAGCTTTATGTAATCAATTTAACAATAATCCTGAGACAATTTGTGGGACAAGGTGTACACGCCGGAACGTATCATAAGGTGACTCAGCAACAGAAGTAATCTCAAACTGCAATAGGCCATCATGTGACCTAGGGCTGCCAACGTTTGACGGGTACGACCGCGTAATTCGATACGCAATATGCCATTACCAATTTACCCTGCCCACATCACTGTAAGTAACGAATGTTGCGTCAGCCTAAAGTAGGACCCACAATCTTCTGAAAGTCGTAGTTAATTGAGGATATCGTAAAAGGATAGATAACTAACCTAACTACCGTCTATTCTATGGCCACCCTGTAAAACTTTCCGGCGAGCTGTTCGAGTTAATGTGCGAACCCAAGAACAACATTTGGTGAAGTTGAGATTTTCACTAAATTCCGGGACAATTTGGGACACGGAACGTACAAAGCCTATTCCTGGAATGCCTAGACGAAACCAGGAGAATGTCGGCAGCCTTAGATCAGTGTCACATTTATACTAATTCGATTTAGACATTGTCATGTATATATATGTCAAACAACCATTTTCCAATACACACAAAAATTCATTAACAGACGAAATGTAATTAAGAACAGCAATACAATTTTGATTAAGACGTCAGCTCATACATGTTTATATATATATATCAAACAACCATTTTCCAATACACTAAAAAGGCGGTTAAAGACGAAATGTAATAACGATCAGAAATCTCATAGTCTACATGTTTAGGCCCCTATATATCAAACAACCATTTTCCAATACACTAAAAAGGCGGTTAAAGACGAAATGTAATAACGATCAGAAATCTCATAGTCTACATGTTTATATATCAAACAACCATTTTCCAATACACTAAAAAGGCGGTTAAAGACGAAATGTAATAACGATCAGAAATCTCATAGTCTACATGTTTATATATCAAACAACCATTTTCCAATACACTAAAAAAGGCGATTAAAGACGAAATGTAATAACGAACAGAAATCTCATAGTCTACATGTTTATATATCAAACAACCATTTTCCAATACACTAAAAAAGGCGATTAAAGACGAAATGTAATAACGAACAGAAATGTATTGGCATGCAAAACAATGTATAAATTTTTTATATGTTTAAGTAAGTAGGCTTAACGGCAGATGAGCACATAGTTATCTGCTGCACGCCAACGTCTTCAAAACTAATTACTCAAAAGTGATGATCCATTCAATTGTAGGCATGTTCCTCTTGCATAGGCCTAGGGCCTAAATACATTCATACAAAGCAACAAATATCCAAGTTAGCTATTGCCATTGGACGGCTCCATGTCTTAATGTCAAGTGGTCGTAGGACATATTCTTAGTTTTAGAAGCCACGGCGATTAAAAAAATACATAATACATTATAATAACAGACCAATAAGTAATCAACCTTATATATACACCAAACTTTGTATACTGATCTAGGCAAACGTGATCTGCATAACATCGAATACATGCTAATTTCACTGAACCCTCACAGTACAAAACAAACTCATAAAGCATATCAGCATTTGCATAAAATATTCAACCAAGCTAGACTAAACAAAGTTACACGGATTATCGCAATTGCCACAATCAAATTGAAGAAAGAAATACAGAGTCTACTGGAAATCGTCGTTAATAGAGGATAACGTAATTGTTTAGATTACTAATCGTAAGAGTTCTTGAAGAGGAGAGACTTTAGTTTCTAGTGGAAAGCCTTGGCGGTGATAGATAGAGGAGCCGGATGCGGATGATGGTGGGTGATTGAAGATGATGGTTGAGGAACCGAAAAAGTGCGGAATTCAGGAGGTAGGTCGTTCCAGAGACGTGGTGCAGTGTTGGATATTGCTCGGTTGGAGAACGTGAGATGAGTAGTGACAGGAGGTCGAGAGAGAGTGAGAACGGAGGAAGATCTGGTAGAGCGGATTGGCTGGATGGTGAAGAGGTCGCGAAGATATCTGGGCTGGGAGTATTGTAGAGAGTTGTAGGTTAGTGTTAAGACTTTGAAGTGAATTCGTTCTGGGATTTTTAACCAATGGGGTGATATGAGGATGGAGTGATATGATGATGCTTGGGCGTTCTGGTGACGTCTCTGGCTAATGAGTTTTGGATGAGCTGCAGACGCTTTAGTTGGGTAGATTCAAGGTTGAGAAAGAAGGAATTGCAATAGTCGAGCTTTGAGTGGACAATGGCGGTAGCAATGGTGGAGGCAGTTTTGAAGTCGAGCATGGGTCGGATGCAGCGGAGGTCACGAATGTGCATGAAGCAGGAGCGCGAGAGGTTGGATATGTGGTTAGAGAAGGAGAGATGTGGATCAAAAGTAACACCAAGATTGCGGACATCAGAGGTGAAGGTAAGAGATGAAGAGTAAGTGGATAGGTGTATTGAGAGGTGAGGGATTTTCTTGATTTGGTCAGGAAGGCCGAGTATGATGAATTCTGTTTTGGAAGGGTTGAGGCAGAGGAAGTTGGAGGACATCCATTGAGAGACTAGGTTAACCAAATTGAGTAGTTTTGCAATGGAAGTGGAAAAAGAGCTTGGGGAGAAGGATATGTAGAGTTCGGTGTCGTCTGCGAGAGATGGTGGTCAACAGAAGAGGATTTTATGAGATGGCTTAATGGTGTAGTATATAGAATGAAGAGCAGTGGACCCAGGACGGAACCTTGAGGGACACCACAGCAGAGCGGGAGGGGTTGCGAACAGTGACTGGATGCTTTAACAGAGAAGGATCTGGAAGACAAGTAGGACTGGAACCATAGTAGAGCAGTGCCAGAGACGCCAAACCAAGATGATAGTCGATGTAGAAGGGGGCTGTGATCGATGGTGTCAAATGCGGCAGAGATGTCAAGGAGACAGAGGCAGGAGACTTGCTGATGGCTGACGGCAGAGACCAGTTTATTGTACAGGGAGGCGAGTAGAGTTTCTGTGGAGTGATGTTTAGTGAAGCCAGATTGGTGGGGGTTGAGGAGTGAGTTAGAAGAGAGGTAATCGTTTAGCCTGGTAAGGACAATTCATTCAGTTAATTTAGATAGAAAGGAAAGGTTGGAGATGGGTCGGTAATTAGATAGGTTTTCCTTGTCAAGATTTGATTTTTTCAGAAGAGGAGTGACAAGAGATTGCTTGAAGACCATTGGGAAGTTGCCAGAAGAGAGTGAGAGATTTATAATTTTAGTGATTACTGGAATGAGTACGGAGGCACAGTCTTTTAGAAGAGAAGTGGGGATAGGATCTAGTTCGCATTGTTTGTTGGGAAGAGAATTTAATAGGAGTGACACTTCTGTTTCAGAGGCGGGAGAGAGGATTTAGAGTGATGACTGAGAGGCAGGAGTAGGGTTTGGAGAGGGGTGTGAATCAGTGCTGGGGAGTGTGAATTTAGAAGAGACTGTAACGTGAAGCGAATAGATGAGATTTTGTCCGAGAAGAATGAGCAGAAGGTATCAGCGATAGACGGGGAGGGAATGGAGCTTGGCAGCGGGGAGGAGGATTTGCGATGAAGAAGCGAGTTGACAGCTCTCCAGAGGTGCCGAGGGTTGGAGGAGCTGGAATGGATGAGTGAGGATTAGTATTTCTTTTTCGGCAGCAGCGATGAGTTTATGGTATCTGTTTGTGGCTGATTTGAGGTTGATGAGGGCTTTTGCTCTGGATGTGGGATCGATGATGCGCTGGTAGATATGCTCAAGTTGCCTACGAGAAGATTTAAAAGCTTGGAGGTAGGAAGTGAACCAATGTGAAGAAGCGCCGTGCATCTGCTGGCACCCATCGTGACCCAACCCGGCTTTACTAAATACAGAAAAGCCTTGTTTCAATATCTAAACTTTAAAAGAGTTATATTTATTGATCATCAATAGCAACGGTATACATTCCCTGAAGAGTCACAGATATTGATATCAAGGGGTAAACCTAAAAGAACACAGGGTTCCGTTAGACAGGTCACCCACTTTGCATTACACATATTTCACATTTCGATGGCATCAGTCCTTTATAGAAAAACTAGTTAAAGAAACAGAAAACGCAATTAAGCAACAAAACAAACAATAAATCTAGAACACATAGTCAATATCATACATTCATTTTCATATTTGTTTAAGATCATAAAAGATTTGCTTTCAAGCTGATGTTTAACAATATAATCATTTTAAAAATGTCAACATTGATTTTGCGCCCGGCTACGTTATTCGCTTTTACAAAACCTTATTTGAAGATGTCAACTTTCATTGTTATCTCGATCCATCAGTTTCGCATTTGTAGAATTCGAATTAGAAACAGTTTACACATTGCATCGAACGATCAGTTTCACATATTTACAACTTCGTTTAAAAATTGTCAGCTTAGTCTATATTTGTGTCAAACATCCATTTTCCAATACACGAAAAATCGATTAAAAGCTAAATGTCATTAAGAAATGTCATTATCATGCAAACAATGTCGTAGTTAGTAATTATTATTAGGTCATATTAGGTAACTTCAATATAAATAAATACACCGCAGATGCACATATAGCTATCTGCTGCACGTCAAGGTCTTGAAGACTATTACTCAAAAGTGATTATAAAGGAATTCAATTGATTCAATCTCACTCGATAAGTTGTGAACTCGAGCATACAGCGATGATGCATCGACTTTTCCCCAAATGAAAAAACTTCGCGTTGAGGAACGAAGAAGGCAGAAACTCCTATTCTCACCATTTGATTCATTTCTCAAACAACATAGTGTCTAAATAGTTGGAAATCTATTCGTGAATTGTGTGTCTTGGGTTGGAGACGAATGAATTGGTTTCGTCCACCGCGAAAAGTGTCTGGTAAATAGCAGAAATATCGCGAATGAATATAACACCGAATGGGCGCCCTCTGTCGTCTATTCTTGCGACGTGAGAATCTTGGAAACTTCCATCGTTTCGACTTTCAGCGGCCATGCAGACTATTCTAAAATTGTGCTGCCAGTCGTACTGCAACTCATGTATTCGCTATATTTGCTGCAAGACTATCGTCCATTGGAAAATTGTCTAACATGAAGACGAAATTATATGCCATGTTCTCATACACGCGTCGATCAAGCATAGCTCCATTTTCTCCTGCAGTCGCTAGACGGTGTTTGTAACCGTGCTCAACGTCAGGTGCTAGCCTACATGGTGACGCGTTTCGTCGGTTGCAATGACCACGAGATCCCTACTCACGACGATGAATTATTTAAGATATTTAACTATCGGGCTTTGCTTTTGACATGATCTCCGTTGTGGTTTTAATCGATGAAGCCGGTTTCCTTGCGAACGATGCAAAAATTCACCAGACAATCGAAGCCTACTTCTCTTTCATGAATTTACTCAGGTAAAACAACAAATGTCCAAGTCATCTATTGCAATTGGACGGTTCCAAATGACGATAAACATAAATATAGGCCTACACCTTAATCTGCAAAAATGACCCAGTCAATCAATAAAAGATAGGATTCATCCTAAGCATGCGCTGCTAAAACGGGTTAAAACTACAGTATAAGCGATTCATACTTCCGGCTCCTGATAACGTATTCACTTCGTTTTATGTCAGGTAATCAATTCAACAATATTCCTGATACGCCTAGTGGGAAGTAACACCTAAACTGCAATAGGCCGGAATCAATGTCTTAGACATGAGACCGAGACAGTTGTAAAGCAGCTCTTTTGTGGTTAAGTGGCTAGCTAGCATAAATGACGCTGGAGTTAAATAGAAACAACATATTCATATATGTGAGCAAAATAACTTGAAAAGTCAGAACAGAATACATGTGGAGCCCAACCAAATAGTCACTTATTTCCATAGGACCAAATAGTAATTAGTGAGCCCTGGGTTGTCGAAAGTTCTGACAGAATACAACACTGATCCCGTAAACATACTTACTTTTTGCCAGTAATGAATTGCAGCTGATGAAGATCCCTTCTCGTGCAGTGTTTCTAGTTTTGAAGCTGAACTTGAAAACATGCTGAAAAAGGGATTTACAAGCACGCTGTGCCTTGGTTTAATGATCGCACATCCCCAAGTTTCAATACCTTTGCCACGAAGAGTGTCTATAAGTTTTTCGCACACTTTGATAGTTGGGCAGTCCACTGTGTAAAGACTTTCAATAGCGCTTTTAACCTTCTGTCTTTCTGGATCGATTGCTGTTTTCATGGCTTCTTGATAAAACACTACTCCAAACCTACCATTTCGTCGGAAACTGCTGACAAAATTTCCTTTAAAGCAACGTATCATGTCATCACACTCATTACAAACGATGCAGTAATTCTGAAGCCAGTCGTACTTCTCACTCATTAAACTGCTCAGGGAATTCACAGCCTTGTTGTTCGGCTCCCTGCCGTCAAGAATCTCATTCATGTCTTTCAACATGTTCTCTCGGTGTTCATTCTGACATCTCTCGAATACTCTTTCGAGGTTTTGCTTAGCTTCTTCCATCACGTCTTTATACTCATTAAGAACTTTATCGGCGAAGCTTTTGCCACGCATTAGTGTTTCATATATACACATGACGATAATGCCACCATAAACCAACTGCAGAAGTTCATTCGCAAGTGATCTAACCTTGGGTAGGTGACCGCCTGTGTACGTAGCGTAACGATCCATTATGTCAATTTGAAGTATGCCTTTGCCTGTTAGTCCTTCAATAAGATTATCCATAGCTGTGGCATGCTTATGACCAGAGCAAACTTCTTTGAATATTTCTATATATCCTTGCCTTTCTGCGTTGTTCTTTGCATTTGCAATATTCGCCGACGATTTAATTGCTGTCTTAATGCTTACAATGTGCTGTCCAAACCTCAAATTTAGTGATTCCCTCTGGATTATATTTACCAACTCACCTTTATCTTTTTCAAGTTTTTCGCTTAGTTTTTCGAACCACTGGATAACAGCCTTGTGTTTTTTGCCTTGAGAGCACGAACGAATAGCCACCATCACAGCTCCGACATAATATGGTAGGAACTTGGCCATTTTTGATATCGTGCTAAGAAGAGTGGCAATATTGTCACCTGTGATTAGTTGCAGCAGTTCTGCCGTCTCTTGTTTGTGTGACTGATCTTCAGATGTTGTAGGCTTAAGCCTACAGTAAATGAAAAATGATCAGCGTCAGAGTTATGCGGTCGCTACACAGAAACGTGTACATTTACCACTGACTGTTTCGAAATACAAATCCATAAAGATTTACAGTGCTCAAGAAGGGAGAGGATTTCACAAATTCAACTTCCTCTGCTTAATAACCACAAGAAACAGTGACCATTGTTTGTCTATATATAGTCTTCTTTTGTTGAGTCTTTTGGCTACGACTTTTATACCCTACGCCGAGCTTAGGTCTACTGATGCTCGGTCTTACTTTCTTTTATGTTCTTGGTTTTCCAACAAAGTGCAGGTGTAATTAAAAATGCTTAAGAGGAAGGGACAATGAGCCTGCAACCCACCTTAATATTAGGGCGGCGTGAAATTAAAAAGTGAAGTTTCTCTTCAAATTTTAATTTGACAGAGTGTACAAAAATTGCGCACGGGTGGCTACTGCTAGTTCGTTCTTGTAATACCGTATCGCTTTTTTGCGCTGCAGCACAACACTGTGAACGTTACAAAACTGTATGTTGTTGGAGACTAGAAATCTGCGGGTAGAGCATTTTTGCTACCCGACCCGTACCCGTAACACAGAACCGCTACCCGTACCCGTACCCGTACCCGACCCGTACTCAAAATTACTACCCGACCCTACCCGTACCCGCGGGTATACCCGTACCCGTAAAGTACCCGTCACGTCATTAGCACGTCTTCCCATAGCCTACCCTACCAGGCCAATAGGCTTACAACTCAACATGTAGTAATAATAAATAGGATAATGATGATGATGATGATGATAGTAGTGGTAGTAGTTGTGGCAGTAGTTGTTGTGTTGTAGTTGTTGTCGTCGTTGTAGTAGTAGTAGTAGTAGTAGTAGTAGTAGTAGTAGTAGTAGTAGTAGTAGTAGTAGTAGTAGTAGTAGTAGTAGTAGTAGTAGTAGTAGTAGTAGGTAGTAGTAGTAGTAGTAGTAGTAGTAGTAGTAGTAGTAGTAGTAGTAGTAGTAGTAGTAGTAGTAGTAGTAGTAGTAGTAGTAGTAGTAGTAGTAGTAGTAGTAGTAGTAGTAGTAGTAGTAGTAGTAGTAGTAGTAGAAGTAGCAGCAGCAGCAGCAGCAGTTATTGTAGTAGTAATAATAAGAGGCAGGAATCTTATAAAACTTGTCACATGCAACTAAATGCTGTGCTGTCTCAATTGCATGGTACATTTTATATCCGTGGTCTTCAGTATATATACTGTCACCTAGAACACAAAGTAACTGTTAATAGTAAGTTGCAGACCAGGTCAGGTCCATTGTGCGTCTACATTCTATATTATATGTAACGGTGACATTGTAACCCTAAAACTTCACGTCGGTACGGGTAAAACCGGGTATACCCGTACCCGTGGTGACCCTACCTGTACCCGACCCGACCCGTGAAACGCGTACCCGACCCGTACCCGACCCGCGGGTACGGGTCGGGGGTACGGGTAAACCCGCGTGTACGGGTATACCCGCAGACCCCTATAATATTATTGAATAGAAAACAAGAAATGCGTAGCCTTATATGCAAGACAGTACTAATACAGGGCGCCGTAACAAAACGGCGCAGGACAAAACGGCGCAGACAAAACGGCGCAGACAAAACGGCGCAGACAGAACGGCGCAATTCAAAGTACCTCGACAAAACGGCGCAGACAATACGGCGCAGTACAAAGATTATGAAAACCGTAGAGTGATTGTTTGCTTATTATCATCAATCCAGCTTCCATTTCATCGAGAAATATTTTCATCAATCCAACTTCCATTTAATTGGAAAAAATTACTTTTATCAATCCAACTTCTATTTGACAAAAGAAATATTTTCATCAATGGAATTTTTATTTAAGCAAAGATATATTCTCATTAATCCAGCTTCTAATTACGGAAACAGTTATTTTCATCAATCCAGCTTCTATTGAATCGAAAACTTAATTTCATCCATCCAGCGTCTATTTACGGGAAAAATTATTTCGATCAATACAACTTCAATTTTGATCACAGGAGTGTTTTCATCAATCCCACTTCCATTTAGAGAAACAATTTTTTTCATCAATCCAGCTTCCATGTTAAAGTGGCAATATCAAGTAATTCAGCAACGTAAACTACGACTTTACCCTATGAACAATAAGACTTGATGAAGTTTCTCAGTTATTCAGTTATTTCTAGTATATATTTTATTATATATTTTTGCTGCTTCTACTATTAAACTGCTATAAACTATTGTTCTTTAGTACAGTTTTGCGCCGTTTTGTCTGCGCCGTTTTGTACTGCGCCGTTTTGTTGCCGCGCCGTTTTGTCTGCGCCGTTATGTCTGCGCCGTTTTGTCCTGCGCCGTTTTGTCGGCGCACCCTAATACAGAGGTCAGATTGACCCCTTGGTGCTTAAAGGTAGAACAGCAAAATCTCAGAAATTGTGAATCCAACCGAGTTCAAATTTTGCCAGAAGGTATACCCTACGAAGTTAGGAGAAGTCATGAAATTACAGGACCCGGGCTATATCTGGGGCTGAGGTGCGTTCCGCTAAAAACCAAAAGGGGTCAGATTGACCCCTTTGGTGCTTCTAGTGTTAAATTGCAATTTTATCAGGACATTCTTACTAGGTTTCAAAAGTATCGTACATATACTTCTGATCCATACCTACATTATCTATATTGTAATATTCGTTTATTATCAACATGGGAAAAACAATAAATAGTTTACTGACGAAAATATGGCACGTGTTCTCATGTATTTCAAATCTTCCCTTTCTGCCGTGGCTGGGCTGGGAGCGCCTCTGAGTAGTTATGCCTAATTGAAGGGTCGCTATATAAATTTTCAGAATGAATCAATAAATGAAGTGTGGATAGCTTTGCCGAATGGTGAAGAGAATTCGCTAACACTATAGCTTCACCAGTTTGTAATGAAGAGAAACCATTGCAGTTATTTTCCTATCTTCACCTCAAATAAACGAATAACACCACCAACGGCGTCAGCGTTAACATCATTTGTATAATACGTAGGCACCTGGGCTACGTAGATAATAATTGTATGACTTTATGCATAGGGGCATGTTCGGCAGGGCTGCCGACAGATATTCCGGGCCCCTAGGCAGAGCAGTCACGGGCCCCTAACTATCCTTTGACTTTATGAGAAATTTTTTTTAACAAACTGAAATAATAATAGTGCAGGTCAACCCTACAAAATTATATTTATATATGCAACTATTGTAGTTAAGTATCCGTAATATTGTATTTTAAAAGGCATAAATCATAAACTTTGTATAACTGATTATACTATTTTTCATAAGTATTATTCATAAGTATCGAATACATAAGAATTGATTGCTTCGCCCAGCCCGGGCCCCTAAAAGTCGCCGGGCCCCTGGGATTTTGCCCCTCTGCCCCCCTCTCGGCGGGCCTGATGTTCGGTGCCTTGCAGCCGCAGGGTTGCGGGTTCGAATCCACTTCAAGCCGCCGCGTAGGGACCCTGGGCAAGTCCTTCACTCGCAATTGCTCATGCGCTTCGGCGTGAAACTCCGATTCAGTGTTCGCGCTGTAGTCGGGAGCGCCTCTTAGTAGAAATTTTGAAGGGGCGTTATAATAAGTGCTCATACATACATACACACATACACACACATACATGCATGCATACATATGTACATACAACATACAAGCTACATGCATACGTACTAGAGGTCTGCGGGTAGAGCATTTTTGCTACCCGACCCGTACCCGTAACACAGAACCGTTACCCGTACCCGTACCCGACCTGTACTCAAAATTACTACCCGACCCTACCCATACCCGCGGGTATACCCGTACCCGTAAAGTACCCGTCACGTCATTAGCACGCTTTCCCATAGCCCCTGTCCCTACCAGGCCAATAGGCTTACAACTCAACATGTAGTAGTAATAATAATAATAATAAATAGGATGATGATGATGATGATAGTAGTGGTAGTAGTAGTGGTAGTAGTTGTAGTTGTTGCTGTTGTAGTTGTTGCAGTTGTTGTGTTAATAGTAGCAGCAGTAGCAGTAGTAGTAGTAGGCCTAGTAGTAGTAGTAGTAGTAGTAGTAGTAGCAGCAGCAGCAGTATTTTAGTAGTAATAATAAGAGGCAGTAAACTTATAAAGCTTGTCACATGCAACTCAATGTTGTGCTGTCTCAATTTTGCATGGTACATTTTATATCCGTGGTCTACGGTATATATACTGTCATCTAGAACACTAAAAAACTGTTAATAGTACGTTGCAGACCCGGTCAGGCCCATTGTGCGACTACATTCTCTATTACATGTGACGGTGACATTGTAACCCCAAAGTTTCACGTCGGTACGGGTAAAAGCGGGTATACCCGTACCCGTGATGACCCTACCCGTACCCGACCCGACCCGTGAAACGCGTACCCGACCCGTACCCGACCCGCGGGTACGGGTCGGGTACGGGTAAACCCGCGGGTACGGGTATACCCGCAGACCCCTAATACGTACATACATACATCCATGCATGCATACATGTACATGTATACATGCATACATGTGATCACTCATCTATAGCCTGCCATATGTTTGTATATTAGGGTGTCTCAAACTTACATGTAATCAATGTTTAAAGCGTGGCGAAACAGGGTTTGGCACTGTACAGTGTACATTCATCACAAGGCTGAATCTCTTCTGTGGTGCACTTACTAATTACTGCCGTGAATTAGATTTCTTTTGAAAGTTGTCACTTACCATGAAACAACTGCTTCCTGTTCGTTAGGTGGTGTTCGACTTGAGCTGAGAACACCGACATTACGTTATATATTGAAATTGCGCTATATAAACTCTTCCGCCAAGTGGCACTGATTTTTTAGCTTAGGCATGTTTGTTTCTGGAAACTTAAGTTGTGTTTGGGCGTTGACCGAGGTGAGAGAAACGTTGCCTCCTTCTACACCGTCAGACTACAGACCAATCTCTGTCGTCCCAATTTTGTCAAGAGTGATGGAGCGCCTCATCGTCCTTAAATACATGTATCCAGCTTTCGCTCGGCCACCTTTTAAAGACACGTTGACGGATCAGTACGCTTTTAGGCCGACGGGTTCCACGACCGCGGCCATAATTACACTATTGCAAAGAATCACGACACTCCTGCTAACCAATGACTATGTTCTACTCATCTCGACTGACTTTTCCAAAGCCTTCGACACGCTCCGCCATGCTACGCTTGCCTTGAAGCTAGCAGCCTTAGAAGTTCCTGATAACATTTATAATTGGATCGTCACCTACTTTGACAACAGATGCCATGTCACACGCTTTGCTGGCGTGGTCTCAGACCCCGCTGAGATTAACGCTAGCATTGTGCAGGGCTCCGGTCTGGGTCCGTCCTCGTACGTAGTGGGGGCGTCGGATCTTAAAACCCTCAACAGCGCCAACTTTCTCAACAAATATGACGATGACACTTATTTGTTAATTGGTTCCTCCCATTTGCAAACAGCAATCGGCGAATATGAAAACATCTCAACTTGGGCAAGAAGGAACAATCTCCGACTCAAACAATCAAAGACACGAGAGATCGTAATCATGAGGAGAGGCCGTGCGGGCATCTTCGTCCCCCAGGTCATCCCCGAAGCCGAGAGAGTAATCAAGGTCTTGGGAATTACCCTCCGCTCTGACCTAAGAATGACCTCACACGTGGACTCAGTACGTCGTCCATGTATGCTTTGGGGGTCTTGCGATCACATGGCCTTTGCCCACCGTCATTGCATGTTGTTGCCAAGATGACATCCATAGCACAACTCATGTATGCCGCCCCACCTCCGCTATGAGCTAAGACCGAGGCCACACGGTTTCCTCCTCCCAACATAATCTCCGGTTTATACCATATTGGTAACCTCGTTCGTTGCCCTAACTAACATTGCCACTAGCCTAATTCTTCTTTAGTTAGAGCAGAGATAATATTTGCTATCTCAACCCATTTAATAACTAACTGTCAGAGCTTAGACAATTTTTCATATCTGTTACCTGTAACAAGTTGCGACCTGTCAGATTGGTGTTGTGAATAAACGAAATTGATTGATTGATTGCCTCACTTGTCGACGTATGGGTACTTATTAGGACATGCGCGACAAATCTTACAAAATTTTATCTGGTGATACCTAAGAGCATAAGTGTTCAAACGCGCCTATTCCCAACTGGCGCTCGCGTTCCTGCGATTTTAGACAATTTTTAGAATATCCAAACAGACTCAATGGTTAACTCTCGCTCTTGAGCTATTTCAGCTGAATTTCGTTTTCTTGTTGCAAGTTGGTGATTGTTTAACGCTGGGGGTACCTTCCGAGCATCTGGCGCAAAGCACAACGTATGATGAATGGCGAAAGCCATCTATAGACTCACTGAAATCTATTTCTTCGAAGACCAAGTGATGCTTACAGCGCAAGAGATAGCTGGGCTGACGATCAATTTGCCTGTTTTTTCCCTTCAGTGTGCCCGCTCCAGTTGCCGATCGGGCAACATTCAATGATTTGAAGCTTCTTGCACAGGGGCTTCATGAATAGCCTACCTAGAGCGTGTTATCAGATAAGCAGCTGCAGTGGCGGCATTCAGAAGTCATTTCTGGCATTTCTTTGAGAACCTTGTTCCACTTGCTTTGTTTCATGAGCGTGTCAGTCAAGACACCAAGACCGCTATTGTGATAAACCTAACTCACCTGCCTAATCCATGGAACGGCGGGACAAGAAATCCTTCGACCGCCATACTCCACTGGATGCTTGTGTCACAATGAGATCTTTAAAACTGTTTGATCTTCTTAGTACCCAGGGTCAAGAAGAATCCAAAGCCTTCTGCTGTCTGGACCTTGAAGGCTAATGTCAAACTTTTGAAGGTCGTCAATGATTGCGCAGAACGGAGTGGCTCTGATGCAGTCTTACAACTATGCACTAACTAAGGATGAGTCACAGAAACAATACTTGCTGCAACTTGTCTCATCATCGGATAAATTTTCTTGTTCCAACAAAAGCAACCCTTAAGATAATTTTATTATCGCGTGTGGCGGGCTTTCCGGCAATTCAAAGATGGTGATTATGCACTCTCTATAATCTTATGTATAACGCGTGGAACCGACCAACGGATTCCCGTCGACAGCTAAAGATGGCATGGATGTTCAGAGTCTCTGAGCCAAGTTGCTTCGAAAGAGTACAGAGACGACAGGTGACAGCGTTCGCAAACACAGTGACGATGCCGACGAGCAGTCCCACACTGGTAGAAGATGACGCACGTCCGGCTATTCGTCGAAGCACCAAGGAGTACGTAGAAACGGTATTCGTCGTGTGTCGGTCGCTAGTTTGAAGCGACTGAAGGTCGAGGTCACTTAACGGCCCGCGTCGGTCGTCCTCCACAGAGACGATAACACTCGGCTACAGACGGCGTACACGACCGTATGACTGACGCTCGACCGTACACATCAGAAGGATGGGCTTGATGCAGTCACATGGCGACAAGGTGACTTGCGAACAAAATGCCATCAAACGCACAAAATCCTTGGCAAAACCGACGAATATGCCCGGAACGCTAACATAGCACCAGAATACTCCAACATATCCGAAGTTACTGAGAAAATTCTGCGTTTAGACGAAGTGATCCGTGGAAATGACGGAGAAGTCGATCATCAACCGACATGGCCGATGACATGCGCAGACTGTTCCTACTAGGCCTATAGAGCAAAAGTCTGCAAAAAGAGCGTCCTAATATAGTCCAATCTGTCCAAAATTTTGCATTCAGGCTGTTGTTATCATAGGCTAAAAGGCAGCCCTGTGGAGACAAGCATTTCCAACTTTAATTTTATTTTTGTCCGTCACATTACAGTGAATGTTAACAGACCGTCTCGTCTCTCTAATTCGGAAATGATAAGTCAGTAATTGGATATTAGAACATACATGCACATATATAATTATATATATATATATACACCCGTGCTTCTAAGTGATCACAAATATAACGCAAGCAAATTCAAAAATGAAACACCCATCTGAGCCGCTGTAGTTGCCTCAGCGGATCCCTCACTCGGTCAGAATTCTTTTTGTGCTTTAAGCCGTTTCATACGCTTGAAAGTACTTAAGGTAAAAATGTAGAAACTTACAAGAGTGCATCTTCTACGACGGACAGAATGCCTCCCACGTATGGAATAGACTTGCCGAAACGAAACAGCAGCCCAAATACTAAACTCGGAGCAGCGCCAAGTCCGGCATCGTTCGTAATTCTAACTATTTTCTTAGAGTCATCGGATTCTTGTTGTCTTTTTCTACTCTCCTGCTGGATGTCTTGATTCGCCATTTCAACAGCTCTAAATCAAGTAAGACACATTGTACTGATTAGCTTAAAAATTTAATAATTAACAGTTACAAGCGACACTGTACAATACAATATTATGCAACACCATACAAAACGTCTAACTGAAAGCAATACACAAGATCGGAGGTTAAAAGGTATCCTACGCTTAGTAGTCCGTATAATTTGTGAAAAACAAGTTTATATGATTTGAGACGACAGAGTATTTCTAACACAGTAGCCCGAATCTGCACGCGGCAATTAAACAGCTCACTTGGGGAATTATAATGCTTACTGTAGGTCTTCAGCATTATTGTGTTACAGAGGTGCATAAGCTTTCCGAAACAATTTCTTCTATTTTTCATGTAGAGTTGCTAGGCGACGTTTGTAACTGCGCTCAACGCGAGGAGCTACAAGATGCAGCGTTTGATCGGTTGCCATGACCGCCAGACACCTCTACAACCAGCCGCAGTAAACAACTGGAGGCAGACAATATAGCGCATGAAGTGATTGTGCATTTTGTGATACAAGCATGAAATTTGGTACACACATTATACATGGTATTAGGACGAGATATAGATATTGGGCCACGCTGGGGAATTATAATGCTTACTGTAGGTCTTCAGCATTATTGTGTTACAGTTTCCGATTTGCTAGGCGACGTGCAACGCGAGGAGCTACAAGATGCAGCGTTTGCCATGACCGCCAGACACCTCTACAACCAGCCGCAGTAAACAACTGGAGGCAGACAATATAGCGCAGCGGCATAGCATATGAAGTGATTGTGCATTTTGTGATACACACACATTATACATGGTTATTTTTTGTGTGGAAATGGCGGCCATTTTTCAAAATGGCCGACCGAAATAGAGATTTTCAATATCTCAGCTTCTAGTTCACTTAGAATCATGATCTTGGTGTCTAATTCACTTAGAATCATGATCTTGGTGTCTAAACATACATAATTAGGGGCAAGGATTCCAATAGAACTAATTGCAGACACATATCTACACGAGATTTGCAGCCAGGGACGTCATTTGGGGAGGGGGTGCAGTGTGGTGCAAAATATGGAACAATTGCTCATTAACTGATAGAAACATGAAATTTGTTACATAGTATGAACATGTCCTAAGGGAAGATTGTACCTATAGGGCCATCGCAGTTTTGCCACTGGCCTCAATGGCAGCCATTTTCCAAAATGGCCGACCGAAAATATAGATTTTCTATATCTCAGCTTCTAGTTCACTTTGAATCGTGATCTTGGAGTCTAAACATACATAAGTAGGGGCAAGAATTCCAATAGAAGAAATTGCAGACACATATCTACACGAGATTTGCAGCCAGGGACGTCATTTGGGGGGTGGTTGGATGGGCTGTCACGCTGAAATTTTTTGGTTTAAAACGGCGACCAATATGATGACAATAGAATTTTTGAAATTTTTTCCTGCAATAGTCTATACATTTTTTTCTTAGAAATCCAGATTACAGCCTTTAAAAGTGTCAATGTTCAAGGTTAAATAAAAAATCAAGTAAAAATCAGGCTTATAAACTTTCAAGGTTCAGTTCAAATTTTTGAATTTTTTCTGAAGAGCTCTGTTTTATTGGAGTCAACGCGAAGGAAGCTTGGCCAATTTCCTGGTATGGTAACTTGACCTTCCACACGTCTGCGCACACCTTTGCCACGTTCAATTCTTGCAGTGCTTTTTAAGGAATCCTCTTTATAAGTGTCCCATACTATATCAACACGTGTAGCACTTTGGAGCTTTTCAAAGATATAACGGAATGAAACTGTGTCTGGCATACTCATCGAAGTTCTTGGAAGCAGCTGGTTTCAACATGTGCACAATAGCAGCACCGTCCAGAATTATATTGGTTGCAACAGAGGCATCTACCTGGACATGCGTTAGATCTTCGAAGCATGCCAGAAGGTCACTTTTAGCACCGAAGCGGAGTCTTCCACCTTCTGAGAGTGCATGCCAGAAGGTCACTTTTAGCACCAAAGTGGAGTCTTCCACCTTCTGGTGGACATGCTTGGTTTTCGTGGCTAAAAAATTCATCAAGGTTACCCTCCCTTGTCTGGCAACCGATATAAAGACGTTAAAACAGTCCTACATCATTTTTAAAAGAGGTGACTTGTTGTTTCTCTTTGCTTACAACCTTCTGTTTAGGGCTGCCAAAGACGTTCAATTTGTTGCGAGTAATGAAGTCATCAATGGGCTTTGTTCTTTCTACCAAACGCTCTTGAGTGAAAGTCTGGAATTGTCTTGGCCTATCTTCCTTACATTTCGGACAGATTCGACCGCTTCGGAACCAGCAATTATCTTTGTGTCCAGGACAATGAGATCCACACTTTCCTCTTCAATTGGGTTACCAAAGTCTTCTATCACACTGAGAAGTGAATGGACATCATCGGCAAATGCCGTTTGAACATGAGTTGTCTGGTCGTGATGACGTGTGTGAAATCGCGTTTCCTTGTAACTGCAGGCGCTTTGAAATTCTTGTACAACTCTGGCTACTTCTGGTCCTGCCGTCATTCAACGGTGAAGGGCACTTGGATTGTCAGTCAGACCACCATCCCTTTGACAAGTGCATTGTTCTGTTCGTGTGCCTGATCAATGGCAATTGAGGATAACACCTTTCTCGTTTTCTGCACAGTAAATATGCCAGCCTTGAATTTTTTGCCCACATTTGGATGTTTTGTAAACAGTTCAGCCATATCTCTCAGATGAACAGGTTTCCATCTGGCATAGTTGGTGTGGTCCAGGGCATGAAACCATGGAGTGCGTTCAGTTAGTGCCTCTAGATACATATCAAATGACACCTGGCGCAAAGATCGTACATATACAAATACCAGTAGCTCAAGTTCTAACACAATTGCCCAGTACTGAAACTGAGGAAAAGCAAGTTCTCTGCGTCGACACCAGTCTTGGAAGTCTTCGCTACCTACTGAATGAGCTAAATGCATTTGCGATCTGCGATAATATGCCCGATTGCCCGCTGGTGTAAGATGTACAGAGCAGCTGCTGTAACTTGATGAGCTCATCTTGTTCGTGTCATGTGAGCTGCTCTCAAGAATGAATCAGCTGTCCCTGGCGTTGCAATCTTCGCTTGAACCAGGGTTTGGACCCAACCATTACTTTGCAACCAGTCTCCTGTGTCTTCAAAGCTGCCATTTCAATATGGATACCACCAAACATCACTACTAAATTAAATCTGTCTTCACCGTATCTCTCAGGCCACTTCCACTGAATCCGCTTCGCCAAAGCAAACAGGGGCTGGTCAACGATGATTATTCGAGTCTGTCCTGGATTCAGATGATTAACACAATCCCTCACAATATCCATTGAATGACGAATCATGGCGATTGAGTGCGCTTCCTCAATGAACATTGGAAGCAGAGCAGTTGAACAGATGACTGGAGAACCTGATGGCTGGCGGCTAGCGTGAAAAGCAGCCCAAGACATGTTTTCTTCACGACCTGCAAAGAGTTGGTGTCCTGCAAGTGCAAGAAGGATTGTGTAAAAAGATGTTCGTGCAGGAAGCTCTCACTTCCATGTACTGCTTTGTGTGTCTGTGAGGGCAACTGTTCAACACGCAGTGATCCTTAGATGAATACATACATTTAATTTCAACAGTTTCAAATGTAACCTTGATTTGGAAGAAACATGTTGGAGACAATTTGAAAAATTCAAAAATTCAAAAATTTGAACTGAACCTTGAAAGTTTATAAGCCTGATTTTTACTTGATTTTTTATTTGAACTTTGAACATTGACACTGTTAAAGGCTGTAATCTGGATTTCTAAGAAAAAATGTATAGACTATTGCAGGAAAAACATTTCAAAAATTCTATTGACATCATTTTGGTCGCTCAGCGTGACAGCCCACCCCCCACCCCCAAATGACGTCCCTGGCTGCAAATCTCGTGTAGATATGTGTCTGCAATTTCTTCTATTGGAATTCTTGCCCCTACTTATGTTTGTTTAGACTCCAAGATCACGATTCAAAGTGAACTAGAAGCTGAGATATAGAAAATCTATATTTTCGGTCGGCCATTTTGGAAAATGGCTGCCATTGAGGCCAGTGGCAAAACTGCGATGGCCCTATAGGTACAATCTTCCCTTAGGACATGTTCATACTATGTAACAAATTTCATGTTTCTATCAGTTAATGAGCAATTGTTCCATATTTTGCACCAGACTGCACCCCCTCCCCAAATGACGTCCCTGGCTGCAAATCTCGTGTAGATATGTGGCTGAAATTAGTTCTATTGGAATCCTTGCCCCTAATTATGTATGTTTAGACACCAAGATCATGATTCTAAGTGAACTAGAAGCTGAGATATTGAAAATCTCTATTTCGGTCGGCCATTTTGAAAAATGGCCGCCATTTCCACACAAAAAATAATTCAGCGTGGCCCAATATCTATATCTCGTCCTAATACCATGTATAATGTGTGTACCAAATTTCATGCTTGTATCACAAAATGCACAATTGTTTTGCTATGCCGCTGTACTAATAGGCCTACCTTTGGTCTGTGTCCTCTCATTGCTCAATGCAGATGCTGTGCACAGTTATTGTGTCGACGATGAAATCGACGCTTTCGAGAAGTTTGCGCCGAACCGTCACACGCATATCTTGACCTTGTGTTATGAAACTGCTTCAATCTATGATTAATATGTGATAATTCTACTCCATTGGTCTGGTGTGTTCTCCAGCAACTCAATTGCTGTCTGACCTTATCAGACATTCAGTGTTTCTCTTCTTTTTTATCCATCTACTTTAACTTACGGAAATCTTGAATATAATATTATGTATGTATGTTTGAGCCACAGGCTAAAAAGTAAAATCTTGCGACGACTCATTCGATCACTTACAATCATTCAATCGTCCTGAAACTTGGCAGATAGACTCGCCCTCGCAGACACTTCATTCTATAAAAATTTCAGCTCCCAAAAAGGCTAGCTTATAGAATCGGGGACTCAACTTTTCGAATCGGGGAATCAACTTTTCCGATACGCAGCGTTGCCATTGGCCGCAACAAAAACGGGCGCGCTGCCTGATTAAACGCACGCTATGTCGTAAAGTGAACGCGGACTATATATTTGTAGAGGTAACTGCTTCATAAGACGCATTATAGGATAGTAGATGGATATAGTAGAAAACTTTGTTTTTACGGGCTGTATTTTATTATCCATCTAGTTTAACTTACGGAAATCTTGAATGTTTGAATGTTTGAGCCACAGGCTAAAAAGTCAAATCTTGCGACGACTAATTCGATCACTTACAATCATTCAATCGTCATGAAACTTGGCAGATAGACTCGCCCTCGCAGACACTTCATTCTATAAAAATTTCAGCTCCCCAAAAAAGGCTAGCTTATAGAATCGGGGACTCAACTTTTCGAATCGGGGAATCAACTTTTCCGATACGCAGCGTTGCCATTGGCCGCAGCAAAAACGGGCGCGCTGCCTGATTAAACGCACGCTATGACGTAAAATGAACGCGGACTATTTTCAGAGTACACGTTATAGGATACTAGATGGATATAGTAAAAACTTTGTTTTTACGGGCTGTATTTTATTATCCATCTACTTTAACTTACGGAAATCTTGAATGTTTGTTTGTTTGAGCCACAGGCTAAAAAGTCAAATCTTGCGACGACTAATTCGATCACTTACAATCATTCAATCGTCCTGAAACTTGGCAGAGAGAATCGCCCTCGCAGACACTTCATTCTATAAAAATTTCAGCTCCCCAAAAAGGCAAGCTTATAGAATCGGGGACTAAACTTTTCGAATCGGGGACTCAACTTTTCCGATACGCAGCGTTGCCATTGGCCGCAACAAAAACGGGCGCGCTGCCTGATTAAACGCACGCTATGACGTAAAATGAACGTGGACTATATATTTGTAGAGGTAACTGCTTCGTAAGACGCATTATAGGATACTAGATGGATATAGTAAAAAAAACTTTGTTTTTACGGGCTGTATTTTATTTTGTACTTTTGTTTACATTTTTTTTCAAGACAAACTGGAATAAGTTGATAAGTTAACATTGTAGGCTATATTTCGCAATAAGACAGGCAGCCAGTTCACTTCGTACTAAGTCCCTGCGTGAATTGTGATTGTAACTCGTACATAATGTGCCTGCATGCAGGCAAATAATAAGGTAACATACCCAGTCAGCAATTGTAAGGCTAGTATAGCATCTACATGTATGTTACCATTTCACCATTTCAATAATGCAGAAATTGGTGATTTAATATCTCCAACTACTAAAGAATTGACAAATCCGAAGGATAGACTGACTACTAATTCTGATTTAAGATTTAACCCGTTGGAGCAGGCGCGTAACTAGCATTACGCACTTACGCAACTGCGTAAAGATTTTAGCAGCTCTCACAATTTTTTAACCGTTTAGATCAGGGGTGGGCAAACTACGGCCCGCGGGCCAGATCCGGCCCGCCAACACTTTTTATCCGGCCCGCCAACACATTTTAGCCGGTCCACACAATTTTTCAGAAAAGTAAAAAGTCTTAAAATTCAGACCCCAAGAAGAATTCCTCATGCTGCTTTCTTACTTGCTATTCCGGTTTGTGTTATTCGCATCCACTTAGACCTACGTCTGGAGTTCTGGGGCAACTAGATCGATGTTCTGCGCTCCGCTCATTTGTGCGAATTCCCAAATTCGCCCCTGTCTCTGCCTACATGCGCGATGTGTTGCACTGGCTGTCTGTGGCCCAACGGATCTCATATCGAGTTGCACTTGCTGCTTTGGTTTCACGCTGCATCCTTGGCTGGGCTCCATCTTACCTGAGCGACCTCTGCCGCCCAGTGTCCGACTTTGTAGCGCGTCGGGCGCTTCGCTCCGCGACGACGGGGCAACTCCTAGTTCCACGGCCTCGCTTGACTGCTATGCAGCGCCGAGCTTTCTCGGTTGCAAGCCCCTCCATCTGGAATGACCTACCATCGGAACTGCGTTTGCTGCCTCTGACCAATCAAACTGGGTTTTATAAATCACTCAAGTCTTTTTTCTTTAGCCGTGGCTGGGCTGGGAACGCCCTGAGTAGGTTTGTTGAAGGGGTGCTATATAAGTGCCCAGACTGAATGAATGAATGCAACCAGTGCAATCACTCTGGATTAAGGGAAAATTGTTATGTATGTTCACAGCTGCATACATCTCACAAGTTACAGCCAAAGTATAATTAAATTTAATTCAGTAAACTTTTTCATTTTAATAGTTATTAAAAGTTTAAAATTTGTTACCTGGCCCTCCGAATTTTTTTGGCGTTTAATGTGGCCCAATGTGCCAAAAGTTTGCCCACCCCTGGTTTAGATTACTTTTTGACATTCTAGATTACTATTATTCGTTGAATTTCTAATGTGCAGACTTTATTACTGTACAGTCAGTAAAACATTTCCCTTCGCCGACATAGTGAAGACTAGAGCTGTACCGATATCGCTTTTTGCCGATTATGCCGATGCCGCGTATAGCCGATTATTAAATTGCCGATACCGATACCGCGTATAGCCGATTATTAAACTGCCATTACCCAATTTATGAAACCGAATATTTCATTATTTATTTAGTCAAAATGTTCGGTTCCGAAACATAAACCAGTAATCTATCGTCACAACTATAAGGGTGGACGTTTAAATTAATCTAGGAAGTTGTTAACGATATGTTTTAATGCGTAAATAATAAGGGACGTAAAACGATAGATGAAAATCGATGAAAAACTTGGAATATGCAATAATTCAAGTAAAATTATTAAATTATAGCACAATTTTGATATCGGCACCGATTAACCGATTACTTCTGCCGATACCCGATTATGCCGATTGTTCAAATAAGCGGCCCGATTACGCGTATGGCCGTTTAATCGGTACAGCTCTAGTGAAGACTCTGCAAATTTCGTGGCACTTCTGAAATTTCGATCACAGACCGACACTATAGATTAAACGTAGTGGATCCGTTCACGCCCCGGGCGTTAGCGGAGCCCCAGTACTACATTCACGCCTGTCGCGTTATTGGCTAAAGCCTGTCACGTGAACTTGTTGTCTTCCCGTGGAATTTTGATATGGCGGACATTGGCGGTCATCTTGAGGGTCCGTTAGGGCCAGGTTAGGATTCGTGGGGTCGTTTAGGGTAAAATTAGGCGTCGTGAGGGTCGTTTAGGGTAAGATTAGGCGTCGTGAGGGTCGTTTATAAGGTCAGGGTTAGGGTTAGTGTCGTCTTTAGAAAAGACGGTGAACAACCTTCCACCGCAATCGGCAATGTTTATCGGTCGGTTCGTTTCAGGTACACACAATCATGTGACATGCAATGACCAATTGCGAGGCGGGCGTGATTCTAGTCCCATGTATAGGCTCACGTCGGGCGTGACTGTATCCACGACCTAGATTAAATCATCGTAAGCTAATGTCATCTGGTCCACGCAAAACCCAGTACATTATTAAGTCCGTTGATTCAAAAATCAGCTGATCCGCCTGTGTGGCCTGTGAGTTCGAGACATTATTGTGGCAGAATGTCGTGCGGCTAGGTTGTACACTTTATTGTTTGATGCGAGCACAGAACAGATATCGGTCAGCTTATACGATATGTTGATAGCGTGAACAACCCGGTTCTCAGCATGTGGCAAAAGAACAATTTATAGGGCCTAACTGTCATCCCAAGTTTTGCCAACGCTTGACACCACTGGCGAAACTATTGCGACACTCGTAAAGCAGCAGCTTTATGAAGTTGGTTTCTGTATATGTTAAGGTATCTTGATAAGGACAATTTGCTGCCGACTTTTCAATCTGGTTTTCGTAAGGGCCACTCCACGGAGACCCTGTTAGTTCGCCTCCTCTCTGATATCTATGGGGCTATTGATAGGTCACAGGTCATCCTCTTAGCATTATTTGCTGTCAGCACGGCGTTTGACACCGTCGATCACGATATCATTCTTAGGCGCCTATCTACCTCGTTTGGCCTTTCTGGTAACTTTCTTGACTGGATTGTTTCCTACCTCCATCACCGTTCCTTCTCTGCGGTCTACGTGTCTACTAGGACTCCATGTGTTCCTGTCCCGTTTGGCCTGCCCCAGGAATCTGTGCTGGGCCCTCTTCTCTAATTATATTATTTATACTGCTGATACTGGTCCTCTCCTGGCCTCTTGCTGAGCCTTGCTCTGTGCTGAACCAATCTTATGCGGGTGACCTGCAGGCGTTTTTGCACTGTCCTGCGTCAGCAGCCATTATACCGAAGCCCGGGCCATGAACCGGGCAATGGAGGCTCTCGAGGCCTGGATGTCCTCCAATCGCCTGCGGCTAAACTCATCTAAGACCCAGTTCATTTGGCTTGGCACGCGCCAGCAGCTCGCCAAAATTGATTTGGAGGCCCTTGCCCAGGAGTTTCCGAAAGATTACTTTCTCACAGTGGCAAGAAATTAATTAATTGATAAATCCAGGCAGGCTATCAACTTTATAAAATAAAATTATAGGCGTGTATGTAATGAGATCGACGATCGTCATGAAAACTGCAATCTCTTAGAGAAAATAACATATCCAAAATTAAGTGGCCAAGGGCAGCATTTTGGGCCGTCGCCCCGGGCGGCATTTCAGCTCCGTACGCCATTGCTTTCTCATCCTTTGTCCGGGACCTTGGTGTCACATTAGACCAAGAACTAACGTTCACGCGGCATATCAGCATGCTATGCCGCGATTGTGTATACCAGCTGGCAGCTGCATCAGCTTAGAGAGGTCTTCCGTTCCTTAACCTTTAATGCTGCCTTAATGCTTATCCACTTCTTTGTTGTTTCCCGTCTTGATTATTGCAGCGCCCTCTGCGTGGGTTTTCCGGCGACTCGGGTTGGGTGCTTGGTTCGGGTCTTACGCTCGGCGGCACGCTATATTGGTTGCATCCCAAGATTCCGCCATGTTACTGACTATATGCGGGATGTCTTGCATTGGCTTCCTTTCCCACAGTGGATCGCTTACCGGATCTCTTCCTTGGTCTGGCGCTGATGTGGTCTCTGTTTATCTACAGGAGCACCACCCTCAGCATCCAGCACCGTGGTTCTCCTCGCTCTTCTAGGCAGGCTGAGGTTCTTGTCTCCCGGTCGCGGACTTCTATTCTGCAGCGCCGTGCTTTTTCTGTTGCTGGCCTGCAATCTGCAATGGGCTTCCTTTGGCACTACGCCTAATGCCGAGAGCCCTTCAGATCACGTTCTATTCTAAAATCAAGACTGTTCGGACTTCGGAGTTGGGTCGGGTGCGCTCCTAAGTAGATAATCTTGAAGGGGCGCTATGTAAATCTCTGTAATGAATGAATGAATCATAATTTGCCAAAGAGCTGATGTAAAATGTTATTACTTTTAACCAAAAGATTGTCTCCAAAATGGACCATTACAAACCAACAAATAAATTTATTTTCTTATGCTTTAGTTAATTGCTTTAATGAGTCTGTCTGTTTCTAGTCTACGTTGGTTGCTGAGACTTTGCAGCTGAACCCATTTTAAAAATCAAATTATGAAATTATAATTATAATTTTCCAAAGAACTTATGTAAAATGTTATTACTTTGAATCAAAAGTTGGTTTCCAAAATGCACCATTACAAACCCCTAAATGAAAATTTTTCTTACACTGGGGAGAGGGCACAGCCCCCTCCCCAGACCCCTCCCCTCAGAGTTCTTCAAAACTGCGTAATTTTATGGAAGACCTGGTTACGCCACTGCGTTGGAGGTCCCAGATGTTGAATCGATATTACTAGCAAATGCGGATATTGATCCAGACTCTATTATAATACCAGAAAAAATATGTTCAAGTGAATAAGTTGACCGTGGAGGAAGTAAATGAAAGGGTCGAGACTTCTGGAGGACGAGATCCTCATCCCACCCTGTCTATACTGCATATAAACCTCCGAAGCTTGGCAAACAAGATAACAGAGATACATTCCCCTATAGAACAATGTAACGTAAATGTATTAGCGGTAACTGAAACATGGTTGAGCAAGGAGGAGGCAGATGGTGTGAGTATCCCGGGTTACAATTCTGTGAGCAAATGTAGAGAAACTCGTAGAGGTGGAGGATTGGAAATTTTCATTAAAAACACACTAGAATATAATATAATAAAAAATGACAGGATATTTTCAAATTGAATTCCTTTGAGAGTATGATGGTAACGATAAAACTGAATAGGGTCTGGACAGCTTCCATTGGAGTATTATATCGCCCCCTAGGATAAGTCTTGAAACATTCTGTCAGGAATTTGATAAATTTTTGCTGCATTGTAAGAATGAGAAATTGTTCTTGGCTGGAGACTATAACTTGGACTTGCTGAAAATGGATTCACATTTGCCCACCCGCATGTTCTATAACACTTTAACATCATACCACCTTATGCCAACCATACTGAGACCTACTCGGATTACTCCTGAGTCCTGACACTGCAACTCTTATCGCTTGCTGGATCAATCAAAGACACTCATTCTTGTGGTGAAGACGGAATTGATCCACAGGTAGCAATATTTGCATTAAGGAAATATCGATACCCTTGCACAAATGATGAATTGCTCCATTTTAGCTGGGACTGTTCCAAATAAGCTAAAAATTGCAAAAGTGATACCCATTTTTAAGGCGGGGAGACAAACAAATTTAATAACTATAGACCTGTATCAATACTACCCTATTTCTCTAAATATTTTGAAAAAATAATGCATCTGAGACTAACAAATTACTTAGCATCAACAAGTACTTAGTACACTAACTAATAGTCAACATGGTTTTCGAACTGAGTCAACTGACCACTCCATATCAGCATCAGATACATGCGGAGTATGTACGGATTTAGGGGTGGTTCTACGGGTTCAACCCTTCCCAAATAAGTTTCTGGAAAAAAATTATATGCTTTTACATGCGAAATACAAAAAAACTTATATTTTTGCGACAATCTTCAATGGAAAACCCCCGAAATCTTTAAACCCCTCCGAAATTTTTCTTCTCTAAGCCCACTGTTGGAGTGATATTTCCACATTAGGAAATGATCCCTGAACTTGTTTCTGGAATATAAGCCGATACACAAAATTCTCTCTCTCGACATCTTGAGCTTGTTCGTCCTTGAATGTGTCCAAAAATTCAGCAAACTACACACACTCATTTCCGAAGCATTGTATCAAGGTCGTCTTTATAGACCTCAATGAAATTCGATGCCACCTAATTCTTGTGATGAAATCACATCAAGTTTGCATAGGAAGTTGAACCGAGACGAAATAAGCTCGTACGCACCATGCCGATGTTGCAAAGCAGTAACAAACTGATCAATGACTGGTAGAAACTTTGTATTAGAAATTTAACTGACTGCGTCAACTCCATCCGCGGAATAGTGTGACGACGTTGATAGAGCGGCTCAAGTCGCACGTTGAAATAAAAAAGTTAGAAACTTTGACATAAAAGGGTGGATTAAAATAAAATAAAATAGTTATCTATTCTAGTTTCAGCAATCTATCGTCTTAGCGTTCTAAATTATTCGCCATTATATTGGTTTAGCGTTGGTCGAATACAGGTTGGATTGACGAAAAGAATTCTTGCTAAAAGGAAGTCCGATTGATGAAAATAATTTTTGCTTAGAAAGAAGTTTGATTGATGAAAAATAACACTGCTATGCACTTTAAAATAAAGAATTAGATGTCTGAAATTTTTTACTGATTTTATACAATTCTGACATGCTTATTTCAAATATGTTGATGAAATTTTGCCATCACGTCACAATTTCGAACAAATCAAATTATTAGTTTATTGAGTTTTACAATACTATTTTCTCTTTGATACACTGGAGAAAAAATGTATAAACGTCTAAAGGGAAAGGTTTATAAAAGTCCCTGATGTCAAAATCTTAGAACAGATGACAGTGCCCAGATGTTTACAATAATTAATGGCAATATCTTGTATACAATGAAACTGAGACATAAACCGTCTTAGGGACAGAAACGTGTTTTCTTAGATTTTCTTGCGTGTGCTTCCTCTGACGAACAATCTCTGTTCATTATCCAGCAATAGTCCGCCATCATACTGACGTCCCATCGCCCTGATAAAGGATTTCCATGATTTTGATGGCCTGATGAAATCGATCACACATTTCTTCGCTAAAGTCACCCAATTTGTCCGGAAAGCAGTCTAGATGAGAGAACAAGAAACGTACCTTCAGACTCATTCTGCAACCAAGTTTTTAAACTGCAGAGTGCAGACAACATATTTCTCACAATCTGTTCATAATTTGGTGCCTTGTTGTTGCCAAGAAATTGGCTTACAACAACCTTGAAACCGATCCAAGCATCTTCCTCAGCTTTATTCATTGTTTTCTCAAAATCACTGTCCTTCATACGTGCTCTGATGTTCGGATAATCGAAAACGCCTGCCTTCAGCTTTTCGGAGCTAATATTTGGAAACTTGGTGCAGAGGTATCCAAAACAATGTCCTTGCTTATCCAAGGCTTTTACAAAATTGCTTCATTAAGCCAAGTTTTATATGAAGAGGCGGTAAAAGTATCTTGTCTGGTTCCACCAGCTTCACATACTTGATGTTTCTTGTTCCCGGCAGAAACTGTGTTCTGGAAGGCCAGTGTTCCTTTGTCCAGTATTCTTGTCTGCCCTGCTATCCCACTCACACAAGAAACAGGGTAGTTTTGTATAACCGCCCTGCTGACCTAGCAATATTCCAATTACTTTATGGTCACCACAAACCAGCCATTGATGTTCATTGTATTTTATATTCTGAAGAAGCATGGCCATGTTTTCATAAGTCTCTTTCAGCTGCACAGAATGCCCAACAGGCACTGATGCATATCTGTTGCCATTATGCAATCTTCGAGCGCCTCTGAGTAGGTTCCTTGAAGGGGCGCTATATAAATGTTCGGAATGAATGAATGCAAGGGAGCTGCTTTTAGGCTTTGCTTTGAGGAATCGATGAAAATTCTCCATTCACTTGCATTGTAAGTAACTCCCAACTTTGTTAGTAATCCAGGAATATCTGAGCAAAATACAAGAGATTCAAAATCTTCGAGAAATAGCATGTAAATCCTTCTTCACGGTTTCTGTTCCACGCTTCTATCTTTTCTAAATCCTGCTTGTTCATCAGACATATATTCCTCCGTTTTTGCCTTAGACGACTCAACAAGATTGTCATGAGTACTTTCCCCATATGGTTTATCAGTGCTATAGTTCTGTAGTTCTTACATAATGTTAAGTCTCCTTTCTTAGGTATTGTTACAAGTATGGACTTTGTCCATTCCTCTGGTACTGTTCCCTGTTGCCACACTTGGTTACATATTCCCTGAATTGTCCTTATCATATCCCTTCCTCCAGCTTTTATCATTTCTCCATTTATTCCATCAGTTCCAGGACTTTTGTTTCGTGTTCAATACTGGAAGTTATTTGAATATGAAAGCGTTCTTTCCGCACTCGAAACTAGGTGGAACCTACTGTCACGAAAGGCGAGTTCGGAAATAATAAGTTCCACTGGATTTAAAGTTCTATTTCTGGAAACTGTTGGCCATTATGAATCCATACCGCCGTGTCTGTGGCTCCTTACGAACCTCATGAATCCTACGCTTCTCCAGCTGGTCTTCAACCGAAGCCACTTCAGAGTAGAAAGAAAAGTGCACGCTTGAAATTGTGTAAGTTAGCTTGTAATAGCATCCATGTTGATTGATTGGCTGATTGCTCGATGTTGCTTAGCTGGAGAATTTTACTCTTCTAATTGGCTTCAGTAGAATTTTTGCTATTGTTGCGACCATTACACCCCCCTGGTGAGCACTCGCGTTGTTGAAGGGACTGCGTGAAGGCGTGGCGGTATACGATACACGTATTGCAAGACATTGTGTTAGAATTGCTGTATTTAGTTGGAATTGTTTGCTGTTTGTGAATTGTTAGTTGGAAATATCACAGCTCAAAATTAGAAATTGTCTTTTAACTCTGGGTTCTACAAGACAATTCGGCTCGGGACAATAATACAGCAAAGGGACGATTCGACGCACGACATTTCGGCACAGGGACCAAAAGTGGGAAATGTTCTTGTAAACTGTTGTTTTCGCAAATATGGTATAATATAATTAAAACAACTCCTAAGCTTTGGCAAGTGTGCTCTACTTTGAAATTGAAATCACTCCGCAAAGATGCTCATTATCATAGCTTTCTAGTATACTGATAGGCCGACCAACCGCTAAAATTCAAAGACTCTGCAACTGTGCTATAAGTTGTAATATCAAATCAATAGAATTGTTGTCCTACGCCGATCTGTATTGCGCCGAAATGTCTGGTAGCCTAACCGTATTTTACCCTTGAAGCCTTTAACTCGCTATAGAAATCAATAGATTGGCTAATGAAATGCCGTAGAATGGCTTTTATATTTCAATAACGAAAAGCCTCGATAATAAAGGAAACACTTAAAAACTAAGCAATCCTTTTTGCAACCCTCTTGATATATCCTTGTAGATTTGAGGGTTGGCATCCCGAGTCATCGTCTGTTTTCCTGCTTAGACTAGTTCTGGTCTTTGTTCACGAAACCAACGTTTGACTTTGGCAAAATTATATCGCAGACAAATCGATTTGTCTATAATGCCAGTTTTGTGGCCATCTTCATACTGGTAAAGTTTCATTGACAGCAGCAAAGTTTCAACAGAATGTTCAATCATCCGGCTCTTTTTTGAATTTTCGTTTCTCTTTTGTCCTTCATTACTGTATAGCAACTGTGGCGAAATTGAACGCCACAAGGACACTTCCATTGAACAATTTTGCATTGATGTATTTGATGGCAATATATATATAGTCTAGGCTTGGAATTTCAAAAAGGCTCTAGAAATCACTGTTAGAAGCAAATCATGTAACAATTTGCTACCGGGCGTTTCTAGACTAATTCGACCCTGCTGAAAACGAATATGACGGATAGCAAGCTGGATTTTTAGCGGTTGCATGGGAAAAGCAAGATGGCGGCCAAAATGGTGGCCAATAGCTTCAAGTTGCTATTTGTGAAGTATTGTATGTGATGGAAACATGATTTTAGTGTCAAAATTAACATTTTTGGGGTCAAGAAATTCGATGGAACTAAAGACACATATGTAGTACTGCCAGAAAACCAAAATGGCGGTCAAAATGGCGGCTAATATCTTCAAATTGCTCAAAGTGAAGTCATGTGTGTGATGGAAACATGAATTTAGAGTCTAAATTAACATTGTCGGGGTCAAGGAATTCGTTGGAACTAAAGACACAGATGTAGCACTGCCAAAAAATCAAAATGGCGGTCAAAATGGCGGTCAAAATGGCGGCCAGTATCTTCAAATGGCTATAAGTGAAGTCATGTGTGTGATGGAAACATGAATTCAGAGTCTAAACTAACATTTTCGGGCTCAAGGAATGCGATGGAACTAAAGACACATATGTTGAACTGCCAGAAACAAAAAAAAGATGGCGGCCAATATGGCGGCCAGTATCTTCAAATGGCTATAAGTGAAGTCATGTGTGTGATGGAAACATGATTTTAGAGTCTAAATTAACATTTTCGGGGTCAATGGATGCGATGGAACTAAAGGCAAGTATGTAGCACTACCAGAAAATCAAAATGGTGGCCAGTCTGATTTTAGAGTCTTAAGTAACAAACAAATTTCTCAATTTTGAATGATTTCTTTAGTGAGGAGAGGGAGAGAGCGATTCATTTTTCAGATTATTAATCCACATAAATTATTTCAACTCTAATAATAATAATTAAATAACGTGTTAGTTCTGTAGATGTTTTTTCCTCTAGCCTACACCTACTCTAGCCTATCTACTCTACCCTACTTACTGCCGTCCATCATCTACTGCCTACCGTCAGCCCTCAACCATCTACTTGCTGACCTAATTAAGACAGTATAAAATGAGGCTTGCTTGCTACAGAAATCAGGAAGAGCATCGGAGTAACTGTCGAGTTTCTGCCTCGATCTGGAACTGTGCATGTGAAATTCAATGATCCCTTGAAGAAGAGTAATGCTCCTACATTTCATGACTTGTACAAGAAGTGCTCTTCAACCAAGAAAAAGAACACCGATAAAATTGTAAAGGAAGATCGTGACTCATCACAGCATATGAAGCCGATTGTCCTGTGGATCTTGCAACTATACTGTCCCATGAACTTCTCTCAAAACCATTGGCATTAGTGGATGCTGAAGGCAAAATGAGAACGGGTGACAAGGCCTCATTGTTGCATACACTAACTGAAAAAATAGCATGTCCACTCAGCATTTCTCTACCCGATTCATCGCATTTAATTATTGATGGACAAGCAATGGTACAAGCAATAGGGAAACCTCCAAAATCGAAGACATTTGGTGACCTGGCAGATACAGTGGTTACGCATGTGAAGAAACTTTCTATTGGCTACAAGAAGGTCGATATTGTCTTCGATCGATACTGGGCATTGTCAGTAAAGAGTGAAACTAGAGAGAAACGCTGCAATCCGTCGCTGTATAGAGTGTGGAAGTGTTCCTTTGCCGGAAAATTGGTCGAATTTTCTTGCTTTGCCTGAAAACAAGGCTGATTTAGCTGCATTCCTATCCATTCAGCTTTCCACAGCCAAATATGGCGACATAGATGTAGTTGTTGCTGGTGGCTTCGTGGAAGAAGACAAGGCATTGTCTACTGCCGGGTCTGATGTGTCTATACCTTGCCAGCAACACACGAAGAAGCTGATACCAGAATAATCGTGCATGCTTTGCATATACAAACCTGAAAACCGTGGTCGTTTGTGCAAGGGATACCGACCTGATTCTGCTGTTGCTGCATCACTATCAACGCTTCCAATGTAATGAGGTGTGGGTGATGGTAGGAACATTAGCAAAGCGGAAGTTCATTCCAATTCACACAGTTGCTCTAACTTTAAGTATGGAAGATCAAGTAAGAAAACTATAATGGCCTTTCTTTTAGCAGGGATCAGCAAAAAGAATGCATGGAAAACATACCTAGAAAGTTCCTACTTACTTTCTACATTGGGGAACATTCCCTTATCAGAGAATGCTATAGCGAATGTAGAGGAATGTGTGGTAAGATTGTATAAAACAAATGACAACGTCAAGACATGCGATGCTGCACGATATGTTTTGTTTGGGAAAACCAAAAAGACCTGATTCTCTTCCGTGCATGACACCATTAGGCAGGGGGAGACCGGGGTCGAAAGTAACACGGGTTGAATGTAACAACCATCGCAGCGCCGTTACTGGAGAGCAGGGAACCAGCTTATACTGATCTAAAGGTAGATCAAGTCGACAAACCAGCGTGAACAAAATTTCTGCGCAGAATTCTTAAAAATAGATTTTTTATAAATCAAACAAGATTTTTGTGCACAAAAGTGAGTTTCAGCTTTTTTTCTTATTTTTCTCATGGCTCCCTGTATTCATGTTTTACATTCTCACTGATTGCCATAATGAGAAGAGTTGTCATCCAAGCAGCGTCTGTGTGAACGATATTGTCTGAAGTTGATGGGTTCCAAGGATATGAAATAAAAACTAGATTCATGTACCAGCGGGGTTGAATGTACCAAATCAGCTGGGGTTAGTTGTAACATGTTACAACCTGCCCCAATGTATGTTACAACAAGCCCCAGTGGATCTTTAAGCCGGATCCATTTTAACTGATAATATTAGCCTATACCCTATTGACAGGCCTATGATTGTGGGTTTATAAAAAAAATTGTAGGCCTATTTATTGCATTGTATCGTATTTGTTAATTTATATAGCGCTGCTCACAGCAGTGGCCATTCAGTAGCGCTCCCAGTGCGAGAACCCCTAGAGAAGAAGAAGGTTTTGAGGAGGGAGAAGGCTGTAGGAAGAGACCCAGAAAGAATAGTAACACGTAGAGAGGAAGGAAGGGCATTCCATAGGGAGGACCCAATAGTGGCAAAAGATCTAGTTTGGGCCATAGTGGTCCTAACTCGTGGAACAAAAAGAGTATGCCTGACCAAGGAGCGGAGAAGTCGATGAGAAACTGAAGAGAGAGGGGAGCGAATGTGATCCCTAAGATATTTAGGAGCAATGCCCAATTTTGACTTAAGGACTATAGACAAGAACTTTGAACTGAATTCGGGCTGTGAGAGGAAGCCAGTGCAATTGATTGATCATAAACGAGGAGATATGGGAGAATTTAGGAAGGCGAGGAATCAATCTATTATTATTATTATTAATTTATTATTAATCTCTTATTATTATTATTATTATTATTATTATTATTATTATTATTATTATTATTATTATTATTATTATTTATTATTATTATTATTATTATTATTATTTTTTATTTTATTATTATTATTTATTATTATTATTATTAATTTATTATTGCAGAGTAGAGTCTTTCTTAAAGGAATGAGGAATCACAAGCGTAAAAGTACGAAAGGTATGACTCCTCTGGAAATAATGCAAGAAGTCATCTCACACTGTACTGATTTATAAAGAAGCAGTCACGAAATGGCGGCAAAGTCGATATTGCACCGAGCGTTGGATGCGGAAGAAACAGACAAGTCATTTCAAATGCCGAAGTAGGCATTCTGAGAGATCCAGAGAAGTGAGAAAACTACCATTTCAGTGTGCTGTGACATACAATAAAAGCTTTCCACAAAACTGGCGTATGTGTGAAATGGCATGCAGGTTCCGATTGGTTCTCTGGCTTTCTAAAAAGAAATCCTACAATTTCTGTCCACACTCCAGAAGCCGCAAGCATTTCCAGAGCGATTGGTTTCAACAGAAATGCTGTTGCATCATTTTACGACAAATTAGCAGAAGTTATAGATCTTTTCAAATTTGATGGCAATGACATTTGGAATATGGACGAAACCGGAGTTACCACAGTATTGAAGCCTTCAAAAGTTGCAGCAGAAAAGGGATTGAAGCAAATCAGTGCGATAACTTCGGGCGAACGAAGTATGCTAGTTACCATAGCACTCGCAGTTAATGCGATTAGAAATGCATCTATTCACCTTACCGACAGTTAATTTCTATGACCATTTCATTAGAGCTGGACCAGTTGTGTGTGCTGGTACAGCGAATAAGTCAGGTTGGATGAAGGAAAGAGTTTTGTCAGTTTCTGAATCACTAAGTGAAATATTGTAAAGCCTCAAAAGAGAGACCTGCACTATTGCTTTGGCCAATCACTCGTCACATCTCTCCATCGACTCAATCGACTATGCAAAGAAAGTGGTATCGCTATGCTGTTCTTTCCACCGCATACCTCCCATAAGCTCCAGCCTAACATTGTGGATTATTTTTAAGGTGTAATAATACAACAATTGTTCTGTTACAATTTAGCAAAGAAGCAAAATTTAATTTTTTTAACTTTCCCCAATATTGTTACAACATGCCCCTGCTCATGTTACAACTTACCCCGTTAGTGGGGTAACATGTAACACCCGGCGATGCTCATTATTTTGATGGTCTCGGCTGTATTTGATATGCAAACCATTTGATACTTTTCCATTATATAGCTAACATGTTAGGCTATAGTTTGATGTAAAAAGATTACAGTTATCCTTGTTATAAATACCCGAAAACATGTGAAATTCGAAATTTGTTACATTCAACCCCAGTCTCCCCCACATTAAACGTGCTCATTACCAAACTGTTATTTGGGAAAAGGCCTATCTTCCACATATTGATGTTCCGACACCAGCTTCTTCAGGACGGAGTGTGGATGAAGAAGGTGTTCTCGTACCAGTGTGGTCTACAATTGGTTCAGTTTAGACAGTCGTGTCTAGAGTTTGTCTACTGTAAATCATGCAAAGTTGATAAGTGTTGCACCAAACGCTGCTGCTGTCGAAGTGCGAACTTGCCATGTACACTTATGTGCAATTGCATTGACTGCAACAATGATTGATGAATATACTGGCCGTCATCGTGTTTTTTGTTTTCTGGCAGTTCTACATACAGTGTACACATGTCTTTAGTTCCATCGCATTCCTTGAGCCTGAAAATGTTAGTTTAGACTCTGAATTCATGTTTCCATCACACACTTGACTTCACTTATAGCCATTTGAAGATACTGGCCGTCATATTGGCCGGCATCTTGTTTTGGTTTCTGGCAGTTCTACATATGTGTCTTTAATTCCATCGCATTCCTTGAGCCCGAAAATGTTAGTTTAGACTCTGTTTCCATCACACACATGACTTCACTTATAGTCATTTGAAGATATTGGCCGCCATTTTGACCGGCATTTTGGTTTTCTGGCCGTGCTACATAATTATGTGTCTTTAGTTCCAACGAATTCCTTGACCCCGAAAATGTTAATTTAGACTCTAAAATCATGTTTCAATCACACATATGATTTCATTTATAGCTATTTGAAGATACTGGCCGCCATTTTGGCCGCCACCTTGTTTTTTTGTTTTCTGGCAGTTCTACATATGTGTCTTTAGTTCCATCGCATTCCTTGAGCCCGAAAATGTTAGTTTAGACTCTGAATTCATGTTTCCATCACACACATGACTTCACTTATAGCCATTTGAAGATACTGGCCGCCATTTTGACCGCCACTTTGGTTTTCTGGCAGTGCTACATATGTTTCTTTAGTTCCAACGAATTCCTTGACCCCGACAATGTTAATTTAGACTCTAAAATCATGTTTCCATCACACACATGACTTCACTTAGAGCAATTTGAAGATATTAGCCGCCATTTTGACCGCCATTTTGGTTTTCTGGCAGTGCTACATATTTGTCTTTAGTTCCATCGAATTCCTTGACCCCGAAAATGTTAATTTAGACACTAAAATGATGTTTCCATCACATACAATACTTCACTAATAGCAACTTGAAGCTATTGGCCACCATTTTGGCCGCCATCTTGCTTTTCCTATGCAACCGCTAAAAATCCAGCTTGCTATCCGTCATATTCGTTTTCAGCAGGGTCGAATTAGTCTAGAAACACCCGGTAGCAAATTGTTACATGATTTGCTTCTAACAGTGTCATTTTGAGATTCCAAGCCTAGACTACAAAGCCCGGCAACGCTGTCGCTAGGACACGCGGTATGTCCTAGAGAGACTCCCTGCAGGCTCGTAGCGCCTTCGAGCCCTGGTCTTGTCCGTCTTTCTCTTCCATGCATTTGATGGACAAATGTCCGCACCCGCTGTCGGTAGGACACGCGGTTGGACCTCCTGCAGGCTCATAACGCCGTCGCGTCCTAGTCCTGCCCATCAATATATTTGACGGGCAGAAGTCCGCACACGCTGTCGATAGGACACGCGGTAGGTCCTAGGAAGTACTCACTGCGTGTCCTCATGAAGTGCATGCCCCATCACCCCTCCCGAAAAGGGTATAAATAGGGCTGCTGAAATGCAATAATAGTAGGTTCAGTTGCAGTTAGACCGTCGAAGAGTCGGTTACGGTTGTAGATGTTCAGTAATCGTTTAATGATTAACTGCCTGCTTTGCCCGTGCCTAGGCACAGGCAAAGCAGGCAGTTGCCTGGGGCGCCAGAATGTTGGGGCGCCATTTAAAAAAATTGTGTTTTAACAGTTTTATGTTCTTTCACTTTTATGGGCGTTTTTCAGTTAAGCTTATAATACAATGATAATTTTCATCTGAATTCAAACTTTCGCTTATTGAACAAACTTAAACTAATTATTACTTTCATTGCGTCTTTTCAAGTAGGCCCTAATACAATTCCAAAAACCGCACAAATTTTATTTTAGCCATTAAAATTCAATTATTTCACGTGTGTCTGTAGGTCTATTTTGTTGTTTGTGTCTGTACAGCTGTCTGTTAATCTGATGCTGAAATAGTGACATCTTTCGACTGAAAATGCCAGCAATGGAAGAAATATTGCATATAGGCTAGACCTATCTATATAAATTTTGTTGACTACCGAGCAGACATCGCAGTTGCATTAATTAAGCTAATTATCTGTAAAAAATCTAAATTTACATTTTGATAAAAAAAATTTCTTAATATTATCTGAATAAATGTATAGTTTTGATCTTATAACAAAAATTAATTTTAGAAATTATGTCAAAACCTATGAAGCGTCAGGAGTTATCGAGTGCTCAAATCTAAGAAAAGACAAGAAACAGAAGTTAGTATAAAAAAGAAAAAAGAATGGCTTTCCATTTATTTCAACAAAACTGAAACTACTTTAACTGTTAGTGTTAGTGCCCAGTCATCAGCTTCGTTTGTAATACACTAATATTGCAAGTATTTGCATAACTTTAAGCTTTATTGTGTTTTGATGAACTGAAACCTGATGGAGAAAAACTAGGCCAACATGCAGAAAAGATTTCTGATGACTTCAAAAAACAATTTCTCACTAAATATTTTTTCTTCTATCGGTAATTAGAATTTTTCGGTAATTCGAAAGGTGTTTGCTTGTTACCTTTCCCCAAACATTCAAATTATCCAATTTTGAGTGTGCTAATAAAAAAATAACTCAATGTTCTGCTGTTGTGACGTTGGGTGGACCGTGAATTGGGAATTAGAGGACGCCAAATACGAGTCGTATATGCTTTGCCCGGGGCGCCATTTGGGATGGGGCCGGCCCTGAGTTGTTCATCTGTCGTGAGTTAATTATCGTTCGTCTGCTGTTGAATAAGAAATTGAACTGCACCGTGTGTTCGTGTCGTCTTTGTGGGACATTCCAGTCAATCGTTGGTGGTAGCATCGGGTGTCGTCAATAGCCCCTGCCAGATCACGGAGGTGGGGCCACGAGGACATTGACGGATAAGGAGGGGATCCGAACTCGACCACCTGTGGTGAACGACCGATGGAAAGATCCTTCCTGGCGACGGCGGGTGATCGTCGGACCGAGAGAGAGAAAGACCGACTATACGCCACACCTGCCTGTGGTCCGCCACATTTCTGGATCACCAGTCGCGACTCGCGACTCTAAGCTGAATAGACAGACAGCCTCCCGGGTTCGCGACAGCAATAACAATCATTGTTCATCGCTTGCCATTTTGAATTAAATTACATGTTGCTATTCGTTAACTATTAGCCTCCTAGACAAAGATTGGGAAATGAAGAAGCTAGAAATTCATCCACGTAGCCGTCGAGGTGATCAACTTTTCTCAACCTTTTCTGAATAAGAAATCTGGGGCATCCTTTCCTTCATTCATTCTCAGAGTTTATACAGCGCCTCCTCAAGATATCTACTCAGAGGCGCTCTCTGCGCTAGCCTATAATGATGATAGGTGTAATTCCGAACGAAAATATTACATCAGATAGCAAAACAATTCACAGTAAGCAAGAAGAGTCACCAGTGGCGGGCCCACGCACAGACGAGGAACCAACCAACGGATTCCCGTCGACAGCTGAAGATGGCATGGAGTCTCTGAGCCAAGTTGCGTCGATAGAGTAGAGCAGCCACAGGTGACAGCGTTCGCAAACACGATGACGCTGCCGACGAACAGTCCCTCACTGGTAGAAGATGACGCTCGTCCGGCTATTCGTCGAGGAACAAGGAGTCCACAGAAAAAGGCATTTGTCTGTCGGTCGATACATGTAGATTGTAGCGCCACCAGTGACTAACGGTCGAGGTCACTCCGCGTCGGTTGTCCTCCACCGAGACAGAAACACTCGGCTACAGACGGCGTACACGGTCCGTATGGATCAGACTCGAACGTACACATCAGAAGGATGGGCCTGATGCAGTCGCATGGCGACAAGGTGACTTGCGAAAAATACCCTCAAGCGCACGAACTCCTTTGCAAACCGTCAAATAAGTCCGATATGCAAACCTAGCACCCGAAAACTCCAACATGTTCGAAGTTACTGATAAAATTCTGCGCTTAGACGAAAATAATCCGTCGAAATCGACCGACATGGCCGATGACATGCGCAGTAAATCTTATGCAGTATTCTCAACATCTGTCCGTAATCTGGCCCTGGGGTTCTAATGGATCACGACCTGTCTTTGGCCCGTCATATTGACCATATTGACTAGGTCAGCCGTAGCTGCTTCTTTCAGCTACGCCAGTCCCGGGTGGTCTAGAGCTCGCTGTCCTTTAATGCAGCATTCACTCTCATTCACGCATTCGTCCTAAAGACCTAAAGTCCTAAACCGTCTTGATTATTGTTCCTGTATCTACACGGGCTTACCACGGGTCCGGATTGCGCGGCTCGTGCGGGTTCACATGTCGGGTTCACGTCTCATTGGTGGTTTTGCCAAGACCGACCTCTTCTCGGGCTATACTCGGGTGGTCCTGCACTGGCTTCCTTTCCCCAGGGCATCTATTTCGGATCTCTTCTCTGGTCTGGAGGTACCTCATGGGCGAGGCGCCTGCTTACATACAGGAGCTCTGTCGCCCAGTCTCGTCCTGCAGCGGTCGCCCTCTCCTACGCTCTGCTCCTCACGGCGATATGACTGTTCTTTGCGCCCGTGCACACAGCTACTATGCAGCATCGGGCTTTTAGTGAGGCTGTGACATGGAATAGGCTTCCGCAGGAGGCGCGTTCCCTCCCCGGGTCCTTCCATTGCCGTTCTACTAAGCGCCTTAAGACTGTTTTTTTTTCGGTTGGCATTGATCGGGAGTGCCTCTGATCTTTGAGGGGCGCTACATAAATCTTGATTGATTGAGTGAATAATTGAGCTAAACCTTCAGTTTACACATAAATTTTCTAGGTTCAACCTCTATTTAAATACATGGTTTCTATGTGAAGCGAGATAATATCATAAAACAAGTAGTGTAATATGCCTGAATTAACAATTGAATTAGGCTATACTAAGAGTATGACACATTTAATTTACTCATTGCGAAAGAGCTGTCTATAGGAAACTTCAATTAATGAAGGGTCTGTTGCCTAAGAATGCCTAGCCAGCAGACACCCGTAGTTCTGATCTAATGACTTCTATTGCACCATTATTATAATGTCGGACATAAATCGTTGATCGGTATTAAGATCTATCTATCTATCTATCTATCTATCTATCTATCTATCTATCTATCTATCTATCTATCTATCTATCTATCTATCTATCTATCTATCTATCTATCTATCTATCTATTCATCTATCTATCTATCTATCTATCTATCTATCTATCTATCTATCTATCTATCTATCTATCTATCTATCTATCTATCTATCTATCTATCTATCTATCTATCTATCTATCTATCTATGTATCTATCTATCTATCTATCTATCTATCTATGTATCTATCTATCTATGTATCTATCTATGTATGTATCTATCTATCTATCTATCTATCTATCTATCTATCTATCTATCTATCTATGTATCTATGTATCTATCTATCTATCTATCTATCTATCTATCTATCTATCTATCTATCTATCTATCTATCTATCTATCTATCTATCTATCTATCTATCTATCTATCTATCTATCTATCTATCTATCTATCTATCTATCTATCTATCTATCTATCTATCTATCTCCATATGCAATTTATATAGCGCCCCTTAAAGATTACTACTCAGAGGTGCTCCCGACCCAGAGCTCTAACAAAATGTAATTTATAAAATGAGCCAGAGAAATCTCGCGGAAGAGAGCAAGTCAGAGGGGAGACTATTCCCAAGAGTTGGACCCACTATCGAGAAAGCCTGACGCTGTCTTGTGTGCAGAGCGAGCATGCGGAACCATAAAGCCACCTCTACACCGTAGAGACCGAGAACAGAGATCGGCGACCAGAGCAGGCCGAAGTCAAAGTGAAGAGCTCCTGGAGATAGGTAGGTGTTCTACCCAGAACACATTGACAGACAAAGATGAGACTCTATAATGGATGCACTGATGGACCGGGAGCCAGTGGGGGACATCACGCATAAATGCAGAGATGTCGCCAAACCTAGGGACACCACCAATTAAGCGAGCAGCCGCACGCAACACGCCTTCCAAAGGATGCAAAAGAACTCGAGGAAGTCCATAGTAGAGCGAAGAGCAGTAGTCCAATTGATTAAACATAAAGGCTTGGATCAGAGTGGACGCACAGGAAGAAGACAGTGAGCGAGTGACAACCCGCAGCTGGCGCAATAATAATAGTAACAGGAACGAGTCAATGCGGTAATGTGCTTCGCAAAGACAGTTCCTGGTCCAGGATGACCCTAAGTTGCGGACCAAGGTTGAAAAAGCAAAGGTGGGGAATTCAGCAGAGAGGGACTCCAAGTCCTGCTTCTCCAGCTGCTGGCGAGTACCAAGCCAGATATAATTGAGTTTTCGAAGGATTTAGGCGCAGTCGATTAGACGACATCCAGGCAGAAAGGCAGTCAGTTGCGCAAGACATGGATCGGACAGTAGAAGATGACTTCCCAATTCCTCTACTCTCTCTTGCAGATGTCTGGTTTGGGTTATTAATTTGCAAATCAGGAATACTTATTTCCTTTACAAGCGATGTGTAAAGTAATTTCCAACTCAATTAACTGCGCAGGTGTAAAACAGTAGTAACTGTTTTACACTAACTCACCTGTTTGCGATCGTCGTCTGTCGTTGAAGGTCCGTTACCTGTGAATCAAAGCCTTAAGAAGAAAGAGTTCTTAGCAACGACCTCTGCCAAGAGCAAATTGATTGACATCTTCAACTACAAACTATTGTTTAAATTTAACATTTTATTGCACAATCAGGGACAGTAAGTCTGAGTGCGAGCCATAAAACATCACATTATCGGGCACTCATTGTCTGTTTACGTTAATTTCTGCATTGATGAATTTTTGGCATTTAGATAGCGCACAACACTCAATGTCTGCTTACCTTAAGTTGTTTACCATAAACTACCTAATCGCGCAAACGAAGAGACTAGATATGAATCCTTGGCGTTTATGACACTCAACGTTTGTTACTGCTAGCTACCGAACACACAATGTCATGTATACTGCTCTTGCGATGCGTCGTATCAGAAGGGTTGTCTATAGAGCCTAACTCAGGGTCCAATTTCCTCGGGTTCGGGAAGTTGGACCTCCAGCTTCTTCTTTTGACCCTTTGCTTCTAGCCTTAGCCGACCTGGGGGGATTGGCTTGACCCCTCAAAGTCATTACCCACAGTCCTAACACCAAAAGACTCCATTATGACCAATCGGCCTGACCCAGCTTTTACCTGCCTCTCTGCTACTCTCTTACTAATAATAATAATAATAATAATAATAATAATAATAATAATAATAATAATAGTAGTAATAATAATACTAATAATAATAATAATAATAATAATAATAATAATAATAATAATAATAATAATAATAATAATAATAATAATAATAATAATAATAATAATAATAATAATAATAAATTTACATATCACTGAGAGGTTGCATCGTTACTCGTCTTGCAGCTGTTGTTCGCTGCCTTTGAGGAAGTGCAGTTTTGGATGGCAAGCAATAAACTCTTGCATTGAAGATTGAATTTCTGCTTCTGGTAACTCCGAAGCTACTTAAGAAAATTGAATGGCTTAAATCTTTTGAAACTGGATGACTCACTTGTTGAGTTGACTTATGCGACTTGTAACCTGCGCCTTGCTTCTTTACTGTACTATGTCTCTTTCTAAAGGATATCTCTGGCAAACTCACTGGGCTCCAGTCGCCCTTATTACTGTAACTCGCTTTTTGTTGATAGCACAAGTCAAATATGCTGAAACTTCAAAAAGTTCAGAACTCTTTGGCCTTAAGCCATAATTATTACGTCAGAACATGAACATAATGACATATGTATTTTAATCTTTCAATTTCACCGATAGAGTACCGGCCAAACCGATAGAGTACAGGCCAAATTGATAGAGTACTGGCCAAACCGATAGAGTAAAGGCCAAACCGATAGAGTACAGACCAAAACCGATAGAGTACAGGCCAAACCGATAGAGTACAGGCCAAACCGATAGAGTACAGGCCAAACCGAAACCGATAGAGTACAGGCCAAACCGATAAATTTTATTGAAGCGCATGTGCAAAGCGCGTGAAATGGTAGGCTATAATTTTTGAGAGGTCGGGGTTATAGAATTGATGTGAAACGTAGATTATAGTTGGAATTAAATTTACTTCATAGGGAGTGAACACGTTGTTGCAATTTGTGGGAGGAAACATGCTTTCGATTAAAGCGCAAATGCAAAGCACATAAAATGTGCATTTTTGGATAGTTCGAGCGATGGAATTGAAAATGACAAAAGGCTTCAATTTATGCTGCATCTCACAATAATTTAAAAGTCGATTGCTAACTGGTCTGTATTACTAAAAAAAACTTGCCGATTACTACATTCGTGTTACTGTGGCGAGAGAGTCGACGCCAGAGGACTCCACTGTCTTACCTGCGCAAAAAAGCTTGCAGACAACAGCGGCACAACATGCTGAACGACATCATATGGATATCGTTTGGAAGAGCGAACATTCCTTCTCAGAAAGAACCGTTGGGTCTCACCAGAGAAGATGGCAAACGTCCAGACGGCGTGACACATTCCGTGGTCATGCGGAAGGTGCCTCGCTTGGGATGTGAACCTCTCGGACACATTTGCAAAATTACAACGACATTACATCGTAATCTCCAAACTTCTAAAGCGCCACTCGAAAGCCAAGCGCAGGGCACATGGCGCCGTAACACGGCCACGCCGCTACAAGGGCGTCTGTCAAACAGCTAGTAAGCGGGATAAGCCTAAGCAAACAAATAGGTTTTGAGATTAGATTTGAAGGAGTTTACTGTTGGTGGATGGAAAACTGTTTCAGCATCTTGGACCGGCGGAGGGAAAGCCGAAGTGCGTCCTCATTCTACGTACGCGGAGGTCGGTCTTCTTAAGCGATCTAAGCAATAGCACGTCATCGGGAGGAGAGGGCTGAACGAACCCACATGAAGCAGATTCGTAAGGCAAGACTTTCTCCGACAAGTCAATGCACGTCATCCGCAGGCGGGGCTAAACTATCCACATCAAGCGGCAACGATGTATCACGAAAATTAGTGAAAAATCACGACTGAGAAAACACCCTGGTCGAGGCCGGTACCAATGCCTAGTATGATATAAATGTGCATAAAATATTTCCAGGTACACAGGCCCTAACGGCTTCTTATTTCGAAATGATAACTTCGTTGTGTGTTACATTATGAACAATGCAGGTTTCTCTAAACAACAAAGCTTAGCTAGACACGAAGGTTGAAAACGACGACAGCAAGTCATCAACCGGACTGTTCTGTGTTGTGGTGAATTTGACGAGGAACATCTGAAGGTCAGACTGCCATCAGATCATTTATACCGATGCATAAATAATATGCTTCAAATGTCAAGTTTTCTTAGGTTTTGTTATGTCATGGCCACTCATGGGGTGTGGGATAGTGTATTGGTTAGCGTGCTGGGTTGTAAAATCGAGAGGTTGGGAGTTCAAATCCGCGCCAGGCAGAAACTTGGTTCTGCACCACCTGCGCCCCTAGCCAACTCAGCTATGATAAGTACACTGACCGTACTCTTTTTCTTCTTCTTCTTCTTCCTCCTCCTCCTCTTCCTCTTTATCTTCCTCTTCCTCTTCCTCCTCCTCTTCACCGCCTCCTCCTCTTCCTCCTCCTCCTCCTCCTCCTCCACCTCTTCCTCCTCCTCTTCCTCTTCGTCTTCTTAGGCGGGGTTTACCGGTTAGGTGAATGGTATAACTCTAGCACGAAAAGCAGAAGATGAGCATGGACGCGAGATCAATTCCCGCTACCAACCCAAAGGTTCGCTGAGCCTTCCATTCGCTAGATGATGTTGATACAATGAGCAGTATTACATATGGGCGCCTTGCATCGCTGCCATGCAGTAAAATTCGACTCCTATAATAACTTGCAATCATTCGTTCTCTTTAGAAACGTCTTAACAAATACTAGCCAAACCCTCCACGACCTTCTCCCCCCTGTCAATTGTACTGGTCATGACCTGCGCCCACGCTCACATAACCGTGTTCTCCTTAGATTTGATTCCCTTACCAGGAGCGGCTTCTTAGCTAGGATGTTGTACAGTTAGACATTTGTTTTCTAGTTGACTTAATTTTCTTCTAATTATCGTTTTCTTTATACATAAATTATTTCAGACTTTGTATATAAAGCGCTGAGCGTTTGCTTGCGTTTAACAAAGAACATTCTTACTTACTTACTTACTTACTTACTTACTATGACTTGTAATCAAACTGCGGTGTGTCAGTTTAAAAAATAATGAACACGAATATATGCAGGTAAACAGCCTCAACAAAACCACTCGAGGATAACACTGGTCGCAAATATATTTACCCAAATAAAAAATTGTTCGCAATAGGCCTACTATGCCATATAGGTCACATATAAATTGCATAACATGTAAATGTACAGCGCAGTGCGTTTGTCGGGCGCTTCAATAAAGAAAAGATCATTATTATTTTAATCGTTCAGCCTACTTATTTACCAAATACTTTTAGTTTCATTGTGCTGACTTTATAATTACGACATTTCTGTGCGCTATACTTTGATGCCTTATATATGTATGTATGAACACTTGTTATAGCGCCCCTTAACCGCTTAACCGCCATAATGCCGGATATATCCGGCGCCAGCTAAAAATCCTCACGCCTTAGCGCCGGATTAATCCGGCATGAACATAATGACTCGGGCATAGTGCTGGCGTGGCGTATTTCATGACGGGGTAGGTCACCGGACTTGTTTTATTTCATGAAGTATGGCGCATATTATATTAGCAGAGGATGTCATAGGCTATATTTGGACGGAAAGTTTTTTAACCCCGGCTACTTCCGGTCTGATCGCTATGCAACTGGTGACGTATAGTAAAAGTACAAAATGGCAAAACGGAAGTTTACAAGCGAAGAAGTCTTACAAGCAGTTTTAGGACCCGCAAACATCCATGGATGTGATATTACCGGCAGAATGCAAGAACTTTGGCATTACTGAGAAAATTGTTATATATCTTGCACTTCCTCTACTGGACAGTGGTCGTACAGTGTTCATGGACAACTGGTACTCCAGCTGTCGGTTGTATGACTACCTACACTACAGACAGACAATGGCCTGTGGAACAATAATAGATGTGAGCAAATATGTGCTGTTATGTTGGTTTATACGTGATCAGCAAATGTCAAAAAATAATTACGCAACTAACAATAAGCCACAAAAATTACGTTATTTTTACCAATATGGTGCGGCGCCCGGATTTCTTGGCTTGCGGCGGTTAAAGGGTTAAAGATTTCTACTCAGAGGCGCTCCCGACTACAGCGCGGACACTGAATCGGAGTTGCACGCCGAAGCGCATGAGCAATTGCGAGTGAAGGACTTGCCGAGGGTCCCTACGCGATGGCTTGAGGTGGATTCGAACCCGCAACCCTCCGGCTGCAAGGCACCGAACATACCCCTACAGCACCGCGCCCCTCCTGCGCATTAAAGTTACTAATTAATTACTGCGGCTATGAAATCTTTAATTTCATTGCAATGAAGTCAAAAGTCCCAATGAGAGCAGTAGAAATTGAATCTTGGCTCCGTAATCTAGTAAACTTTCGTTTTCTAGCGCAATATGCATTGCCTAAACTAACGATCTCTGCGCTATATTATGTTAACGTTATTATTCACTTCTTTAACAGATGTCGTTCATCAAAACGAAAGTGTTGTTGTACTTCATGGCCGCTGTTACCGTCTTGGTGCTATTTTATGCGGTTCTCGTGAATAGACAGGTCAAGAAATATCATTTACCTCGAGATTTCGTTACACCTACTATGACCAAGGTAAACTATAGCCTCACAGGAGTAGTCTCGCCGACCAACTTCAGCCACACATTTCCTAGGTCGGTATATTACTTCTGGTGTCAACCGAAAAATCGCCATTTCCAATTTCGAAATTATCTGAGTGTAATGAGCGTCCTACAGAACGTCAAACCTGACAGTGTCATCTTTTTCTACATCGAATATCCTGTCATCGATAGTAATGAATACCATACGTGGTTTGACGACATTGTCTTCAATATTCCATCATTTCAGACGAGAAAGGCGCCCGCCCATGCCTGCCTTCCAAACGAAAAAGTCAACAGGACTACTCTGGATCGGTTCTTAAATGAACACAAAGCTATGTACATTGAACTAAACACAGTGATTACTTCCAACAGTTCATCTACACTCTCGGAATACTGTAGTTTTCAAAGAAACAACACTTCTGAACCTAATATTCTATGTTATTCTTCATCGGTTGCAGAAAGTAAACAGTTGCCAGAATGCCTTCCGACCTCGGAGTTGGCCAATCAAACAGAAATTCCGTTCTGTCTTGTCATAGATAGATCCATTTTCCCTAAGAACATCTGGACCCAGAACGATGTTCTTAGCCGTGCCTCGAGAAAGATATTCTACGGTAGCGAAGATATCCTTCAACCAACACCATCATACACAGAATTGGCACCGAACATAGCACATATGGTGTGGATGGGAGGCGGAAAGATGGACTTCTTGTTCTACCTTGCTGTTCTCAGTCTATTATATGTGGTGGAAGTCGACAAGGTTTATGTGCACGGAGACCTTCCACCCTCAGGATATTACTGGTCGCTCTTTCAGAATGACACACGAGTTGAACACATTCCTCACGAGCCGATAACTATGATTTACGGAAAGGAAATTAAAAGCTTTCAACATATGAGCGACATCTTACGTGTTGAGTTCATGATAAATGAAGGAGGGATATACTTGGACACGGATGCTGTGTTTGTAAAGCCGCTTGATAAACGGATTCGTGCCTACGATGCAGTGGCTACTTACGATTGGGCCGACTGTAGTCCTCCGTTTCCCGATTTTATAAACTTTGGTGTATCTGTTGGGAAGAAGGGAGCGAGGTTCTGGCGTCTTTTCCAGGAGACAATGCGGAACTTCCGCGACGATGTATACATCCTGAACGGACTCCAACGACCTTACAAGGTCATGGAAAAGCATCCCGATCTAATTTTCATTGAACCTCATTTCCAGTTGCAGTGCGTCTTTCTCGGATGTCATCCAACGTGGATTAAGGACTACCACAATGCTAAGAATGACCATCACAACCCATCCGTAAAAATCGATTGGAGGACAGATGTATACGCCTATCATTGGACTGCTCCAACTCCGAACGAGCTTTCCAGTTTTCAGGCGTTGATGAAAGGAAACGGAGTATTCGCTGAAATTGGAAAATTTATAATGAGCAAGAGCGGAATGATGGATTACTTTCTCAAACAACAATCGAATAATACTGCACAACCGATATGACGAAGACGACTACTAATTACTAAACGACTTGGTGTACGACGATGAACAGCAAAATAGCAAGATCGGATACCGTTCTGTGTCAACCTTGTGCACAAGCTGCTTGGTCATGTTACTACATAATATAGTAATTGTTCATTTTGCTTTCCGCGGTATTTAAAATACTCGTTTTAAGCTTCTGTGACAACACAATGAAAATCGTTACGTGGGTTTGTTTCAGACAACCCAAATAAACTTGAAATAAGTTTTAAGCGGCACGTAGATTAATTATTCAGGTGGTTTTGTAACCGCGCAGTCGAAGCACACCAGCAAAGCTATGTTGTCCGGAATTTAACCGAATTCTGGAAAACATGTATATTTCCAATTGTTCATATAGCAAAACCGATGATTTACTATTTATTTTTAGTCACAGATTGTTTGCAACATAAAATATGCTTAATGCTTAATATAATATTATTGTGTTTGAGCGAACAATTAAATGTTATTGGAACTACATTCACACGAGTTGTACCTAATGTATTTTTGAAAATTTACCAAACTGGGTTGCATTTACTAGGCAAAATTAAATCTGACTGTGTCTGGGGTCATTTTTCACAGATTGAGGTTTTGCTTGTGTGCTTTTGTACTGGATCTAAGTAATGTCGGGATATCTATTTTTAATTATTGCTGAATATTGTAAGCCTATTTACATTTAACAAATGATTACTAATAAAAGGTATCATAAGTGGGTCTCATCATAATCTCATCGTTATTACTTTGCTCACTCTCAGTGTTGGTTGCTAAACAAAGTAAACTGATATTATACGTTAGACAGGCGTTATCGAAATTAAGATTTTTATGACGAGCTGACGCCAACCCACTAATGTTACCATTAACCACTAAATCAACAATATAATGTTAACGCCTCTGACCGACTTGACCTCTTCGTTCCCCGTATTAGGACCACAATGGTTAAATCCAGAACCTGTGCATGATGTAGGTCCCTCTCTATGAAATGGACTTCCCCTTCCTCTACGCTCTACCATCCTCACTGGTGGCAGCTCGGTCTTTTTCTCTCACCTTAAAACCTTTCTTTTCTCTCGAGGTACTTGCACTGGAGCGCTCCTGAAAGGCTTATGCTGTAAGAAGCAGAAAACAATTGGGGGAGGGGGTTCCATTGAACATGGTCGCCCAGGTTTTTTGTATTTCACATATAAAAGCCTATACAAATTCTTTAGAAAACTTATTTTGTGGGAGTTTGAACCCGTAAAACTGCCCCTAAATACGCCCATGAATATGTGTAAGGAACGAAATTGGGGCGCTAGCAGATCATTATTTATAAAGAATTGGAGAGAGGAAAAGGAGTGTTACGGCGGTTTGTATTAATTTTAGTTTGAGAGAAATGGGGGAGACGGCGGATCGGACAGAGCAGGGTAAGATTTCATGAAGAGACATGTCTAGTTTCAACTGGAAAACCTGACAAGTGATACAGGTGCTCGTAATAGATTATTGTGACGGAACCAAAGGTGGGTGCTGGAACGGATAACTTACGTAATACAGGTGAAAGATCGCTCCAGATTCAGGTATAGGACTTTGGTCGGCTACGCAGAACCGAAGTTACGTATAGCGTCTAGGGTGGGGCGAAATTGAGGGAAGACGATGATCAGGAAGATACTGATTGTATGGTGCATGCATGGGAAAGTTAAGGTAGACCTCCAGTCCCTCGCCTTGAACTATCCGCACCTCACCTTCGCATCCTCAGTACGAGACAAAGAGCTTTCATTTGTCCAACATATCAATCTCCTCTACCGTAGCTGTTGCTACCAGCTCCGGCAACTCAGGGTGATATCCCACTCCATCTCCTCTGGCGCTACTTCTACGCTTCTTCATTCCTTCATAGTCTCCCGCCTGGACTACTGAAGCGCCATGTAAGATGGGCTCACGGCTTGCCGGCTTTAGATACCTCAACAGGGTTCTGCCCTTGTGGGCCGCATTCCAAGGTTCAGCAGAGTCTCGAGGTACATACGAGACGTCCTCCACTGGCACCCTACCCACAGCGCATTGCCTACCGGGTCTCTGTACTGATCTGGCGCTGCAATGATGGATCCAGAGTTTAACGACAGCTTATGACAACGAAGGCCGTTGCCGTCGACTATTTTTGGCATATTACAGCTCAAGTCTAGCTACACCGAGAGCCTGTCACTTCCATATTATATGTGAGAACTATGTTTCTCCACTGTGGCTGTTCAGCGTCATGGTTCGTTACGCTCGGCTGCGTAACCGTAGTTCCTTGTTCCACGTGCGCGGACTGCTATCCAACAGCGCCGCCTTCTCTGTGGTTGTCCCGGTGACCTGAAATGGGCTTCCGGTGGCACTGCGTCGGACGTCAATTGGTTGATCTGCTCAGTTCTTCTTTGGCCTTAACTTAAGACTTTCCTGTTTGACCGGGGTTGGGCTGAGAGCGCTCATGTATAGACTGTATTAAAGGGGTGCTATTTAAAACTGTTGTACTACTACTTCTGCTACTGCTACTGTTAATGTTACTGTTACTGCTACTGCTACTGCTACTGCTACTACTACTGCTACTGCTACTGCTACTGCTACTACTACTACTACTACTACTACTACTACTACTACTACTACTACTACTACTACTACTACTACTACTACTACTACTAATAATAATAATAATAATAATAATAATAATAATAATAATAATAATAATAATAATAATAATAATAATAATAATAATAATAATAATAATAATAATAATAATAATAATAATAATAATAATAATAATAATAATAATAATAATAATAATAATAATAATAATAATAATAATAAATTTACATATCACTGAGAGGTTGCATCGTTACTCGTCTGTGCATCTGTTGTTCGCTGCCTTTGAGGAAGTGCAGTTTTGGATGGCAAGCAATAAACTCTTGCATTGAAGATTGAATTTCTGCTTCTGGTAACTCCGAAGCTACTTAAGAAAATTGAATGGCTTAAATCTTTTGAAACTGGATGACTCACTTGTTGAGTTGACTTATGCGACTTGTAACCTGCGCCTTGCTTCTTTACTGTACTATGTCTCTTTCTAAAGGATATCTCTGGCAAACTCACTGGGCTCCAGTCGCCCTTATTACTGTAACTCGCTTTTTGTTGATAGCACAAGTCAAATATGCTGAAACTTCAAAAAGTTCAGAACTCTTTGGCCTTAAGCCATAATTATTACGTCAGAACATGAACATAATGACATATGTATTTTAATCTTTCAATTTCTGTTCAGGAAACAATCTCTTTTAAATTGGAACTCATAGTTTATAAAATATTACACGCTGGCCAACCACAGACCACCGTTTCTAAGATCAATCTTTATTCTCCACCAGATTCTGCGATTATCTTTCTCTAGTCATGCCTAAAACTAGAACTGTTCTTATTCAACGAACTTTTCTAGCTCTAGATTTTTGAACTTTCTCCTTACAGCTGTTCATTCTGCTCTGTAGCTTATGTCATTTTGTTTTGAATCCTAGGACTTATTCAACGCTCGTGAATAATCTGGTGCCCTGCGCTTGGCTTTCCAGTGGCGCTTTAGAAGTTTAGAGTTTACGATTACGAGTACGAGTATGACTGAATGTGGCTGTAGCTGCATATGGACGATTGGATAAGACTTAGTGAAAACTTGACAGGTCGGTCGTCGGTCATTTGTAGTACACTAGAACACCCTGGTCACGATCGACCTATTTTGCCTAGGCCTACATTCAACACCATGCGGCTTTAGTTAACTACGAGGCAACAGAAGGATCTCCAGGGTCATGCATTACTCTACTTTGCAATAGTCATCATGACCTTTCTTGCCATGCGTTCAATCTGTACCACGCAGTCTGACACAATGGCCGACGAAACAGACGCCTACATTGTGCGAATAACGACCTATTCTACTCTTCGAGAAGTGCTATATCGTAGGACGTAGGCTACTCATATTGTCAGATCGTCTGCTGGACGGACGAACTCAAAGGCCTAAAGTTCATGCAGCAATACATCAGAACGTCGGTTGCGCCTTGACTACATTTTCAAGATGAAATGTAGGGGTACTACTGAACGACAGTATTCGTAGCCTACCCTAAGTTAGCAGCATGATTTTGAGAGTGGGCGCCAAAGGAGGAGTAACAGGAATATCCGCGTAGGCTGAAGCTCACGAAAGGGCCAAGTAAAACAAATGTACATGATTTTCTATAACGACCGTATGAACGCAACCCTGCTTATTTTCACTCAATTGATCGGGTGAGATCCTTCATCGCCACTGCCCGTACTAGTGAGCGCGTAACGCCATTGAAGTGGAACAAAGTCGTAGTTAAGCGCATATTGCAATCTTCAAGGTGTTACCATCTTAAAAACGAGTTCAGCTTCTGTTTGCCCTTTAGAACCTGTTAAAACTGGCAAATTTTGTAGAAGGTTTTCACTTAATGAGAGTTTTATCGTCAAGTTTGCCGACCGAACTCATGAGTCATTATAAAAGTCAGAACTCATTTGCGTGACGACCTACATTTGAGAAACGTATATATTAATGTCGAGAAAGCAGCGGTCTGGACAATGAGAACAATGGCGAACTGGAAGTTCGTACCTAAGAGAACCAAAGAAGGAGATATAAGATACATGATGATGTATGTGAAATGTCTCCTGTATGCAGTGTTTTATATGCATGACGACCTATATATTTGCACAAATGTCTATTATTATTATGTTGATGTATGTGAAGTGACCTCTTATGTAGTCGTCTGCATGTATGCATGAAAACCTACATTTGCATACAGTCATATAGACATAATATGACTGTATGCATATGAAGCGTCTCCTGTATGCTGCAGTTGTTTGTATGCATGAAGACATTGAAAAATATATTATGTGAAGTGCGCGTTAGTCTATGGTTTCAGGTCATCGTGTGGTTCTGCCAGTCGCGAGAGGTAGGTTGTTCAAATATTCACCAGCAGAAAAACTTGTTTCTAAATTTCGGCTTCGAATATTCGACTATAGCTTTGCTACTAAGAGACTTTGTGCCTGCATTGACTGCATTATGCTATGGCGTCTGTCTATTGGTGCCTCAAACTTAACCCAGGCAAATCTGAGCTCATCTGGTTTGACCGTTCCTCTAAGCTCCTACAGTGTGCTGAACTCTCACTCTCTATTTCCTCCTATATATTTTTTATTGAAATGGGGGCCTTACTTAGCGGGACCTAGGTTCCTTTCAGGTCTCCCTTATTGACCCTTCTCTCCAGTCCTTATTGTTCTTCCTTAGAGATTCATAAATGCATTTACGATTGTCTCTAACTCAATTATCTTCGGTTGATGTTCAGAATACTTGTATTTTCATATCATCTGTAATTGCTTCTGGACATGTATGATGGTTCAATAAAAAATGATTTGATTGATTTGATTTGATACTCTCTCCATCATCTACTCTTCGGGATCTTGGAGTCGTCCTTGACTCAAGACTTTCCCTAAAACCTCAAATAGCTGCCATCTATTGGACGTGCTTTTTTCACCTCAGAAGAATCCGACAGCTTCGCTCTACTCTTGACTCGACATCACTGAAATCACTGATACACTGCTTTATTCTGACGCGACTTGACTACTGCACTCTATACTCCATGATCTCCCGGAATGTACGCTGCTTCCTGTAACCTGAATGCTGCATCACGCTGCAAGAGAGTGTCTTTGATTCTCGTACAGACACCATATCTCACCTGCTCTTCGTTCTCTACACTGGCTTCCTATCTGTGAGCCTATCCACTTCAAGCTGGCACTCCTCGTGTACAGAGCATGCGAAGATCATCTGTCATCCTACTTATCCTCCATGGTTACACCCTGCAAATCTGTAAAAGGCCGCTCATCTCTTCGATTATCATCTGATGGAAAGTATGTTGTTCCTGTACACGTCCTGTCTTTGACCGGCGTTGTTACGGCGCTGTAGAAATTGCCGTAGTCAGTTCATTTGCAGTTGTATTGTATTATATTGTATTTGATCATTTATTTTTTGCCGGTCCATCCATCTGGACCTCTATACCACCTCATGTCCGCAACTCTCTTAACGAGACCGTCTTTCGCTCCAAGTTGTAAACTTACTTCTTCCAGTCTACTTATGACTCTAAGTGGTTGCCCGGCTTCAATGTGCACTTCTGAACTTTGTAAGGAGGGCATTATACAGTTGTAAGCTTATTCTGTTGTATATTTAAAGAGGCGGACCTACATTTTTGGGCCTGAAGCTTGAACTGTTATGGGGCCGCTTCGCAACTAGACACGGCAGACACTTATGAGAGTACATATTATTACATCATACATGAAGCACATTTTACAAAATACTCTTTTTTCTGGTTTTTCTAGCAACATATTCACATACAGCTTAGTCAAATGAGAGCTTCTTTGCAATGTCATTTTCTATAGAAAAAATGCATAAGGAATTTAAGCACTCTTCAGACGTGGTAGCCCGAAATTTGTTTTTTTTATAAAGAATAGCTTTGAAAAATTCTTTTCTGCATCACAGCTCGTGATAGTCGTTGTCATGAAGGCCCTACAGCAGAGGTTTCAAACCTTTTTATGGCGGGCCAGCGGCAATATTTCCAGGAAGTGGCGGGCCAGGATACAGAAGGCGCCTGAGGACAATACAGTGGGGATCGGGAGGGGGACGGTGAGCCCGTCTCAGACAATTTTTGCAAAACTAAATCTTAAATGGAGCATTTTGAGTAAACAAACAGTCAAATTAGGTTTAGAAAATACTAATTTTGATCTTCATTATCAGTCTCGAACATCACATAAAACTCATATAGTTTAAAAGTGACAAATTTGAACTTTTATTTTCAAATAGTCCAGTATTTAGGCAAGGCTCCGCGGTTCAGAAAAACATTGTCGGAGGGCTAGAAATGGCCCGCGGGCCGGCTCTTTGACACCCCTGCCCTACAGCTTAAGCGCAGTAGTAAAATTGTGGGACACTTCAATTTGGTGTTGCTCACCAATAAGCTGAAGAACTTCTGCGCATTGCATGTTAGATGACGTGTTTTCTTCTGTGTTCAGAGATTTCCTAAGATGCAAATGTTCTTTGAATTGATGACACTCGTTTACTAATTTGTGGTCGATATCATCTTTGTAATACGATGTATCACCAGTTTAACATGAGTCTAATTTAACTGTATGGCAGCCTGCAAGGCGCCCATCTGTCCTATTGCTCATTTTACCGTCGGCTCTCGGGAGTGGAAGGCTGAGTAAACCTTATGGGGCTAGCGGGTATCGAACCCGAGTCCTTCTGATCTTCGTGCCAGCGTGTTACCATTCAACCATCTCCCCGCCCGGGGGAGCGGCTAATTGAAGAGCAGGCTATCGCCCAGAGGCAGACACTGCTATCTAGGATCTAGAAGAGCCGTTCTAGATATTACAACTACTGCTACTGCTACTACTACTACTACTATTACGAAAATTGTTTTAGTCAGCCACTAGGTGATTAAGCATCTAGGCATAGCCAGATATTTGAACGTCCTTGAGAAATAATGAGTTTTGAGCGGTTTCTTGAAGAAGAAAAGAGTTGGAACTTCACAGAACGATTGGCAATCGGTTGCATTCCTTGGTGCAGCGGAAACGAAAGCACGTATTGTGGCTCAGTCAAAAGACCCGTACCAGAGGATTACAGGCTGGGGCAAGAATACCAGGAGCGTCTATTGGTTGAGGATAGCAATAACATAAGCACCTATATCTTTACTTTTGTATTGTATTGTATTGTATTTGAACACTTGTTATAGCGCCCCTACCAGATTGCCCATTCAGAGGCGCTCCCGACTACTGCGCAGACGCTGAATCGGAGTTTCACGCCGAAGCGCATGAGCAATTGCGAGTGAAGGACTTGCCCAGGGTCCCTACGCGGCGACTTTGAGGTGGATTCGAACCCTCAACCCTCCAGCTGCAAGGCACCGAACATACCCCCAACCACCGCACCCCACTTTTGTCTTATATCTTTACTTACATTTATATTATAAGGTATGTGCATATATCTTTATGCACGTTAAACTACTATTACTGACACTGAATGAGATCGAAAAATGGCCTCGTGCAGATGTAAAGACGTATAAACAAAACGAGCCCTCATTATAATTAGGATTGAACAGTTGTCCTTATCTTGTATAGGGCCTACATTAAATTATGATTTGAAAATTATTGCACCGTAATTCACACAGGATAGCTGCTGTAACTAATAGGCCTACATAACTGATTAGTTGGCCCTACGTATTTGTGTATAGGCCCTTACCCTAAAAATAGTCACACATTAGTCTATGCAAATGTTGGATCATAAAACCTCTTTTAACAGCAGACGCAGTTTCCGGTGTTTACCGACGTCTTATGACTGACTGGTCCACTGACGTTGCCCTCCTCCTTTAGCCAGGCTTGGCACGGACAATAAAAGAGTGGTGAAGTGAAGTAGCAGACTTAATCATGCATTTGCTGTATGTCAAGGACAGTATATATATAAGCTTATATAGATATAGATATATATAATACTATATTTCTATATATAACAACTTGATTGATTGATTGATATATAAATGAAATAATATATATATATATATATATATATATATATATATAGGATGAACAGAATAACATACTCTACAAAATGACTGCGTCTGATACTCGACTGGTAGCTAGTTGGAAATCCAAAGTAATCCAAAAAAAGAAGTAGTTGGCGATAAACAAGTATATCTGCAGTTTTGGATTTTAAGAATAGTTTGGTGTATGGGAGGTAGTAAAACTATGAACGCAGATTTACCCCAGTAGGCTACATCTACGAGGACAGATTTACCCCAGTACAGCTATGTGCGCAAATATACCCCAGTACAGTAATGAGCGCAGATTTACCTCTAGTACAGCCATGAGAGCAAATTGGCCCCTATTGCGGCTATGAAAGCAGTTTCACCCCTAGTACAGCTTTAGAGCAGAATCACACCCCCACCAGTGCGAGTTTTCACGCAATTCTTTCCAGAACATATAGTAAACCTATTTGACTTTTGCATGGCATATGGGCGCTATAACAATTCTCAAATATATGCGCAATTACGTATATCTCTGCATTTCAGCGCGCTGTTGGTCATCATAAATTATGATTTCATATTCTAGTATCATCGCAGCTCGTGCATGTCCCATAAACAAAGTATACGACAGATGTAGAAACACCCTATTCAACATGTTGACGAAGTTCGAGCATGACTAAGACCCCCATACAGTCCATTTTTTGCATTTTAAAACTTGAAAAGATATATGGTATAAAAGTCATATTGGAACCCTTTGTAATCATGCTATACACGCATAGGTGCGCTTCCTAACTTCCTCCATTCATCTATAGTTGACGTGTAAATAATCAAGTAAGACTGTACGTTTGCAGGTCTGACTACAGCACTGAGGGTTAAGGAAAGATGAGAATATCAATTTGAAACATTGTTGGAGTGGAGTGTCATCTGTTTGTTATACGCTAGCGCAGTGCCATGTAAAATGCGCTACATAATCAGTTTCTCAACCTCGGCATATACGAGGGCGATACGTAGACAATTGAGCTTTGACACAGCTTGGCTGACCACGGACTGTTAGACTTATCGGTGCCTATACCCACCCACAGACTGAACAGAGCCAAACGACCTATGAACACACCGTCTCATAGGTTTCCTTTAAGGTAACATAGTCTCCTAACCGTCCACCTCAACGGCTGCTGGTTGACACGTGGACTACTCTTACACGGGTTATTTGTGCAGCCTATAGGCCTATTGACAGTTGAATAAGATGGACTAGTTTCAAACAAATGTACATTTTAAATATATTTAAATATATTTATACTTTGATCATATATCATTTGATTTTTGTAATTATACAATAAGTTGTGTTCGTGTACCACACATTGGTGCAGCTATTTTGGCTCCATATGTTGGGCAATTGAATAAGATGGACCACTTTATTTATCACATTTATCATTTTAATACATTTTAATGTATTTTAATGTATCTTATTACATTTTTAAACCATATAATATTAAAGCTATTTATATATTGCAATCCTTAGCAACTGAAGATGGGTGAAGCAGGAAGATGCAAATTGTGGGAAAAGAGTGTTTTTTTACATAAATGTATGTGAAAAGCATGTGTAAAGATGAATATTTTGAAGATATTTGGTGATGGAATTTACATGTAACGCAGGTCTAGCTGGAGAGGGGTGAATGGACCATGCTTTGCCGTTCTCCATATTATTATGATGGAAAAGAGTGGTTTCCTTTAAGGTAAACACGTACAAACCATGTCAAATATGCATGTTTGGAAAAGTTGGGCGGTAAAACTTATATGCAGGCCACAGCACTGTACCGCAGTTCTAGTGAGAGCTTATTCGATGCGAGCGAAGTATGCGACTGTAATTTGTTGGAGGAATTAGTGTTTTTGATAGAAAACCATTTACAAAAAGTGTTAAAATTAAAGTGGCTTTTTTTTAAATTTCGGCCGATGAAACTTATATGCATGGTAGTTTTTGGCAAAGCGTCGAGCTACAATTTTCTGGGATGTGAGTGCTTTCGAATGAAGCTCACGTGAAATGATGCATTTTTGGAGAGCTCGGGTGATAGAATTATTGATACGCATTGTAGTTCTAGTAAAAGTTCTCTACACATGGGGGAAGAATGTCGTTTCAGTCTATTGAAAGTGAGTGTTTCTTGATTGAAGCGCATGTGCAAAGCGCGTAAAACTTTAATTCTTTAAGAGTTCGGGTTATATATATATACTTGATGTTTAACGTAGTTTTCAGCCAGAATTTACTCCATAGGGAGTGAAGCACGTTGTTGCAATTTGTGGGAGAAAGACGTGTTTTCGATCCAAGAGCACATGCGGAGCACATAAAATGTGCATTCGTGGAGAGGTCGAGCGATGGAATTGACATGCATGATAGCTCTGGCTGAAGTTATTCTATAGGGAGTGAAGAAAATAGCTATAATTAGTGTGAAAATGGTTGTGTTTGAGTGAGACAAGCGTGTAAAAAGCTGTATTTTTTGGAAGGTCGGGATATTGTATTGTATTGTATTGTATTTCAACACTTGTTATAGCGCCTCTACCAGATTGCCCATTCAGAGGCGCTCCCGACTACTGCACGGACGCTGAATCGGAGTTTCACGCCGAAGCGCATGAGCAATTGCGAGTGAAGCACTTGCCCAGGGTTCCCACGTGGCGGCTTTGAGGTGGATTCGAACCCACAACCCTCCAGCTGCAAGGCACCGAACATACCCCTATACCACCGCGCCCCAGTATATTGTGTTGTGTTGCATTGTGTTGTATTGTACTCCACGTTTATATTGCGACCGAGCCACCCGCAGTAAAGATCCGAGAAATGAATCTCTGATAAACCGAGCGACCGGGAAGCGAACCCGGGCCGCCGGCGTGGAGAGCGGGCTACCAACCCACTGGGCCACCAGGATCTCTAAATGTGAATATTGAACTGAAAAGAAAGACCTAACGACTCTCTAGTATCAGGCTACGAACTTCTATGTTGCATTGTCAAGGTTTTTCATCCTGTACAGCAGAGCGCAGAAATGTACACTCGGCAGGGGAAAAGATATGCGGCCAAGGTTCCTCACACGTTGGATTTGATAAAGTTCAAGCCAAGACCTCAATTTATTCGATTTACGGCATTAAAAGAGGATTAACAGAGGAAAGATTCACATTTGCATAAACGCCATTACCATAGCCAACTCTTATGCAGAGACCATTTTGAATATGATCAAAAGCTTCAATTTATTTAACATCTCACATTAATTTTACAAGTCGATTGTTAAGTGGTCCATATAACTAAGAAAATATTAACCGATGACTCCATGCAGTCGCTAAGGATCGCAACCGTCCTGCAGGCCATAATCTGGACATCAATTAGCTGAGTCATACTGTATTACTGTTGCCGAGTAGCTCTAGTTAATGTATGCACAGGGGGGAAATGGCTCCATTGTTGCAGTCTGCGGAAATCCGCAGACTGCAACAATGGAGCCAAGAGTTGAAGGCACACGATGATCATGACTCCTGCGCATGTCACCGACCATACCACCAGGGGGTGAGCTCCTAGTTCCACCGGCTCGCTTGGCTATTAGCGCGGTGTTTTTACGGTTGCGGACGCTTCCATCTGGAATGACCTCGCGCTTGAGCTCCGCTCCTTACTTGTGGCCAGGGTTCTACAAGTCGCTCAAGTCTTTTTCTTTAGCCGTGGCTGGACTCCATGGGGAGCGCTCCTGAGTAGGTTCTTAAAGGGGCGCTATATAAATGCTCAGAATGAATTTATGAATATAAGTCATTAATCGACTTCTGCGTCTTCAAAGGAATATTTTGTCTGAATGCAGATTTTTACACAGTACGTGTTAAAGTTGACTGTCGCTAAGTTTGTAAAGCGGACTTAATCCTTTCTTCTGCTACGTATTTTCTACGTCTAGAAGGTAGGCTCTATTTGTTCGCAAGTCGTCTTGGTTCGCATCTGGTAGGCCAATTCTTCATGACGTTCGATCAAGCCTGGGATATGCGATAGGCGCGATGATCAGTAGACATTTGTTAATTCATTCTGAGAATTTATCTAGCGCCTGTTCAATAAACCTGCTCAGAAGTGGTCACAGCCAAGCCACAGCTAAAGAAGTGTAATTTGAGGGACTAATAAAATACAGCCCGTAAAAACAAAGTTTTTTACTATATCCATCTAGTATCCTATAATGCGTCTTACGAAGCAGTTACCTCTACAAATATATAGTACGCGTTCATTTTACGACATAGCGTGCGTTTAATCAGGCAGCGCGTCCGTTTTTGTTGCGGCCAATGACAACGCTGCGTATCGGAAAAGGGGATTCCCCGATTCGAAAAGTTGAGTCCCCGATTCTATAAGCTAGCCTTTTTTGGGGAGCTGAAATTTTTATAGAATGAAGTGTCTGCGAGGGCGAGTCTATCTGCCAAGTTTCAGGACGATTGAATGATTGTAAGGGATCGAATTAGTCGTCGCAAGATTTGACTTTTTAGCCTGTGGCTCAAACAAACAAACAAACAAACAAACAAGATTTCCGTAAGTTAAACTAGATGGATAAAAAGCAGGCGCGTTTGACCGAGGCAACAAGCGTAGGTCTAATGGGAGGTCATTTCAGATGGAGGGCCCCATAAATCCTTGCCTAATTATTGTTTTCTAAAATTTTGGATTGAACCTTGCCTACATCGCAAGCACATTAGAAAGATGATCATCATTCACAAAGTGAATATACTAAGTAAGCGATTCTTTAGCATTCTGTGTTAAGGCATGGTTTATTGCATGCCTAGATATTTAATTGATGTTCCAGAGCCATTATACATTGCATGCAACAAATAAATTGATGTTCCATTTAATGTCGATCAGCGAATTGACCAACTAATTGATCAACGAGCCATGGAATGGAAAATATGTGCACAGCACAGTCCTCTATGCAAACAAGACAGTATTGAACTCTGCAGACATCGTCGCCTTATGCGGTTGGCATAAGTACGCCTCAATCATTACACTTCCAAACATCCAGGTACCTAAACTTTTGTTTATAGAAATACAAAGAAACACGTGTGCACACGTCTGCTGCCGACACTACACGAAAATACTGGTTTGGTGGTATTTAATCATGCGACACTTCATCACCAACAGCTAATTAACTGTCGCTACACTGACAAAATATTTCTTATCCATTATTGCGATGATACGGCACCAAACCAGAATTGGACAATAACGGAAAACAAGTAATGCAGAACTTGTATACGCACTTAGACCTGAGAGTCTTATTAGCTATAATTGCTATATCGAGTATACTTGTAACGAGCTATAGGCAGGAGCGTAGCGAGACTTAAATTCAAGAGGAGGCAACTTCACAGACCATTGGCAAAATCCTGGTCATTGGGGTCATAAGACAATCGAAGTTCCAGTATACAAAAAGCAAGAGGAGGCAACTGCCTCCTCGTGCCTCAATGTAGCTACGCCTATGACTATAGGCCTACTACAAAGTGGAAATACTTTCACTCTAGCAATAAAGTAGTATTTCACAGTGTTTTTACTTCGTTGTTATTTAATACTACACATCCAATACCATCAATTAGTAAATCAGCCGCTGTAAAGTCAACTTATACTTGTCTCTGTTCTGCGGAGGTGATGACCGAAACCAAAGAATTGCTGTATCATCCTGACATTGACTATTTAAAGCAAAATATTGTTTCACCTTCTGACCCAAACACAGCCCTGGAGAGAGAGTTTAAAAGAGAAATATGACCAAAAAGGATAATGAGAAATTCGTTTTTAAAGAGGCACTATATGAAATGAATGTACATAAAATATTTGCAGGTACATAGGCCCTAAGGGTTTCTTATTTCGAATGCTAACTTCGTTCTGTATTACATTATGAACTATGCAGGTTTACACAACAAAGCTTAGCTAGACACGAAGGGTGAAGACGACGACAGCAAGTCATCAACCGGACTGTTCTGCGTTGCGGTGAATTTGACGAGGAACATCTGAAGGTCAGACTGACATCAGATCATTTATACCGATGCATAAATAATACGCTTAAAATGTCAAGTTTTCTTAGGTTTTGTTATGTCATGGCCACTCATGGGGTGTGGGATAATGTATTGGTTAGCGTGCTGGGTTGTAAAATCGAGAGGTCTGGGGTTGAAATCCGCGCCAGGCAGCAACTTGGTTCTGCACCACCTGCGCCCCCTAGCCAACTCAGCTATGATAAGTACACTGACCGTACTCTTTTTCTTCTTCTTCTTCTTCTTCTTCTTCTTCTTCTTCTTCTTCTTCTTCTTCTTCTTCTTCTTCTTTTTCTCTTACTCTTCCTCCTCCTCCTCTTTCACCGCCTCCACCTCTTCCTCCTCTTCCTCCACCTCTTCCTCCACCTCTTCCTCTTCGTCTTCTTAGGAGGGGTTTACCGGTTTAGGTGAATGGTATAACTCTAGCACGAAAAGCAGAAGTTCAGCATGGACGCGAGATCGATTCCCGCTACGCACCCAAAGGTTCGTTGAGCCTTCCATTCGCTAGATGATGTTGATAAAATGAGCAGTAGGACATATGGGCGCCTTGCATGGCTGCCATGCAGTAAAATTCGACTCCTATAATAACTTGCAATCATTCGTTCATACTATGACTTGTAATCATACTGCGGTGTGTCAGTTTAAAATAATAATGAACACGAATTATATACATAAGTAAACAGTTTCAACAAAACCACTTGAGCATAACACTGGTCGCAAATATAAATTTACCCAAATAAAAATTGTTCGCAATACTATGCCATCTAGGTCACAGTAGGTCTCAACACATGTGATTCGTTCAGCCTGCTTATTCACCATAGACTTGGTGTCATTGTGATGATTTTATAATTACGACATTTTCGGTGCGCTATACTTTGATGCCTTATGCACTATTCACCTGCGCATTAAAGTTACTAATTAATTACTGCGGGTATGTAATCTTTAATTTCATTGCACTGGAGTCAAAAGTCTCAATGAGAGCAGTAGAAATTGAATCTCGGCTTCTTAAGCTAGTAAACTTTCTTTTTTCTAGCGCAATATGCATTGCCTAACCTAATAATCTCTGCGCTGTATTATGTTAATGTTATTATTCACTTCTTTAACAGATGTTCATCAAAACGAAAGTGTTGCTGTACTCCATGGCTGCTGTTACCGTCTTGCTGCTATTTTATTCGGTTCTCGTGAATAGAAAGGTCAAGAAATATCATTTAGCTCGAGATTTCGTTGCTACCATGACCAAGGTAAACAATTACCTCACAGGTGTAGGCTCACTGACCAACTTCAGCCACACATTACCTAGGTCGGTATACTACTTCTGGTGTCAACCGAAAAACCGCCATTTCCAATTTCGAAATTATCTGAGTGTAATGAGCGTCCTACAGAACGTCAAACCTGACAGCGTCATCTTTTTCTACAACGAATATCCTGTCATCGATAGTAATGAATACCATACGTGGTTTGACGACATTGTCTTCAATATTCCATCATTTCAGACGAGAAAGGCGCCCGCCCATGCCTGCCTTCCAAATGAAAAAGTCAACAGGACTACTCTGGATCGGCTCTTAAATGAACACAAAGCTATGTACATTGAACTAAACACGGTCATTACTTCCAACAGTTCATCTAGACTCTCGGAATACTGTAGTTTTCGAAGAAACAACACTACTGAACCTCATATTCTATGTTATTCTTCATCGGTTGCAGAAAGTAAACAGTTGCCAGAGTGTCACCTGGCCTCGAAGCTGGCCAATCAAGCAGAAATTCCGCTCTGTCTTGTCATAGATAGATCCATTTTCCCTAAGAACATCTGGACTCAGAACGATGTTCTTAGCCGTGCCTCAAGAAAGATATTCTACGGTAGCGAAGCTATCCTTCAACCAACACCATCATACACGGAATTGGCACCGAACATAGCACACATGGTGTGGATGGGAGGCGGAAAGATGGACTTCTTGTTCTACCTTGCTGTTCTCAGTCTACTATATGTGGTAGAAGTTGACAAGGTATACGTGTACGGAGACCTTCCACCCACTGGATATTATTGGTCGCTTTTCGAGAATGACACAAGAGTCGAACACATTCATCACGAACGGATAACTATGATCTACGGAAGGGAAATTAAAAGCTTTCAACATATGAGCGATATCTTACGTGTTGAGTTTATGATAAATCAAGGAGGGATATACTTGGACACGGATGCTGTGTTTGTAAAGCCGCTTGATGAACGGATTCGTGCCTACGATGCAGTGGCTACTTATGACTGGGCCGACTGTAGTCCTCCGTTTCCCGATTTTATAAACTTTGGTGTATCTGTTGGGAAGAAGGGAGCTAGGTTCTGGCGTCTTTTCCAGGAGACAATGCGGAACTTCCGCGACGATGTATACATCCTGAACGGACTCCAACGACCTTACAAGGTCATGGAAAAGCATCCCGATCTAATTTTCATTGAACCTCATTTCCAGTTGCAGTGCGTCTTTCTCGGATGTCATCCAACGTGGATTAAGGACTACCACAATGCTAAGAATGACCATCACAACCCATCCGTAAAAATCGATTGGAGGACAGACGTATACGCCTATCATTGGACTGCTCCAACTCCGAACGAGCTTTCCAGTTTCCAGGCGTTGATGAAAGGAAACGGGGTATTCGCTGAAATTGGAAAATTTATAATGAGCAAGAGCGGAATGATGGATTACTTTCTCAAACAACAACGGAACAATACTGCACAACCGATATGACGAAGACGACTTCGATGAACAGGAAAATAGCAAGACTGGATACTGTGGTCAACCTTGTGCACAAGCTGCTTGATCATGCAACTACATTATTTACTGGAATTCAGACTAACATCAAATGTTGTGTTTACAATTGTTCTCTGACTCGCTTCTCTATGAGTAATTTTTCTTTAGTTGAAACTTTGTCGATTAAATTAGAATTTGTATTTTGCAGTTTTCTCTTTTAGGTTGTTTATATTCCGGTCTATGTAGTCCAGTCTTTGTAGACTAGAGTGTGCCTGATTGGCATTTTTGCCGAGTTCCGATTCCGGATAGTTGACCTGCTTTTCCGCCGACTTCCGATCCCAATCGATTGATCGGCAATATTTATTTGGTTCTAGGCACTGTTTGCTAATCAAAAACCCGTCTTGCGCCATTTTATTGATGCGTCGACTCACAATTTTACCCAGACCCTTTCAATGATAAAGATTAAAGATTTCCGCAGTAGGTCGCCAAAACAGGTTACTATTTGTTTATTAATGAAAAAGAAATTGTGTTGGTAAAAATTTATTTCTTTTGGTATTTGGATCGGTAGTCCTGGGATGCGCCTATTCGGATTACTCGGTCTATGCGGTAAAATCCGGCGCAATCCGATTTCCGATTCAAGAATCGATCACACCTTAGTGTAGAAATACTGGTGTCATAATAGACTAAAAGGCCTATGTCAATGTATTTTTGAATTGGGTTGGTGTTTGAGAAGCACAAAGCGTAGATAAAAGACTGACATTAATGCAGCACTGCTAGTAGGACTCTATTGAAAAGGGTTGATTTATTATTAGACTCGTTTTTTGGTGTTTTACTTGCCTTAAAGTTTGCGATCTAATAAAAGATATTCACTCTAACAATATTTCTGAGTTCGGTCTTGATTTTGAGGTCGGGAAAAGGATTGCGTTGAATTCTACCCTGCAAGCTCTCTTCTTTCTTCTGGAGCGCCTGACCGAGAGCCGATAGGAACTCCTGGAAGAACAGTCTGCCACGCTCTCTGAGCGTAATTGAAGGACAAGTAAGTAAGTAAGAATATCCTTTAATAAACCAATTGCTAACCGCATTTTGGTGTACACACATAATAGTAATAACAATAATCTAAATTAGCCAGTCTATCTTAGTCAAGCCTTAATAGCCTTATAGATATCGTAGTGATGTAGGTTTTCGCATCAAGCGAAGAACAATGGACATGTCAACAGGACCACTGACCCATCTCTGGGAACTTAGTTCCAAGATACGGGCTCGAATCTGCACCACTTTCAAAAGGGAACTTCGGTTGCAGTTTCAGGGAAGAGCCACCTGGGGCGCCCTGGAGGAAGAACGGGACTCAGATAGAGCTCGGTCTGCTACTGCACGGTTTCGGAGGGTGGGTTTCAGAGGTCTAAATCAAGTGCTAGAAGCGGAAGACGTTCTCTCCATCTTGTTTCATCATTTCCTTACGCTCAGCTGAAAGCTCTGAGAGCATCAGCACCGCTGTTGAAAAATACGAACACAACAGACCGAAAATACACCTCCTGTAAATGTAATACAGATCTGTGTAATTATTACCAGCTGCTGATTTCCAGTGTATGTTTAGCGAAATCACGTCCGGCCAAATTCCATCTGTTCCGTTCACCGCGCCAATACAGCCCCTACAGAGAAGCGAAGTGTGGAGAGCTGGGCTTATGACTTTTTAAGCATCCGCAAAACGGGCAAGGTGGCTGCTGCGCCCTGGATCGTAGGAAGTTGAGCGTATTCATAAAAAAATGTAAAATACAATTTAATGTTGGTTTCAAAATTGTGAGCCATTTTCAAGCCGTGGCTAGATAACTGTAGGCCTATTATAATAAGCCGAATTTACACAGTGCTATACAAATTACAATAACTTCTAGGATGCGCAAATACGAGTACATGACTATATCTGTAGCGGGATTTTACTCTGTGTAAATAAATTGTGTGTATAAGAATAATGTGTAGTTTAAAAACGTAAGAAATCCCAAAATATATAAAAATCTAAAAAACAAAAAACTTGTTTAAAACACACCTTGTCACCTTGTGCCGTCAGTTCGTGGAACTCTAGCGACCGTCGTGACCAGCTTCCTCCAATCCTCCGTGCTTCGTACCGCGTCCCTTGGTTGTGCAAGGCTCCTCGCTGTCCTCTTATGTATCTCCTCCATCCAGCGAGTTCTCGGTCGACCCCTACTCTTCCTCCCCTCCCCGCACGCCAGCATCATCTCCTTTTCCAATTCCTCTGCTCTCATTACGTGTCCAAAGTACGGTACATCAATTTCTGTCTGATGGCCCTTTGTTGCAGTGTCAAGTCTCCTTTTAGTTGCCCTATCTCCTGGATGACAGATGCATTTGTTCTCTTTTCTCTCCACGAAATCCCCAGCAAACTTCTCCATATATAGCTGATTCATGGATTTTGCTTTTCATGGCGGTTTTCTTGGCACCGATACAGAGGTGGTTTGCCATTGCCTTCCCCTGCGTTGCCTGCCGTACCCGTTCGTTCCCCTCCTTGTTAGGGAGGGTACTAACAGTTCGCACCACGAGAAGGTGGGTACGGAGGCCTTTGGTCCTGCTGCCCAGATCGGGTCCGAATCTCCGCTCGAAAGACGTCGATCAGATCACCTTCCTGTTTTACTCCCATATGGATTAAACCATACGGGAGTGGCTAGTCAGGACTCAGGACCTTCGCGAATTTAAAACACATTAATGTAAATATATCTAGTAGAGTTGTAGATAACGAGAACAAAGACTAAGGTACGATCAAAGAACCCGCTAGAAGGATCGAAATGGATAACAACTCGGAAGATCAAAGAGCCCACCTAGAGGTGCGAAACGGATAACAACTAGAAAGATCCCGGCCACACTGCTCTTCCTGAAACCTAGAGAAAGAGTTAAAGACATCCACCACAGACTCAACAACAAAGGGAAGACGTCAAAGATCTATGCTGCCACAAGACGTCCCTAAACTCATTATCTAGATCAGCGGAATACCGTTCAAAGGCCAAGCTATGTTTCAAGAGCTGAGCCAAATGCGCCTCTTGCAGAAATGCAACTCATTGCAACTGCACGGTTAGCTTTAATTGATTTGCTGCTCGATACAGGTGACAAGTGATCATGCCCAAGAGCTTTTGCAGTAGCTTACTCCATATCTTTCATCTTGTAATTTCACCTGGGTTTCTAATATTACACCTCTCGGTTTAAGTGCCTAACCACATTACAGAAACGCGCTCTAGTGAGTAGTGGACTGTCTCCACGTACTAGTTCAGATCCAACGTTTGCCAGCCTAGGAATATTGTAACCAGAGGGTCGCGGGTTCGAATCTACCTTAAGCCACTGCGTTGCGACCCTGGACAAATTGCTTACCCACAACTGTCTGTGAGAAAGACAACGGGAAGCCACCTCACTCATCTCATCCCCGGGTGGTATAAAAGCCAATGGACCTTCCTTCGGGCAGAGAACTCATCATCATGATACTGGTCTATACATTTATGCTGGTCATTATATAATTACAACCAAACATGCATTCTCTTAGCCCTAATCTGTCATCATAAAACGTATACAATCAAACGAGCATTTAATATGGATGAATGCGAATATAAGGAGCATCGCTACAAGTTTCAGTCATACAACCGACGAATTAATTATCAAAAAGGAAGCATTATAGCAGTATTTTTCCAGAACATCGACTGCAGTATATTGTTCATCGGTTTCCAAAGCAAGAGTCGGAAATGGTCGTTAAGCCGTGACGATATCAGTTAATTAGTGCCGCGTTTCTTATTCCGGATAATCGTTAGAGTCCTATTGAAGCCGATGATGACGCCGTTGCTGTTGCTGTTGCTGTTTAGCGACTGTTGCAGCCATAGAAGCAGCGCAGGATTCGATCGAAGTGCATGCGTCGTTCAAAGCCTCCTTTGCTCGGAGCATACGACGCATTGACTTGGACGAAACGAAGTCTGAATGGAAGACACAGCAAGACGTGCACCGGGTCGTCTATAAACGGTTCAGCGCTTACGATCGACAAATTACAAAGCTGGTTAGAATTAGGGGCAGCTTCGAGCGCTCAGACATGTGCTTGGCATTGGAGAAAGGCTGCAAGATCGGGTTCTCACCTGGATAATACCGGGCACAGTAAGATTCCCAATAGCTAACAAGAACCGGATTAACAGTTTTTAGTTCGCATATCGGTTCGTTGCTATAGTTTGGATAGCATTCCCTGAAATGATATTAGGAAAAGCTTAAGTCTGTTGAGCATTTTGTGAAATAACTCGTTGATGTCTGCACTCCGATAAGGGTGAATCTAATCCTAACCGGTGCAGTTCGTTCGTTGCCATGAAGCGACTGCGCGCACAGCGCCTGCTAATCAATGAAGAAACGCGGCAGCGTCCGAAGCATCCGCCTCTCCCACGCTCCCTCCGTTGCCAGCCTCCGTAGCCTCTGCCTGCTGCTGCTGCTTCGAGCTGCGGCGCCAATCTGGAAACGCCGCTGCTGCTGCTGCTGGTGGTGGTGTTGGTGTTGGTGGTGGCGCAGAAGTGTGCGTTGGTCGGCATCTCCTCTGCTGCTGCTGCTGATGCTCAAGGACGAGGTTCCGTTGCATCACTGGAATCAGATCCAATGATAACAATGACGATGATCTATTTTTAGACGCGCCATGACGTCACAATCGTGTTAATTGTTGCCATAGGCGACGCTTTCTTCCCGTCGCGACAGAGAAGAAGAAGAGACTCTGTGGGGGTCGTAGTTAGCAACCGACCGTTTAACTCCTCACGGCTGCAGCAACACCACGGCCACCAGCAGCAGAAGCAGCATCAGCGGGTAGTGGAATGATGATGATGATGAAGAAGAAGATGGAGATGCTGATGATGCTACGGTCTGTTATGTCGCCTCTTCTGTTCGGCTGCATCAGCGCCGTTGCATCCCTGCGCGCCGCCACCGCCGCAAATGTCTAGATGGAAGTATCCTCATCAGCAGGCGCAGCATCAGCAGCGGCAGAGGCAGAGGCAGAGGCAGAGGCAGCGGCGACTGATGATAAAATGTTGCCAGTAATGGAAAGGAACGGATATGCGGAGCCAGCCTCCTCCTCCTCCTCCTCTTCCTTCTCCTCCGCGTGCTGGCTATCAAGCAAATCCAGGTTGGTGGAGAAAAGCATTCGTCCCACAAGTCACACCATTGCAGACAATTCCCTTGAGAAATAACAATAGGACAACGATGACAACGACGACCATCTTGATGATGATGATGATTACTCGAAGTCAAGTTTATTACTTACTCACTCACTCACACATTCACTCACTTGCTCACTCGCTCGCTCGCTCACTCACTCAATCACTCACTCACATGCACTCGCTTGTCTCGCTCGCTCGCTTGCTCACTACCTCACACCCTTGCTCACTCGCTCGCTCATTCGCTCGTTCACTCACTCACTCTCGCTCACTCACGCACTCACATGCGCTCGCTCGCTCACTACCTTACACCCTTGCTCACTCGCTCACTCTCTCTCACTCGCTTGCTCACTCACGCGCACTCGCTCGCTCGCTCACTGCCTCAAGCCCTTACTCACTCACTCGTTCGCTCGCTCACTCATTCACACGCACTCGTTCGCTTGCTCACTACCTCACACCCTTACTCATCACTCACACTCACACATTCTGTCACTCACTCACACGCACACTCACTCTATCACTCACTCACTCGCTCACTCTCTCATTCACGAACTCACGAACTCACGAACGCTCTCACTCTCACTCGCTCATTCGCTCGCTCACTAAGTCACACCATTACTCACTCACTCACTCGACATTCGTTCGCTTGCTCACTATCTCACACCCTTACTCACTCGCTCGTTCGCTTACTCACTCGCTCACTCTCACTCGCTCAATCCCTCACTTGCTCGCTAACTCTCATCACTCACACTCCTCGCACTCGCTCTGCTCACTCACTCACTCACTCACACACTCACTCACGAACTCACTCTCACTCGCTCACTCACTCACTCTCACTCACTCACTCACCTCACTCACTCACTCACTCACTCACTCACTCACTCAACTCACTGCTCGCTCACTCACTCACTCACTCACTCCCTCACTCACTCACTCACTCACTCACTCACTCACTCACTCACTCACTCACTCACTCACTCACTCACTCACTCACTCACTCACTCACCACTCATCACTCAGGCCTCGTCTAGCCTCGCTCACTACCTCACACCCTTACTCACTCACACTCACTCACACACTCGCTTACTCACTCATTCACACTTACACTCACTCTCATTGACTCATTCATTCACTTGCAGACTCACTCACATTTGTTATCTATACTCGCAATTGTATCTCCGTTTCCTTCGCATCTTCTGAAGTGGAAATCTGAGATAGCTATTTCGACTTCGCTCTTGATTCACTCTATACATAAATGTTGTCAGTGCAAAAAGACTACACTTTATAATTGACTGATTGTGCCCTATAGGCATCTCGAGTCTCTTTATCCCGTGTCTGTCTTACTCTTTGTCTCTGTCTATGTGCGTCTATGTAAGTGGCTGTCTGTTCCTTTCACTTTTCCTTCTCTTTGATGAGGAACACTACATATTTTGTATAATATAAATTATATTAACCCGTGTATTGAAATAAACTACACGTATTAGCGTACCAAAATAGGATTCGCCGATAACAGCAGAGCTGAGTAGTTTCCTTGAAGGGGCGCTATATAAATTCCCGAATGAATGAATGAATGAATGTTATATCCTTGTAGGTTTATGAACAGTCGTGCCAAACCAGACCAAGCGTACATTCCAACTGATGTCGAGCATTTGGCCAATGTTGTTACCCACGGGGTACGTGCTTTCTTCAACCTACATTTGTCATTTGAGATTTTAAAGGGAACCCCTCCTGCCTATCTCATCCCATCGCCATTGTAATGCATTTTAATTTACTCAGTCATTTAGACCCAGTGTTTTTGACTTCCCCCACTGCTTTCGCATGATCGTCAACTCATATTTTTTCGTTATTTGTTGTTGCTGATTCGCTGGTCAAGATGTAAATCACGAAGAAGCACCAGTTGAATAAAACATTCAATAACTTAACTGACATGTTGAATGCATTTGGTATCGCCGACTTTAAAAGGCGCTTCATAAGTAAGCCGCTAAGTCTTCTTCTTTACCTGAGTATATGTCCTGGGCTTACTTTGATGTCGTAATCATCTTCTTCATCATCTCGTCGTCGTCGTCGTCGTCGTCGTCGTCATCATCATCATCATCATCATCATAGTCACCTAAAAGAAGTTCTCCTAATGGATCTCATGAAGTAAATATCAAAGTTCCAGAAATCATGACCGATGTGCGTGCTTGCTCCAACTATATAGTTGTATATTTTAAATATTATTAAATGAAATTTCATGCATCACCTCTTTATTTTTCTCTTAATAATAATAATATTCTTTATTGAAACATTCCTGTTGACAAACCGCAACCGGTTACAGTGTACTTGAATTGAAACAATTCGCAAGAACACAAATGACAGAAGACATAAATCTTAACTACTAACAGCCATACAGAGACGCACAATGATCTTATTTCTGATTATACTGCCACTGTAAGCATCATCATCAGCAGCAGCAGCATTTCTACCAAGCCATGCAGTCAGAGATCCTCTCCTCCTCCACCTCTCCATCTCTCTGTAATCCTGTACGCATCCGCCTGGGCGGGCAGCTTCTCTGCCTCCTCTCTCTCCTCTCCTTGGTCTTTTGGCAACCAGACTTCGTTCTTCACTTTCTATCTCTGAAAAAATATCTCTGACACAACCAGCGCTCGTGAGAAAGCTGATGCTCCGCACTTCGTTTTAAGTAGCGCTTCATAAATTTTAACATAAGTAGTTCTCTCTAAATTTTATTATAAGTAGCTCTTTGTAAATTTTAGCATAAGTAGCTCTTTGTAAATTTTAGCATAAGTAGCTCTTTGTAAAATTTAGCTTAAGTAGCTCTTTGTAAATTTTAGCATAAGTAGCTCTTTGTAAATTTTAGCTTAAGTAGCTCTTTGTAAATTTTGCTTAAGTAGCTCTTCATAAAGTTTAGCTTAAGTAGCTCTTTATAAATTTTAGCTTAAGTAGCTCTTAATAAAGTTAGCTTAAGTAGCTCTTTATATAAGCCAGATGTTTATAAATTGAGAGTTTACGTTCGATGCTTATGGCCTATGTGTTCGGGTCGAGGGCTTTAATGAATCAACAGCCAGTGAAATTGAAATTCTGGCAAATTTTGGTCTGAATTTCAGTTTAAGTTTAAGTTTATAGTTAGTTAGACTTGGAGTGCGTACCGGCTGGAACACATAAACACTGGCCCACTGTTGAATGTCATTCGCAATTATTCTAGCTTCAGCCAACTTCGGCCCTAGTGTTATTTATGTTGTATTTACACGGAACTAGCTTGCGAGGGAATTCGTGCCATCAAAATAAACGACGTTCTGGCCTTAGACCGATCCCTTCACTCCAACTAATCGCTTCGTGGTGTCCCTTGATAACGCAGTCGGTCTGATCCCCAAGAGATGAAACGTGATTGACAACGTGATTTGGAAAGCAATCGGTTAAGACCGGAGACGACCTACGACACGAGAGATTGAAATCCTCTGTAAATGCCTACATATGGCTATAGAATGTCACCTGCAGGCATATTCGAATGATGCGTGAAAGATAAACAGTGGGAATGGGATATTCAGATCAAAAAAGAATAGGAGATAGCAGGAAGGAAATGACGGAAGAGGAATAGCAGCAAAGAAGTAAGAAGAAAGTAGACAGTAGAAATATGAAGTAGAAAGTAGCCTAATATAAATTAACTTCTATCGCGCCGGTATCTAATGACACTTTTTCTGACAAAAGGAGAAAATGAATTTTAAAAAGTTGAAGAAAGACGCAATTGCGCAAATAAAGGAAGACATGACAGTTTAAGTAAGAAGTAGGAGTCACGGTGGATACAGAATAAGTAAGATGTGAAGATGAGAAGATGTGAAGTAGATTTTAAATTTGATGACTGTGAGTGTTGCTTGGGACTTCAGAGACATTCACTGTCCTGGACCTTTAACTAGACCTTTAACTATCCTTTGACACACGGTTGCTCGGCATAACGGATTTATCTTTCGTCATTATTATAATGACGCCTAATAAACACAGATAGGTATATAATACTAGTAATAAGTAACTTAATAAATGAATTGCATGCAAGCTAGAAAAATAATTATAATAATGAATGAAGGTAATAAATTTATTGTGTTTGTTCATGTTCAAAAAATATAATAAAAATAGGGAAGACTATGCAAAGAGAATTGCAGTAATATTGGAGGGTTACTTAAGTTCAATGCAAAGAAATGTAGATTATAGAAGTAGTGTGCAATAATTTTATTGCTGTTGCTATAATTGCTATTACAAGTGGCACAAGTAGCAGCGGTAGTAATGGTGTTGGTTGTGATTGTAGTAGTAGCAATAGTAATAGCACTGGTGGTGGTAGTAGTGGTAGTAGCTGTGGTAGTAGTGGTGTTAGTAGTAGTAGCAGTTTACCACTAATCTATCGGTATTTAAAAAGTAAACAAGCAGTCATTTGCGCTGTAGTGGCAGAGAACAACTGAAAATATGGTAAAGCAAGCAACGAGTATCAGAATGGCTGAAGGAATAAACTCGACAAAGAGAAAGAAGACAATAGCGTTATACAATGGCTGATTGGTTGAGATGTTTCTGTGTAGGCCCTATGCCCGAGTTTACAAGTTCAGCTGTTGCGTATGAGATTCGAGTAAATTTACCCAGTGCCATGCCTGATGCCTTACAGTGGCGCTATACAAACAGAAGAAGATTAAAGGGCTTTTCGTTCGGAGACACTTAGCCTAATCTTTAGTAGCGAGAGAAGAACAGCCGATTAACTGTGCATCGATGGTAGTTTCAGGTGGCTCTGCTAGGATATTCCCGATAACAGGTCTGACCTGATAATTCTCGTGTCGACAGCAGCCTATTCAGCCTTTGCAGTAGCTGCTGTGTCTGCCACAGGGTTTGTCCTATGATAGCGCACGCATATCAGGAAGATTGTTATGACTTGTCGGGATTGCCAACTCGTCGAGAGTATATCTCAAGAAGCGCATATGCACATGTGCGCATGTACATAGGCCTACAGTATTATGTACTAACATTTAGTTATTATGAAACGATTACAGATATATCGGTGTTCGTTGCTTTAATTATTGTCTATAGGCCCTATTTATTTTGTTTTATTGATGCGATGGGTCACGATATGTAGCCTAATAGTAATTAACTTCTATCGCGCCGGTATCTAATACACAAGGCATCAACCGATGGCACATCAAGACAGAGCCATAATCAGGTAAACATCAAGAAGGTATTGCGAAAACATCCAGAAGGCATTGCAAAACTTATAACAACTAACAGCCGTTGGATATGACGTAGACTTATATTATATTATCTGTTGCAAACGTATTCAGACGTTTGATTGGCAGTACTTGATTGGCAGAAGTAGCTGCTTATGCGTTTGGCCTTCGAAGTTGTTTTGACTTGGTGTAGTCTCCCATAATTCCTGTCGCTCTAGCAACCGACCCAGTAAACGTAAATTAACTACGGCTTCTTTTCCGTCGTGAGAAATGCTTACGATGATTTACATGGTGCTCGGAAGTGCTCAACGGTCCAAGCATTGCTTAACTCTTTTTTTCACCCTTTAACTGAGAAAGAGATTAGTTGTGTATACTCTTAAATCGCGCATAGAGCGATTTAAAAGAACAATCGAGAGAAACAAGAAAAACTGATGCATTTCTTATAGTAGACCTACTCCTAATATCATCCATCGACTGTAAAAAAGCCGACCAAGACATTTTTAGAAATATCTTAAACAATCCTGGACATATCCTTCATTACCTACTACCCCCTGTCCTATATACTGGTCACGATCTGCGCCCACGCTCACATAACCGTGTTCTTTCTAGATTTGATTCCCTACCAGGCGCGGTTTCCTGGCTCCCATGTTGTACAGCTAGGCCATAGTGTTTTTAGTTTACTATTTACTAACTTTTCGCTACTATTTGATAATTGTAATTGTAATTGTATAACTGTATAACTTTGTATGTACAGCGCCGTGCGTTTGCCAGCGTTTAATAAAGAACACACTTACTTACTTACTTACTTAGTTCTACTACTTGGTTCTCAATAGGCGCTACATGAAGCATAATAAAGATAATAGCCTATACATATCAGATATGCATATATTAACCATACATACACACAATAGGCCTACATGCATACATACATGCATACCTACGTACATAGGGCCTACATACAATACATACATACATACATACATACACAATATCTTGAAGCAGATTTATATATATATGTGAGTTTGTATATATATATATAATATATAGGCAATATATCATTCTTCTTATAAGTTGCCATGAAATATGCTATACGGTTTGTCAATCTTGCTATTTTCTGATAGGACCTACTTAATCTGCTACCAGCTGTGATATTTAAAAGGTGTCAATGAGACAGGCAGTTGTTGCACGTGTAGGCCTAAGTGTGCCCAGAGACTCGAAATTGAACAAAATGCTCATTCGTTAACGCTTACCTAAATTAAATTCGCAACAACGAGTTGTTTACGTCAGATTCGGTGCGAGGTCATGCAGAAGCCCTAGTAGACGTCGAGCCGATACAACCACAATATGGCGTTCTACTTGTCCTTGGTCGTTCTTTATGAGCTGGATGCTGGTTGGATCTTTCGCGGCCATTAAAAAACATACAGCGAAGATTGACAGCACTCGCATGTTGCACTTCATCTTGCTACCGATATCGCTCCAGCGCCATTAATCTAATCTCATCTAATCTAATATGAACATTTGTAAAGCGCTTCTCACAGCAATAATTAATAAATAATTGATTAGCTGGCAACACGGCGCTCTATAAATTATTTGTCTATAATTTTAGCTTATTCGTTCGGCGTTGCATAGTTGATGGGTTTTGCACAGTTACTGTCGAGGACATGGTCGGCCTCGAAGCTCAATCGGATAATAATGAATGACTAGACGAAACAATAGCCAGGCATATTATGACATTTTCTTCATTCTACCGTGGATAAGTCCCTGCTTACAATAAGAAATACGCCTCTTCACCAATATATTATTCATATAGAGTTCTGTGCTGCGTTACAATGATTGGCATTTCCAAACGGAATGTTTCATTATAGCTCCACTCGCTTGCTATGCCACCAATCTATGCACAGTTTGCACACATACCCAGCCAGCATAACAGCGTTGGACCAATGTTTATCCAATGTCACAAAACCCATATAAACGTTGGCCCTATGTTCGTCTTATGTCGAAAGCTATATCGTCATAATGCAGTGTGTAATACGTACATGTATATTCAATGTAAAGGCTACTTTTCTTACTAATGGCATTTGCATATAATAATATATTATATGCAAGTGCCATTAGTAAGAAAAGTAGCCATTATTGACTCAATTTCCTTTTTGCATAAGTAGGCTAAGTATGCCAAGAAACTAGCAATTGTACGTACATCTGCTGTACTCAATTCTTGTGTGATTTTAGATTTTTTAGTATTTATTATGTATATATATAATATATATTATTGTCGAACATGCTTTTATCGTCTGCGCCAGAGCAGCCAGCGCTATAAGTCACCCAATGTCTGCCAAATCTACTTCTATACCCTGATGCCAGTGCATTCATATGCACCAGGGTGGATTATGATAATGCCATTTACGCGGTCCTTCCTCTCTTGGATTAATCAAATTCAATCCGTTTTAAACTCTGCAGTTCGGCTAATTAGTGAAATTCCACCGTGTACGGTTATGTCTTACTACATGCGTGATGAGATGCATTGATTATCCATGCGAAGACGCACTGGGTTTAGGATCTTTTGCTGATGCATAGCTGCCTGGCCGTCGTGGCCGGTTGTGCTCCGCCCTACCTTAGACAGCAATATATTCCAGTGTCATCATTACCTGGTTGCAGAGCTTGTCAACTCACTTGGTAGATAGACGTCATTTTGAACACGCTTGCTGTCGTCTGGTGATGTAATTGGTATTCGGAACGTAGTAGTTACGTCATTAGTTGCTATTTTTACTCGCTTGTAGTCGTTTGGTGAGGAGGTAATTGGTACTCAAGATGCAGAGTATTGCGTCACTAGTTGCTCTTTATAGCTATTAATTAAGACCTGATTAAGGTTAAGGCAGTATCGATTACTAGTAGAGTAATGGTTTGAGTGCATAATAGCGTTGTAGTTAGCCTATGGGGCCTACCATAAGTTCATTAAGATGGGCAAAAAATTCCTTCATAAAAGGGCTCTGAATACCAGAAATATATCAAGGTTGGCCAGGAAGTTGGTTTTGAGAGTGGAAAACTAAGAGGGTGAAAGAGAGGAAAATAGAAGCTAAAGAAGAGAAATCGGGGTTAGAACAGCTTGCGCTTGAAGAGAAAAGACGTTAAGAACAGATCGCGTTGACGAGAGGTTTAGAACAGACATAAGAAAAGAAGAGAGAGCTTTAACTGAAAAGGTTAGAAGTGGAAAATCATAAATAAATCAGATTAATGGAACTGGATTTGTGAATAGCATATGATACTCAATAAGAGGAGAGACTAGATAGAAATGAAAATGGCGGGTTGAGAAATGGTAGGCCAACAACAGAAAATAAGGTTAAGATGCTGGTGTTCACTGTTCAAGGAAACTTCATGTATATGGTTTCTGTGGCACGAATGAACATTGGTTCAACGTTCTTATGCTGGCTGGGAGCTTGTTCCATGTAGGCCTACGTTAAAGTAGCAAAATCATAAATATCGAAATTAATATAATAATAATAATAATAATAATAATAATAATAATAATAGGCATCAACATTATGTGTAACTGCACAATGAATGTAACGCAAACCGAATTAAGTTAACATAGATGCTGCGTCATTAATTAGTCAAATTCTAAGTGAAATGTTCGTCGTAAACCCTGCAGTAAGCTAATAGGCTATAGCATTCGACATGGGACCAAGCTGATCGAGTCAATGTTTGTGATTTTTGTGATATTGAATAAACACTGGCCAATGTTTGTATTTTGGCTATAGGATCTGACATTGTCCAAACACTGGTTTTATATAATGCAGCTTGGCAATATATACACATCATAAATACAGACAATTGTATGTAAATATTAACATTTTGTACAAATCCTCGGTAGGCTACTCATACACATAGACAAAATCGGATTTAAGTTAGTATGTATACGTGTCCTATTACTTATAAAACCTAGACATGGAATACATGTATATACAGTACGCCGTAAAATCTGCATTAACCCGATACTTACATTCGACATAAGACGAACATAGAGCCAACCTTCTTGATTGTTATTAAATTGAATAAACATTGGCCCACGGCTCATATGCTTAGGCTACTTGTCAAGTGACAAGCGTCTATTGAATAAGAGCCTATACGAAGCGATCGACTCAAGATATTCTCTGAGTTGATCATGTAATATAATATTCTACTGCACCGACATTCAATACATGAACGATGTCGTTCATTGACCTGTTTCAGCGGTTGAATGAAGATCATTTTACTTCATCGTGGCGTTGAATTGTCAGATCGAGAGAATCTCTGAGGAGGTTTCTTGAATAGGCGCTATAAGAAATATGCACTTACGATTGTGACAGCGATGACCAAGAGGTAGAGAAAACTCAATGGAGACGAAGACATCAGTGAATGGATTTTCTTCTATGGTTTCGTTGATCCTGGCAGATCGAATGCCGCTGTAGGCCTTCATTCGTATCAAATGGTCGTTGACTGGGGTGACTATCTCAATAGGACCCATAATTGAATCCTGAGCTTACCACGACATTGCCAGGAACTTCCTATAATACTGAAGTCCAGATTACGCGTGTCTGTAGGTACCGCCATATATATAAGTATTTTGCATGGATATGGATTCAGGACACGCTTTCTCTGCAGAGAGAGAGAGAGAGAGAGAGAGAGAGACAGAGAGAGAGACAGAGAGACAGACAGAGAGACAGACAGACAGACAGACGACAGAGACACACAACGCAGAGACAAGAGAGCAAAGAGAGAGACAGAGAGAGAGAGAAGACAGAGAGAGAAAGAAAGAGAGAGAGAGAGAGAGAGAGAGAGACAGACAGACAGACAGACAGAGAGAGAGAGACAGACAGAGAGAGAGATAGAGAGACAGACAGAGACAGAGACAGAGACAGACAGAGACAGAGAGCGAGAGAGAGACAGACAGAGAGACAGAGAGACAGAGGCAGAGACAGAGACCGAGGCAGAGACAGAGGCAGAGACAGAGAAACAGACACAGACAGACACAGAGAGACAAACACAGAGGAAGGGCAGAGATACAGAGGAAGAGGCAGAGATACAGAGGAAGAGGCAGAGATAGAGACAAAGAGAAACAGAGAAGGACAGAAGAGACAGAGAAAGAGAGAGAGAGAGAGAGAGAGAGAGATTGCTGTATCTTCCATGCACACATCCTTCCCGTTTCTATGACTCGTCGAGTGCTGTATTTGGCAGACGTGTGAGACGTTAAGTGGTGTGGGCCTTTAATGCACAGCAACAGACATTAACCAGTTCAAAGACTCGTATATGTACACTCCATCTGACAGACTAATGGCTATGTCTGCTACTCTTAAGCTGCAGAGTGGCAGACAGTCAAACACTGTGATAGAAAACTTGTTAGAAGCCTGGCAAGACAGGCATTCAGGCATGCAAGCTGTACGGCTGGCAGACATGCGGATATACGAACAGTTTTCGAGTATCGTAATATGTGATGTTGTTGTAGTAGTTGGTGTTGTTGTTGTTAGTGGTGATGTTGGTGGTAGCGGTGATGGCCGCTATGGTGGTGGTGATAGTATTGATATTGATGGTAAATTGTGATTGTAATATATATCTTCTATTGTGCCAGTGTCTAAAGCACAACTGCAGCACAAGGCATCAACAGAATGATGGCTCCCCAAAATCAAGCCGAAAATCAGATGCATAAGCAAAAGAAGTAACAGCGCTGTTTCCACCAGATTTGGTAAAGAGCAGGAACGCGAAAAATGTGCAACGTCATGGCAAGCAAATAATGAAGCAGCCATAATGAATTCAAAATATCTGAAGTTATCCAAAACTGAACATCTCTAGAACTACCTGATGTTCTTGGCTTCTTTTTTTTATCAAATTGTCTTCGAAACCTTCCAGGATTCTTGACCTTCCCTCTTCAACTGAAATCTTTGAAACCTTCGGAGGTTCTTGACTTCTTCCCTCAGCTGAAATTCTGGAACACTCTTAGATTCGTTACAATTCTTTTCAGCTAAAATATTTGAATCCATCATAGATTTTCGACCTCTATTATCGGCTGAGATCTCTGGAATCTTCTGAGGTTCGTAGTTCAGCTGATGCTGCTGAAATTGCTGAAACCTTCCGAGATTTTAGGACTTTCACTCCATCAGGAATCTCCGAGACTTTCGAGATCGACTTCTCTCGTCAGCTGAAATCTCTGGAACCTACCGAGTTTCTTGCTTCTCTATTAGACTGAAATCTTTGAGACCGTGGTGGTGATGTTGTTGTGCTTTTGGTGTTGTTGTTGTTGTTGATGATGATGATGATGATGATGATGATGATGATGATGATGATGGTGATGTTGATGTGATGATGATGATGATGATGATGATGATGATGATGATGATGATGATGATGATGATGATGATGATGATGATGATGATGATGATGATGATGATGATGATGATGATGATGATGATGATGATGATGATGATGATGATGATGATGATGATGATGTTGGACCGTGGTGGTCGTGTTCTTGGTCGACAAGGTAGTTAGGATGGTCGTCATGATCATATTAGTGATCGCGTCAAGTGTCATCCTCCAACTAGTCGTCAGTGACGTTATGCTTCACGGGTGCTTCACCATACAACATTTGACTAAAATGTGGCTAACGTATATATTCATGTTTATTATTAATTCAAACTGACACCCCGCAGTATGATTACAAGAACGGGTGATTACAAGTGATTACAGGAGTCGAATTTAACTGTATGGCAGCCATGAAGGGCGCCCATCACGTCTACTGCTAATTTTACCAATCCAATCGAGCGAATGAAAGGCTGAGTCGACCTTTGTGAGGGTAGAGTGAATCGATCTCGCGTCCGTGCCGGAGCGTTAGGATACACCTAAACCCTCCTTCCTGGCATGCCCTGGCTGCCTCAATCAGGCTTGCATGAGACGACCAACAATTCTTGCTAGAAGTGTCTTTGTACGATGAAGATATCAACATCTTCATCATCGTTTGGCAAAGGCATACTAGAAATAGGATGAAGCTGACGGCTTGCAGCCTATTGATCTTTCTACGCGGCGTTCTGGGCTTGAATCTAAGACGAAATAGGAGATGGGAAGAAAGGATGTAATGATGAGAACGTTGAGGTGAGAGTGAAGCAGTATTGAAAGCTGAGGCGAATATCAACACGTGGCAAGATCAGCGAAACTATGTGATGTGTAAAATGCCATATGACGATTAACTAACCTCTCTATTTGCTATAATCCTACCTCAGCTGTTTACCATAATCTCACTTAACTATACTTCATATTGTACTGAAGGGCGCCACCAAAGTTTTATCGGATCCAGGGTTTAGAAGTTCGAAAAAGTTGGCATGATGGTACTTAACTTTGGCTAACTAAGATGTTCTACAACTTTTTGTCGTCGTCTTCAAAATTTCTGTTGTCCGGGGTCAACAGTTGGGAGAAAAACATCTATAACCCTAGAATTTCGAGTAAGGCATGGTCCATGGACGAATATAATCATTATTTTAAAAAATAACTCACGCAAGGTCACACAGAAATACGAACCGGATGTGTGCCTTGCCTACTGGTCGCCAGGTGAAGAGCTGCTATTGAAAGCCAATGAATAATAGTGAGTTTTAAGGCGTTTCTTACATGAAGAGAAAGAGTTCATCTTTCGGACAAACATTGTTAGTCGGTTCCAGTCCTTAGGGGCAGCAACATGGAATGCACAGGAGACAATGACAGTGCTACATCGAGGCTCAACCAAAAGACCCATTCCCGAAGGTCGCAGACTGTGTGGCGGAATGTGAGGTGAGAGTAATGGTTGAAGGTAGGCAGGAGTCCACGCTGTGAGAGTTTTATAGGTGAGATAAGTCAGTTTAAAACTTATTCAGAATCCTACTAAAAGCCAATGCAGCTTACCGAGCAGAGTTATTGAGCTTGAATGAGACGATACATGCAGAATTGCGCGAGCCAGAGAAATTTGGATGTGTTGAAGCCTGTTGATATACCGACGCCGACGTCCTCGGTCTTACCATACCTGTCAACTGCTTCTTATAGCGTTAGTCCATAGAGGGTCTGTTGGTGTTTGTAGCTGTGGATTCTTCCGAGCGTCGGTGGACTTTGGTGGATGACGAATCTGTCGGTGAACGAAGTCCAACGGATTACGGCGATCATCTACGGACTGTCTCTCTTCTTCCTCTTCACCGTTTCCACGACGTTCCATACGCTCGCATACTGCGGAAAATTTAGGTAAGACACCGGTATAATTGAAAGCATCGCTTCTGGGAGAATGCTATGAGGCACCGTCAACTGAATCTTGCTCGGTTAACGTTAAAATAGCCGTGCATATGCAGACAATCGATTTAATTCCGCTTAGCAATGAGGTTTCGCCTCATCTTGCTTGTTCTTCTTCATCTTCTGTTCTAATTCTTGTTGTTGTTCTTCTTCTTCGCATTCTTCTTCGCATTCTCCTATTTCGCATTCTTCTTCGCATTTTGCTTCTTCGCATTTTCCTTCTTCGCATTCTTCGCATTCTTCTTCTTCCTTCTGCTCCTGCTCCTTCTCCTGCTTCTAAATATATGCATATAGCAGTTTGAACACAGACGAATTCTCAGCAGACAAATTCACAAATAACAAGACTATTCGTGGAATTTGCATCGCAGCAATTCCTGTTGATCGCGACCATAGTGATGAGATTGAAAGTGATGTCCTCTATGTTAACGAAATCGACGAATTTCATATATCTTGCCATAAATCGTTTCCCCCAAAATGTCTTCTGAATTCAGAGCAGAACTCTAGCCAGGCGTAAAATCGTTCAAAACTAGAGAATATTTCATATATAAAGGCGACAGAAAATGACTTTTTTGGTCAAAAGTCCACGAAATCTGACAGCATAGCAGAAGAGAGAATGGATGAATGAATTATTGTGGACGTCATAGATGATCGGAAAGAGCAGAGATGATCCTAAGCCAGAGCAATCGATCGGATGGAGATTGTCCCAACCAGGAAATCAGATTCCATCGATTTCCACACGGCTATTCTCTCTTATCATTGGATTGGATGATGAACGGATCTACTTCCAGTCATTTCAGCTGAACAAATGCCATTATTTTCTGGAGCTGGAGGCGGAACTGAAAGTCTTAGGTCAGTTGTGCTGTTGTAAGCGCATTGTGAATGGACAATATTTCTTCAGTTTTCCGTACCTTATTTTGCCTTAACCTACATTTTTACAATTGTTCCTGTTGTAGTCTAATTGTAATTGAACATTTATATAGCGTCACTCAAAGAGCAAGACTAAACCTATGATGCTAAATGTCGCTGCAAATCAGTGTGGGACTGGACATCTACGAACTGTAATTCTATCTACTTCTGTTCATTTGGAGTAGCAGAATCAATACAGTGTTTGCTTAGCTGCACTATCTCAAGACTCAGTCTGTAAATAGGTTAAAGTCGTCATCTGGGACCTCTGTGAATTGCATCGATTCCATTGGCCAGCTGAATCATGTGACCCATGCAGCTGTCTGCCATATCGTCAGCTGAAACGAGTCTCTTCTAAACCACTTGTTCACAGACCAGTGTGGCCACTCCTTGGGATTTTTCCAAAGATCTTGAATTTTTGGGTCCTACTTGGGATCTGGGAATTTTGCATAGCAATCTTGGGATTTTTTCTTAGGTCTACAGACTTGTTTTTACTGTATTTTTCAACAGTGGCAGCTAATCAGATTAGAAAAAACTCGCTCTGAAAGACGTTTATTATTATTGTTACGTAATCACATCGTAATTTGCTAATTCAATGTTATGCTCCGGTTTTTTTCTTTGCCAGTTCTTGGCTAGGCATTTTTGTGAATAATTGTGATTGTTTAGACGCATTTCGTATTAGCACAACTTTTTCTTTTTCAGTAACTTAGGATTTTTTTGTACATTTTTGGCCAATCTTGGGATTTTTCTGGCAAGAGCTTGGGATTTCAGAAAATGGAGAGTGTTCGCACTGACACAGACAGTCGATGCGGCGATTGTCACTTTAGGCATCTTCAAAGCTTCGCCAAACTCTAAGAACATTGACTCTACGTCGAACGAACACAATCTGTTGTTTGCCTGCAATTTGATTCGATGTTGTAGAAAGTTGCGACTGCAACGACAACGGTGATGAAGAAGATTATGTTACGATGTCAACGACAATTCATTTCATGACTACGATTGTAAATAATTATTACTATTTCAAAGCTACACAACGATATCTTTCCTCTGCGTTCATGATAGGTCAAAAGTATAAGCCTCGGCAAAAATAGGGGCTTGTAACAGAATCCTATTACACATGGTTCAGATCGTTCTGTGAGTAGGTAGCACACAGCAGCAGCTTTGTCTGGAGTGTGCTTTGAAATTTTTGCATCGTGAAGGAAGCTCTTGTTTCAGCGCCTCTTATCCTCGTTTCCTTCCTCGTTGCCAGCCTTAGATGTAAGCAATTCTGCCAAACGGACGAGTGTGCTTTATCAAACAACGCGCGCGCCACGCGCGCGCGCGCACACACACACGCACACACAATATATACACTTGTGCATATATATTTATACATAATATATAATAGCATATTATGTATATAATGTCTGCAGAAAAGAAGGCTAAGCGGGAACAGCTATTTGTGCACGCCTATAGAGACAACCCTTGAGAGTTTGTCCTATTTGTTTTAAGTTAAATCTGGAGAGAGAATTTAGAGGTTCGCGAGAGCTCTCTCTTATTCTTCCGTACACGTATAGGTGCATAGAATAGATATGTTACGCATGTATAGGCCTATATACGCAAGGCTATGGTTTGCGACAGATTCAAAGTCAGAGCCGACTTTATGTGACGTATTGCTCTGATGTGATAGAAACAAGATTTACAATTGTTTGTCATGTGCGGTCGGAATGTGAGCTTACTGTACGCTGTTACTCCAAGCGTTCTGACAGCATCAGATAGTGGCACAGCAGTACAATGAGTACATGTGAAGTCGAAGTTAGAAAGCAAAGGGAGAAAACGCAGGCGTTGGCATGAATCGAACAAAATTATTGTCTCAGACTTGTCTGGGTTAATGGCCAAACCATTGTAATAGAATCATGCATCAGGCCTACATAGAGGCACTCAGGGTGGGAATTGCCGGGGTGGGGGTTAAACCCCTAGTCTTTCTTAGTACCCCTTTGTTAAGTCTTCATTGCACACCCCAACTCTACATGGATTACAGTCTGACCCCCAGTCTTTTGTCGACAATTCTCGTACTGGAGGCACTCCTCGAGCTTTAGTTTACCAGACTGATCAGCGTGTGACAGAGCCATATGGAGCTGAGTATCGTCTGCTTACTCTTGTAATTGGACTCCAAAGTGATTAGCTATACGACTGATTGGGGAAGTAAAAACTGTAAATAATAAAGGGCCGAGGACAGATCCCTGTGGCACTCCAGCAGTGCAAACAATGGGCTCACAACGAGCGGTACCGATGTCCACCAGCTGATTCCGATCACCCAGGAAAGAATCCAACCAGTTTAAGGCAGTCCCAGAGACACCAACGCTTTTGGTGAGTCTTGAAGGAGTAGCTGTGGTCTAAGACAGCACTGAGGCCAAGGCATAGTGCTAGCCAGGCTTTTCCGTTGTCGATAGACGAGAAGTTGCTTTATAGTGTAGAGATAAGAGAAGCTTTGGTGGAATAGCCTTCGCGGTAAGCTGACTGATAAGGATTGAACTTGGGAGAGGAAATGATGCGTTTTTTATTCGCGTAGGAACGAGACGTTCGAGGATCTTGGAAATGATACTGAGGTTGGAGATAGGTGTGAAGTTAGAAAGGTTGTGGTGTCTAGGTCAGGTTTTTTAAGTAAAGGCGTGACTAAAGCAGATTTGAAGAATGACAGAAAACACCCTCAGCAAAAGACAGGTTGGCCATAATGTGCTTCTGCATATACAATGGATATAATACGTTCCATGCAATGGCCAAATTTGACGCACGCAAAGGCAGCCGGAAGGAACTGCCCGGCTTAACAAAGAATTGTCTGTTTCACACGCATTGCATAACAGAGCAAACCACAGCCTAAGATAACACACAAGGAAGTCCGGAGGCAAGAGCCTTTGAAGTGCATGCATCTCTACCTAATAGAATTCTTGTAAACAGCAGCAGACCAACAGAGGTCAGGAATTGAAGCTGGTGCAACTACAGGGTGTAACAATGGGCCTAACTGTTATAGATGCTTAGTAGTCACTTGCCCATAACAGGATTTTCTTCTGTTTGCGCAGCAGTTAAACGTTGCGTGCCTTTCCTCGAAAATAGTTCTATATAAAGGCTGTGATTTTAGCAGGGAAGTTTTTTAGATGACTAATAATATTGAATGTGCATCTATTCTAGACCTACACTGTTTTATGCTGTCCAAATATTTTATTTCTGATGCTCATTTTTTCTAAAAAAGGGCCTATCTATTCTAACTGTAGGCTTCTAAGATCAACATCTAATATTATTATCAAAATCTCTATTATTATTATAATTGTCAGTGGCGTCACCAGGGGGGTGCGGACCGCACCGGGTGTCACCATCGTAGGGGTGACACCAAAGTGACAAAATGACTGTCTAAACAAATTTTGTGCAGAGTTTCAGCAGAAATTTATTATTTTTAAATTAACAATAACAGACAACAAAAACATTTTTCGTAAGCCCAGCTTACATGCTGTTTCAATTTATCTAAAACTGACTACTAATTTACTTGTTAGAGCCTTCTAATGCGCTACGGTCAGATATTACCCAATTACAATAATGCTTCAACTTGGTGAAAAAGCTATAGAGGCACTACAGGACTTTCTCTAAACGAGAAGCACAGTCACCTGGTAAGCAAGCCATCAAAGAAGTAGCAGCCATGTCTGAGACTGTTCAAGTGAATAGTCTGATAGCTGCCTCTGAAGGAGAGTTGAAGGTGTCCATTCCAAAATTGACTACTTTCTATCATGAAGTGTCTGAGAGTACACTTTTAATAGAAATACCAAGGCTGAGAAGGCATCTGAAAGCAGCAGAGATTAATCTGGAGTAAGCCAAAGATTGGGTAATATTCGAAAGAGCGACAACTCAAAAGAGCGACGTAACAAAAGAGCGACAAATGGGCAGCAGTTTTAAAAGAGCGACACAAATATTGATGATTTGAAAGAGCGACATAACGAAAGAGCGACACATCAAAAGAGTGACGAATTGGTTATTATCGTAATTGGTAATAGACTAGGGGGTCGTGTATTCGTAGCCAGAAATTATTTTTATTGTTTATCTAAGAGCTGCTTCACTTTCTACTAGAGAGAGTTTTGTTTGTGTTTATTTAGAGGTTCGTTATGAACGACTTCTAAGGACTATAGGTGCCAATTCCAGCCATTGTATTTGTATTTTGATGTACCAGTTGCCACCACCCGTGGGAGAGGAAGACCACCGCGCATTCCACGACGTCATCCACCACGATTTCCCCAGAATTGTGGAGTGTTCACCATCTTCAAGCTCATAACCTCCCAAGAACAAACAACAGCTTGGAGGCTTGGCACAGGAGATTCGAGACTGTAGTGGCGCGTTACCCCCTGGGAGTGTTCTCGACCATAAGAGAATTCATAAAAGAGAACCACCGCACAGATCAAGAGGTCGAGAGACTTATTGCAGGGAACATTGCAGTAAAGAGGAAGAAAGAGCAACACCTAAGAGAAGAGAGGATTGCAATTGTTGTGGGGAGACATGGCACTATCCCTCTCGATGAATACCTTCGAGGGATTGCCCACAATATGCACTTGACCTCATGTCATAGAGTTGTTGTTGTTGAAGAATCGGACACTGAATGACACTTTTTAGACTTATAACCTAGGGGTAATGACACTTTATTAGACTTATAGTCTAGGTGTAATGTTTTGACTTCATAGAGTGAAGAATCAGAAATATATTTGTCGCTCTTTCGTTATGTCGCTCTTTTGAATTATTTTTCATTTTAAAGGTTGTCGCTCTTTTGATACGGCATTTATGTCGCTCTTCTGTTACGTCGCTCTTTTGAGTTGTCGCTCTTTTGAACCGCTCCCCAAAGATTGGGCAGTATAAGACGTTTTGACATTCATTGCTGAATGGGGCTTCGTGGAATCTCCCCCAGCCCTTTCAGTAAGCCTAAAATTATTTCTGACGATCTGAGTGTCTTTGGATTTATGTGAGAGAAGCTTTTCAAAGCTTAAACTTATAAAGAACTATTTACAATCTACCATGGGACAGTCAAGGCGTTCCAATCTTGCGATATTATCAATTGAAAGTGAGTTGCCGAAAGGCATTGATTTCAATTAAGTGATTCACAAGTTCACAGTCTTGAAAGCCAGGAAAGGAAAGTTCTGATCTAGTCGAGATGTTCACTAAGTTATGAAATGCTTGCGTATTTGTTCCTATTTTTGTATTATTTCATTTATGAGTATATTGCCATATATTAATATTTTTAATTGCTAACCTGATTTTAATTCATAATATTCCTATATTACAATGTTTTAATAAATAATCAGCCAAAATTTCCAATTATTTTTCCTTATTATATAAAATTTGCCAATTATTGACACTACAGTAACTGTAGCTATTATAAATTATAATATAATTTTCTGTATTCTTTAAACATTATTGCTTTTTATAAGGAGGCTGCAGGCACCTTCATTGCCCTCCACAGTCCACCAATATTTGCTAATTTGATTTTTAATGATGTAACTGCTGACCTGATGGTAAATGATTAGGCCTAAAATCAGAAATAAAATAAACAAAACATGCATTTATAATTTTAATTCTGCTAGTTGTTAATAGTGATATTACATTCTGTTATATACAGGAATTACGATTTACGGGTAACATAAGTACAAAAATCATTAGGATTCTGCTTGGCCTGGAAAGGGAGGGTGTGCATGGGGTGCCAGCATGAGTTACCGCACCGGGTGACACCAACCCTAGTGACGCCACTGATAATTGTCTTACTATTATTAGTCTTTAACTTCCAACCAATGTTAGCCTTATAATACCAGAAATTGTCTGAAAGAGGTGAAAAATTTACTGGCGAGTTCATGTATAGCCAAACATGTGGTATACGCCCAAACGCTGTTTCAAATGATGACTATTATTTCATGTATGACTTTGTCTTTTCCAGAGAACTGAAAAATTTCTTCCACATAGGCGATCGTGCTGTCATATATGTCTTCATCGCCGCTTCCTACACACCCTGGTAAGGACACAATTTATGTCATTCAATGTAATGTAATCAAATTCTAATAACTTCTATAGCGCTCTGGTAGCAACTCTGAACTTTAAATCTGTTTTTAAAATGAACTCAAACTGAGCAATGAAACAAACAGGACTGAAGAATGAGTTCACGCTGGATGAATCAGTTTAGCCAGAGAGTGATGCAATATTTTCGTTAGATGTGAAAAGACCTCAAACAGAACCTTAGCCTTTTCGAGCTGTATTCAGAAATGCAGAATATCAACCGAATAAAACCTACAAACTATACTAAAGTGAAACAACCTCAAAATGTTTTTTTCTATCTACGGAAACGAATGAGCGAGGTAATAGTTTTACTTCCAGCCATGTAGTAAGCCTAACAATTATTAGAATATCTGCTTCTATGTCGTTGAGAGTAGGCCTAATAATAATTTCTGATGGAAGTTACATCTTCAGTGAACGACAACATAATTGCAATATATTCAACACGGCTTCTTCGTATTTCTTCTTGCACATACTCAACTAAAGAGAACGAAGCCAAGGCTCTCAAATCTCCAACCGTTAGGCTAACTTGTGCCGAGAAATCAAATTCTGAAAGCATTTATCAGTAATTTATTTCCTATGATCCTAATGTTGAAGCGCAAACGATAAAGTGAAGCTGCGACTGTGGAACTACGAGTGAAAGTAGGCTTAATTAAGACTATTGAACGATTGAGCAATCGTAATAGTAGCAGTTTCTCAGTTAGCGAGACAGGTAGAGGAAGGCATTCGGGAGAATTAGAACTGCCGCTTATCATGTAGACGTCTACTTTGTGATATATTTCGGCGTTTAATGATTGACCTAAACAGACTTCGTATTATGTGATAGGTTAACACTGAAAGATTTCAATGGCTGCAGTACAGTAGCGCTTTTCGTCGTCTGGATCGCTTCAATGCTCGGCATTGTCTACCAATACACCTACCACGAACAGTGAGTAATAATGGTTGACTGCTATAAGCGCTCAGAGGCTGGTTTGCCTTTATGGCATACACAATCACTGTAACATGTCATATGTATAATGAAAAGTAAAGCATTTGATAACTCGCCTCTACAGAAACTCATCAGAAGCGTTGTCCAGAGGTACATGTATAAGAAATTAAGAATCTGTCGGCTAAGGCGCCATCACAAGACCATAACTGATTTTTTCATTGATTTAACCTCCCATCTGGCGTGGATCTACTTATCTAATCTAGTATGCGTTGCACAGATATGCATATCCATACGCAGACCACCTTTAAAAGCAAACAACATTTTATAGTCAAATAAGCAGCATACGAATATAGCCATATATGGCCTTCTGCCACTTAGTACTTTTATTGTTTCTATGTTGCAGATATAAGTGGCTAGAGACGCTGTTGTACGTGGTAATCGGAGTGGCACCATCTATAATAGTTCTAGAAATGGTGAGCTGGTCTTATTTCTCATTTATTTTAGGGCCAATTTGTGCTTTTTGACGCCACCGACATATTCACTTCGGCCACTTGAATTAGAAGTTGGATTTATGAGTCTGTTCGGCTGTTCCTTGGAACAGACTCTTATAAATCCAACTTCTAATTTCCTTAAGAATAGACTCCTTTAAATGATTTGCCTTGTATACGGATGTGTTTGCTTATAGTTGAATTTATCTTAATTTTATTTAATTGGGGTCATAGAGGCCTACATGACCCAACTTATAGAGATTTTCAAGCACTTATTAAAGGCTTCTATATTGCTCGCGGCCAGTGAAAAAATTTAGAATACTTTTGTCAATGTACCATTGCTCTTCATTTTGTTAGGCTATGTAATTAACAACAACTCGCCTAAATATTGCACACGTCAATTCAGTAATTCAACTTCATAATAACCACACTACGTCAGAAAACGCTGGTTGATGTGTGTGAGTCCGCGAGCGTTAACTGTTGTAGAAAAAACCTAATCGTGCGTATATCTGGACATTTATCACGTTTTGGACGTACAATTCTAAAAACATAAACGAGCGACGTAGCCTGTAGTCTGAAGTTTCTGTGTGTTCATTTTGCGTTGTAGAAGGACATGTCTGGCCTGCTCGAGTTGGCCTTCGGTGGCCTCATCTACATGGCAGGTGTCGTCTTCTTCAAGTGCGACGGGGTCATTCCGTTTGCGCATGCCATCTGGCACAGCTTCGTCTTTGTCGGGGCCATTGTCCACTTTGTCGCCGTCTGCACCTACCTGCTCGGACCGCGCGAATTCTCAGCCTCAGCTCCACGACAACCGCTGCCGTGACAACCGCTGCCATGACAACCGCTGCCGTGACAACCGCTGCCATGACAACCGCTGCCATGACTACCGCTGCAGTGACGGCTGATGCTGCTATGGCAGCCGCTGTTGTGACAACCGCTACTGTGACTACGTTTGTTTCGTCGTGATAGGCTGCCGGAATTACAAACATACAAGCCAAACAAAGTGCCGTCAGACATTCAGAGTTGGCCATGTTTTAGGATAGTTTCATAGATTAATTATTATAGTTGTTAGGCTACTCCATAATTTCCGCAGAGTGAATGGCTGGAAACAACTCAGGAAAGTAGTTGACTAGTCGAGGCAAACAAGAAGAAACTAGAAATCGGCCCCATGTATATTTTCTAGCCAATCTCCGACCATACGCTGTTCCTTGAAGGCCACTGTGGATCGTTCTGTAGCATCTTTTGCTCACGGAAATGTATTGTCTATTCTTGTCGAGGTTTACGTATTTCTATATATGCGCATATTTTGCATTTATTGCCCGATGGAGAGGCTTTATTTTCTCATCCGGTTACAGATTAGGCTGCGTTGTAGTGTTGTGATGGAAATTTTCAAGGCTTTTCTAACAAAAGCTTAATTATCTCGTTACATTGACCAGCGCTTTGTATATATCGCTTTGTGAACTGCAGATTGTTGTTCAACGTTCATACATGCTGATTGTTACAGTAGGCCTATCCTAATTCTGTTGTCAAACGGGGAAAGGCAAACTAAGGCATTAAGTAGCATTATGTGCCATCTGTATTTCTTTCTAAAACATAAATTATAGACCTAGGTTAATTTTGTCATAATAATTGGCATAACCAGACATTATTGTTAACGGCATCGACATCTAATAAGTATGACCACATTGTCAAAATCGATTTAAACTGATGTCCGATTAATTTACTTTTGATTAACTGATCCCATAATAATAGGCCTACCACAACGTAGTTTCGATTCGTAACTGCAAGCCTGAATTAAGTGTGATAATGTCTTTTATGTGATAATGTCTATCATGTCTACTCTCAGTTCCTAATTCAGTACTTTCACTGCAATGGTGCTCATGGCGATAACGATGGCGCTATTAGCTTAGACCTACTACTGTCTGTCATGTTGTGCATTTTTTGTTACTTTGGCAATTACTGTTACGAATATTATTAACTGTACTTCTTTTTGTGAAGAAGTTCCTAGGAAATCTAAATGTGGAGAAGTTGCACTTAAAGTTGCGGTTGTGTTTACTGACAATGTTTTTCAGCTGATTGAATTCTTTTCTGGTTGTGATGTTTGTTTTACTCCTGCAGCCTCTTCGCATTGTGCGTGACGCATGGTCCAAGCTGAATGGACTTGATTAGGCTAAGTCGTAGCCATAACTGGCTAATCTGTTAGTCTTACTATTAGTGTTACCTAGATGTCATCCGATGTTATTAGATTAATGTTATTAGACCTAAACAGCTCTGGATACAGGAAGGAGCAGACGAGACCTAAACCTATGAGATCATCAGTGGAGAGGAGGCCGCGCAGTGGAAGTGGTTCTCTGAATTAGCACCAAAATGCGACTCGAGGAAATAAGATATAAATCATTTAAATTCACCCGTGCAAGAGCTGCATACTTGTGGACTGGTTTGATATTACTCTTTCAGTGGATACTATCAGAGCTTTTAAGTAGAAGCCAGGAAGGATGGGATATTAAACATTCCACGTTAGCGCAATGGTTCTAACCACTGAAAAGCCCAACAGCTATGTCATATGTAATGTTAATAAGAAGATATTCTTGGGAAAATACGTTTGGTGCTCCTGGTTATTCTTATTATGTACTAGTTAAAGGCCTATGCTAATGTTCAGATACATGGATGTCAGATCAGCTATAGGCCTATATATATATATATATATATATAATATATATATATATATATATATATATAGGCCTATACAATGTGCATTTCATGTGGCTTAAATGCCAATAATGACGATCTTTTATTCCTTCACTGTTTGACATGCGTTGAAATTTTCATTTTAGGCTATACTAGTTATTGAACTTTTCCTAAATATTTTTATACATGATAAAATCTAAGTGCCAATCCAAATGACTAAATGACACAATGACGAGGTTGTGATATTAGATTAAGCACATATATTTACACTACCACTAAGAACATATTTTACGGGGTTGATGTAACTTTCTTATTGTTACAGAACTATGATGACAAATGCATCATGACTAGTGAAATTCAATACGTAGTAGACTTAGCAAAGGTACACGAATCTATAAGCCCAGTATGCATAATTATTTGAAACAATAGTGCAATATTGTATATCTTATGACTAACTGTAATTGGAGTGAATATTTCTAGCCCGATGTCAGTGCGATGTACAGTTGTTACAGTTATATTATTTAAGCTTGTTAATGACAATATTGTTGTTTTTACTTGCTTTAAGAGTTCGTTCGTTGCATGTGGCAGATAGAAAAATATAGGCCTACTAGTATAATACGTGCGTTACCTTTCATCTTTACGCGTGATGACTTGGATTCTGTGTTCTGCATCCATACTTATAATGGCCGCTATGCCATGGCATAGACTGTGGAAGTTTTGTTTGTCGTTATAAGTCGCTAAGCCTATGACGAGATGCAATCTGTATTAGTCCTACTATTAAAAAATGAAAGTTAAAGAGTTGTAGCAAATTGACAATTATATGATAAACAAGACACCTGTGGAGCATAATTGTATGTCGCTAAACAGTATTATCTGGAAGTCATGGACAATTATTAACTGTCGGATTATTAATTGGCAGTTCGTTTGCTTTTGTAGGCCTACACTGTTGTTTTCGTGTCGTTGTCGGGAGCCTGCGTTACAAGAGGCCTTTGTTTGAGATTTTGTGATTTGTCAGAGGTTGTGACGTCCTTTTGCTGCTGAATAGTTGTCGTTTCAACCCTCGTTACACTTTTTAAATAGCTCCATAGTCTGCAATATCTTTAGTGTTTTTTCACCACTGTTTAGGCTAAGTGATCTTTTTGTCTTGACTTCATTTTTTTATTTGTATGTCATCTTCTGTGTCCTGCCTGCCTTATTTTGCCGTTTCTGTTTGGTCAAACTTAGGCTACCTTTAAAATGCATGACTTCATTACACGCCGTAAATGACTTATGTTTTCCGTAGGCTTGCTCTGAGATTTCACAGACTTCGGCTAATTTGTCTGTTAAACAATCAAGTAAACCGTCATCACTCTGCTAACATGGTACACGGGTATCCCTAACTTAGCGGGACTTCAGTCCCTTCTGGGTACCCGATTGTTTCCCTCAAAAGTTAATAAGATAATCATGTGATCTGTGACCTGTCTGTTTTAAATTTCCAAACTTATGATCTGTGATTAATGATTATTCTGGAACTACTTGTAAACTATTCTCCAGAAACAATAAAAGGATTTATTGTTTGATTGAGTGCGCATTACAAATTAAGCCTCACGATTACCAGGCAAGTTATTTCCAATTAGGCCTACATGGTAGCTTTACTGAGCTTGAAAGTTACTTGCAGCTAGGAATAGGCTTTTTAAAAACTCCATGGCACAAAAAGCACTTGCCCAGAACATTCCTCATTAGGGCTGATTACCTATGGGTGAGGTTCAATACGCAGGTTTGCTTCCGTAAGGAGGATACTATTAGGCCTACGTGGGTTATGCTCTAACTATAAGCAGACAGAAAATAATTGTAGCAAATTCGCACGATACTCAAATAGACCCTTTCCTACTTTACCTGATGCTGAGCGGACTCTCTTCTTGCAGAATTGCGACCTGGTTTCCAAAACTACGAGCCATAGGGGCCTAAGCGTGCATACATGTATGTACAACTAATAGCACAACAACAACAATAAAACATTTATCATCTGCTAATTTATCTTCTATATAAACTAGTGTAGGCCTACATACATGTAATCTGGGCTGTTGCATTAGAGCAAGAGAGACAGAGACAGACAGAAATAGTGAGACTGATCAACGTGCCCGTTGTCAAACCATACACGTCGGGAGGCAATTATAATAGGAGTTTAGTTTCATGTTTTGCAAATTTATATTTTGACTATATTGTTCACTGGTTGTACGATTTTTATTTTTGTTATTTTTGTTATTTCTTTCGGTTTTGTTGCAGATAATGACCTGCATTGTGTCATTTTCTTTTAGACTTTTTGTAGCTTTAACCCATAGGCATAGATATTTGTGATTTTGAAATAAATACTCGAAAGAAGAATCACGTGATATGCTTTTCTCTACAGTATTTTCGCATAATTTAATTGTTGAAGAAAGAGTAGGCCTAACTACGCTGTCTCGTATATATATATATTATTATAAGTGCTGGTACTGATTACAAAAATTAATCAATTAATCTCCCAAATTTGACTTCGATTAATCGAGTAAATTCGATTAATTTGGTATCTATTACATAAAGCGTGAAAAACTCTTAGAATGTAGTCACTGAGTCAGTACTGTCAGTTCCTACTTTCTTTCTGTAAAAAAGCTTCAATTATTCCACATCCTGAAGGTGATGCATCAGCAATTTGTTTGAACCACGTAAGTGAACTGTTTATTGCAATGAAGACAGTTCATTTTGTCACCATCTTCGACTTTTCCATCACCATTAAATTTTAGCCTATACCTTAAATGTAATAATATTATGATCGCTTAATTTTCAAGTTAAAACCATTCACATTTTCAATGTTCGCCAGTTTATTGTTTACTCCAGAAACAGTCTGCTCGACATCATAAAAAAGTGAACAAATATCGAACAAGCCGAAATTAATCGATTAAAATTTTAACGATTGATCGATTAATTTATCGTTAAAATCCGCAGCCCTAATACAAATATATAAACATGGAATATATAAATATATTATATATATACATAGAGAGAGAGAGAGAGAGAGAGAGAGACAGACAGACAGACAGAGAGAGACAGATAAAGACAGACAGACAGACAGACAGACAGACAGACAGACAGACAGGACAGACAGAGACAGAGACAGAGACAGAGACAGAGACAGAGACAGAGACAGAGACAGAGCAGACAGAGAGAGAGAGAGAGAGACAGAGAGAGAGAGAGAGAGAGACAGAGAGACAGAGAGAGAGAGAAAGAGAGACAGACGACAGACAGACAGAGACAGAGAGACAGAGAGAGACAGAGAGAGAGACGACAGACGGACAGGACAGAGCCGGAGGAGAGAGAGATACTTAGCGTACCGTGTAGTATTTTTTCCAGACATCCACGTTCATGAATAACCAATCGTAATCGCAAACTATAAATTTCTAAGCGTTAGGCCTACTCCAAGGCTCCCGATCCGATCCTCCTCTCAACCCATCCTCTCAAATCTTTGCCTTATTCTACCCTGATAATCTCGATACATTTCTCTTGATTTATCCCTTGCGATCTTCCTTGATTCTACCCTGATCCCTCAACGTACGTGCCACTCCTCTCGATTAATCTTTTTCGATCTTCGTTGATTCCACTCTGATACTCCCTCTTTCGCTGATGCATCTTGCCTTCCCAACGGTTTCCTCAAATTACTGCAGAATCCTCGTTCCCTCCTTATAATCCCGTGATTCTCGTCGTCTCTAGGTGTGTGGCCCTCCCTGAGTCCGTTCGGCCGGGATCTATAGCTGTTCGATTAACCGTCCCGTCGTTCTTGTATCATTCGCAAGATGGCGGCTGAGTTACATAGGCCTATTTTCCTTTACTACATGTAGACCTACGACGTAAGTAGTGTTGTTTTCGTCAACGAAAACGAAAACGAAAATGGCAATTAACGAAAATTGAACGTTTTCGTTGACGAAAACTAAAACTAAAACTAAAATACGCAGACAACGAAAACTAAAACTAAAACGAAATTTGTAGCAATAAAAACTGAAACGAAACGAAAATTGATCAAACGAAAACTAAAACTATATTTATAGTAAAAATTATTTTTTGGTAATTTTTCTTTACTTACTTAATTCACCATTTGTATTGTACTGCCTTGTGCATTATGTGCAAACGGTATGCTCTGCTAACATCTGTTCATCCATTTTAAGACACGCGAGGAAAACGAGAACGAGCTGTTGCTACTTCCAGTTTTTTTAAATTTACTTTCCGCTAAGAATTCATTTAGATTTTAACAAAAGCTGTGGTACTTTACTGCGACAAGTTCACTTAATTAATGTATACTATGTCGAAAGCCTCACTAGTCTCTGACTTGTAGCGTGACGAGTATCAATGGTCGACCAAAGGACAGCCCTGTTTTGGATTATTATTATTATAGTCAGAATCAGAATCAGAATCAGAAAAAACTTTATTGCATCAGATAATGTGACCCGTTATACAATAGTGAATCAAGTAAATTTAACAGGTGTATCACGCTACATGAGGCAAAAGGAGACCCCAAAGGGAGGATTATTCCCGCTAGTTGGGGCGACCTACAAGTTCATTCACCAACCAATGATAGTACGGTCAAGAGACAGTCCAGAAATTACGACAATTCGAGAGGATGGGGGAAATCAATAGGTGAGCAATAGAACAACGGGAGGTTGCATACTTTAACTATTAAGAAAGTTACAAGAAGATAGACACTAGTAACGGCGGACAAAAACACAAAAAAACATAGTAATTGGGCAAAATACCCCAAAATAACCTTAACTAAAATCCTTAACTAAAATCCTTACTATTAAAATGAAATAAGTAATAAGTAAGTAAGTAAATAAGTAAACTGAGGAGGTAGAGGAGACGCGAAGTAAGGGAGAGGAGAGTTGAAAGAAGGAAGAGCGAGAATGCAGAGAGATCAGGAAGAGAAAGTGAGGAAGAATGCAAGACATGAGGAGAGAGGAGACGAGAAGAGAAAGGGAAAGAAAAAGGAAAAAGAAGAAGAAGAAGAAGGCTGGCCATTCACAGGGATCCTCCACCACCGGGGAGGTCAGTCAGATGACGTTATGAGATATGCTTTAAATCTAATCTTAAATAAGTAGATATTTGGCGCAAGGCGTATGTCTAATGGAATGGTATTCCAGAGTTTTGGGCCGTAGAATTTGATGCTGAATACTCGTGAATTGGTACGAGCATAGGTTGCTCTGAGAGAAGTGGCATTCCTAGTGTCGTGGGAGTGGATTTGAGAACCAGCTATAAAATAGCTATGAAATAAACTCGGGAGAATATTATTTTGAGATTTGTAAACGAACTCTCCGATTTGAACTGCTCTTACCTGCTTCAAGTTTAACAGATTTAATTTCTTAAAGATGTAATGAGTGTGAGAACCCTTTGGGACACCTGCAATTACTCGGATAGCTTTTTTTTGTAAGATAATTAGTATTGACCTTGATGCGACAAAGTGTTAAACACAGTAGGCTACTTCTAATTTCGCAGTTTAGCGTCCTTAGTTATTCGTCCACTGTAGCATTATTATTTTCATCAATCCAACTTCTACTTGGAGGAGATTTCTTTTAATCAATCCAGGTCTATTTAACAGGAATTCTTTTAATCAATCCAGCTTCTATTTAAACAACAATTATTTTTCATCAATCCCACTTCTATTTAAGCAAGAATCTTTTTCATCAATCCCACTTCCATTTAAGTAAACATTATTTTCATCAATCCGACATCTATTTAGCAAAATTCTTTTCGTCAATCCAACTTGTATTCGACCAACGCTAAAACCCATACAATAAATGGCGAATAATTAGGAACACTAATATGCGAAATTACCAAACTTCAAGTTACTGGTGGTGATGTGACAACCAAACCCTGAATATTTAGTTTTTTGTGCTTAAAATTTAAATGGTATTAAATAATTGGTAAAACTTAAACTGAAATTAAATTGCTACAACTAAAACTGAAATAAACTTACTAAAACTAAAACTAAAACTAAAATTAGCTTACTAAAACTAAAACTAAAACGAAAATAGATCCATGAAAACTAAAACGAAAACTAAAACTAATATTGACACACAATAAAAACTAAAACTAAAACTAAAAATGAAGACTAACAATCATAACTAAAACTAAAACTAAAATTGAGACATTATTAAAACAACACTACGTAAGTGCATATACTAAAGCAATTCAACCACAGATCATTTACGCGTATGATTATATGGGACACCCTATGATTGATTTAATCCAAACTATTCCAAAAGCTACAACTCTTGCACTGAAGAATGTCTGCCCTAGGCCCTAATGTTCCTTTCGGCTTCTTAAGAAATTTATAGGCGCCAATCTAGCTGTGTCCCTGAGTTGCCTTGTTTGGTGCTAATTCAAAAAACTCTCCCACTGTAGTGCGTTTCTTTCCAATTAGGCCTACAATCTTATAAACTTCGACTAGATCTAGGCCTACTCTGAGTCTCTGAACCTCCTTCTCTCTAATGTTGTTAGTCCACATCTTTTCAACCTCTCTTCGTAGTTCAAATCCTTGTAGACCAAGTCATCTTTGTAGCTCTTTTTACACTTTTCTTCAGTTTACCACGTTTCGTTTCAAATATGTATTCCATACCTCAGGATACCTGGATGCAATATTCTAACTGTGGCCTAACCGGTGCTTTGTACGACCTCAGTATTTTGTCATGTCTCTGGTGACAATTATCCTTCATGCCTATTATAGTTGAGTTAGCATTTTTGATGCTTCAGCTCATTGCCTTGAGGTTGTTTTACTCTCTTGGATAATCACTCCCAAGTCCTTTTCTTCCTCACTCACTTTCATTACCTTATCGCAGTTCATATGAAAACTCTTTGTTTCTCTTCCTCAAAGGCATCGCTGCGCACTTTTTTCAATTAAAGAGCATTTGCCAAGCCTGTGACCATCTGAACATTCTTCTTAGATCTTCCGGCAGTATTTCCGTTTCTTCTTCATAACCTACTGCTGTGTAGCCTGTAGGCCTACATAGTTTTGTATCATCTGCGAACTTAGAAATCTTCGATAAAATTATTATTATTATTATTATTATTATTATTATTATTATTATTATTATTATTATTATTATTATTATTATTATTATTAATCTGTCATTTATAGCGCGCCTAAACAAAAAGAATCTTGCAAAAAGCGCGTAACAGGAAATCCCATCGTCTATGTGATCGTCTATGCCTTTGTGATATCTTGGCATAACTAGGGTAGCCAGATACATGGTTAGCCAAAGGAGGACACAGAAAGGAGGAAGGAGGACAAAGGAGGACGCATTGAAAATTTTTTTTACTCCGGACTTCGGAGTCACTGCGTCTCCCAAGTAACCATGCAAGAAACGAAGTCAAATTGAAAGCTGCATAGGAAATCAATTGAGGCTTTTCATCATAATGCTGCAAAGTAGGCTACTTAGAGTCTATACATCAACAATTGCACCTTCTTGGGGGGGCCCGTGGCGCTTTGGATAACAGCTGGCACAGAGACCGAGAGGTACCCAGTTCGAGCCCCCGTTGGGCGGATTTGCTTTGTAGGCTGCTATTAGCGCCGTTGTATTACATGGCTGTCTGTTCTGTTAGTAGTTAAGATTTCAATTGCATAACATGTAAATGTACAGCGCAGTGCGTTTGTCAGGCGCTTATTAAAGAAAAGATATTATTATTATTATTATTTTTGATTACGCACAGTACTTAGTATCGGGAGGGGGATAGGGTAATGGTAACACTCTGGCGCGAAGAGCAGAAGATCGGCACGAACGCGGGATCCCTTTCCGCTACCCTCCCAAAGGTCGACTCAGCCTTTCATTCGCCAGATGACATTGGTAAAATGAGCAGTAGGACGTGATGGGCACCTTTCATGGCTGTCGGGGGGGGCGCGATAGAGCATTGGATAACACACTGGCATAGAGAGCGAGAGGTACCGAGTTCGAGTCCCGTAGTGCGGACATGCTTTGTAGGCTGCAATTAGCACCGTGTAGGGCCTATTGCAGGCTGTCTGTTCTATTAGTAGTTAAGATTTATGTCTTCTGTCATTCGTTCTTTCAATTGCATAACATGTAAATGTACAGCGCAGTGCGTTTGTCAGGCGCTTCAATAAAGAAAATAATAATAATTATGATTAAACAGTTAAATTCGACTCCAGTAATAACTTGTGAATTGTGATTGATAACTAACATTATTCCCTTTTTTTCTTTATAATAGCCTTTGTTTGTGTATGTAAGTTGTGAAGCGGTGTGTCTTCCTGCTTGATAAATAAACGAATATATCATCATCATCATCATCCATTCACACTATGAATAAATAATTATTGTAATTATACTGCGGTGTGTCAGTTTGAAATAATGAACGAAGGCTATTATTATTATGTTATTTATTGCTCTGAGGAGCTAACTCTTCGCAGCAATTCCTCGTTACCAATAACATACGCACAGAACTTCTCACGAGAAACATTCTTGATATTGTAGGCCTACTTTGCAAGAATGATTCCATTCACAGAGTCAGCATGTTTTCCCTAAGTTTCTTTATCAGGCACTGGTAGGGGGACTTGTGGACATCATGCGCGTGTAAAGTCGTTAAAAAGTGCCATAAAATAAGAGCCAATACCCCAATACAGGAAATATACAAAAAGCCGGACATTTTCCGGGTTTTTAGATTTGCCTGCCGGACGGAGGACACGAGGCCAAAAAGGAGGACATGTCCTCCTTTTGCCGGACGTTTGGCAACCCTACCCCCATAACAACCTAGCGCCGGTGATTAAGTAGATTATAATAATTATAGTCTCACCGATGCGGGTTTTGCGGCGCTTAGAAATTTCGGAAATGAATATTACAATACATTAGTGTCAAAAGAACTAAGATGGCGTCCATTGCAATGTAGGATTTACCTACATGATTATAGATATCTAGTTGTACATGGATCCTTGCTATGCTGAAGAAGTGGACACAAGTTGAAAATTGTCCACAGCAATGGCGGCTGTTCCAGCGTTTGGTCGGTCAAGAAAAGTAAAGAAAGGTGAATGGTCGTTTCATATTGCACATATAACTTGTGATTTGCCACAGTTGGTTTTATTTTATAAGTGAGGTGACGTCGCAGCTTAAGGGAAGCCCCATGGCCACTCACAACTAACGTGGGGTTGAAGTCACGCCATATTTCGTGTGTAGTGGGAAATACATTGTTAAGTTATACATGCATTTTCAAGAGAAAGGTGACAATAAGAACAATATTAATGTGACGAATGCCTACATCACTGGTGTTGTCTAATGTATTCGTTGACAAGAAATACAGAAACGAATAGAATATAAAATCGTTTCACTTCACTACAACTCACTGCAATACATGAAGAAATCTTTTCTTGGTCAGTTACTCGCTGTTCAGCCTCCCTGCTGGGTGCGGCCCGAATCCCCGAAACGAATCTCGGCCTGATCCCCGAAATTGATTTTCTAAGTCCGACCATAATAAATGTAATTAACAAATAAACATGTGAATAGGCAATATATCGATATACATCAAGGCCACGCTAGGTCTATGTGGGTGCGGGCCGAATCCCCGAAACCCGAATCCCCAAAAGGAATTTCGGCCGGATCCCCCAAATTGATTTTCGAAGTCCTACCCGAATGAACATCTTTAACAAATAGATATTTGAATAGGCAGTATATCGATATACATCAAGGCCACGCTATGTCTTTGTCATGTTTACAATTTAACTTTGAATAGCTCGGCAGCTTTATAGAAACCTGTTTTCGGGAAATCGGGCTTTTGTCTGTTTTCAGCGTTTTCGGGGATTCGGGCTGACCCCATCTATGTCATGTTTACAATTTAACTCTGAATAGCTTTCGGGAGTTCAGCGCTTTCTAGAAAACTGTTTTTGGGGAAATCGGGCTTTTGTGTATTTTCAGCGTTTTCGAGGATTCGGGTTGACCCCTCCCTGATTTCCCGTTCTACCAGCCTTACATGACATCGCCTTTGTCTCATCTTTAAAATATGCTAATTACAACTACAGGTAGTTAGACAGATATCTTACAAGTTGTGTAATCTTACCAAAACCCAGTTCCCCGAACGTGTGAAAAATGGACCAAATTCCCCAAAACAAGTGGTCGAATTCCAAAACCAGTATAAACTAGTCAGCCAATATACTGAGTAGTACATTCACAAATATCCCAAAAGTTATATTTGCACAAAGAATATTGTTTTCACTTACTAAATAGATTGAAGGCTCTGGTGGAAATTCATTTTTGTGGATTCACTATGCACCCTAAGGTGTTGAACATAGAGAAGCTACCAGTATTTTGGTGCCTTCTAGTACAATTCTTAGATATCAAGAAACTGGATGTATCATGACTTTGGAGTCCATTTTCTATGGACAGAAAGATGAAGAGTCAGAAATTATAGTTGTTTTGTGTGTTACTAATTTTTGTTGTTGCTTCTTGTAGAGCCATTGCCATTCAGCGAAATAGCAATGAGACACAATGCCGCTTTGCTCGAATACTGCCGTACATCCATTTCGGCACTGTCAGGTTCAACAGCAGGGATTCTTGGCTTAACTGGTCTATATGGATTCATATTTTACTTTGTTGTGGCATTCCTGATGTCAGTAAGTGAAAGTTTTTACTTTTGTTGTTGTTTCTTTGTTGGTTTTGAGCTTAATTATTTCAATGGATTTGTTAGCGGTAAACTGTGCTGTTATGAGGACTTCTCTCAGACCAGATTGGGCGGCTGGATGTGTGTGGGATGCAGCTGTAAACTTAGGTGGCAGTATTTCATAATTTTTTCAAGTTTCTGATTGTGTGTATCTCATTGGCTCCTGTCCCACTGTGCATCAAATTTATTATCTTTGTAACCTCTGTTTTGTTTCTTAAGCTTTGTGATCCAATAATTTCATGATCTGGTTGTTTTCCTTACGAGCGCTGTGACAATGTAGTGTAATACCTTTTCGGTGGTACCTGGAATCGCCTTCTTCCGGCTATGGGGACTGTACATGTAGATTTATTAATGCTTCAGACTCTCTTTCACCGCGGTTGACTTTGAGCACACGTTTATAAGTAGATCTCTTGACTTACATATTGTTGATGTGCTATAGATACCTGCTGTCATTTGCCAAGAAATTTTTGATAGTTTTCATTTTAGAAAAGCTCTTAGCAAGTACGATAATAATAGAAGTTCGGGTCAGTTTATCAGAGATTAATTTCTCGGATACTGCGGGTGGCTCGGTCGCATTATAAACGTGGAGTACAATACAACACACAATACAACACATCACAATACACAACTGGGGCGCGGTGGTTTAGGGGCAGTATGTTCGGTGCCTTGCAGCTGGAGGGTTGCGGGTTCGAATCCACCTCAAAGTCGCCGCGTAGGGACCCTGGGCAAGTCCTTCACTCGCAATTGCTCATGCGCTTCGTGCGTGACTTCGATTCAGCGTTCGCGCAGTAGTCGGGAGCGCCTCTGAATGGGAAATCTGGTAGGGGCGCTATTACAAGTGTTCAAATACAATACAATACAATAGAAGCAGCTGTACCGCAAGTAGAGTGAAAAATTGACGTGTACTGATGAATACTGATAAGTGTGCTGTTTCACCATGGGATATTATAGCTAGTGGAAGTTTATAGAAGCTATGAGCAAATGTAGCTTATTCTTGCCAATTATGTTTCTGTGCAGGTAAAAATAAAAATGACTGAACGTTGCAGGTCATGAACCCATCTCTAAATTCATACCAAAATTTACTCTTAAGTTATTTTAGTGTATGTAAAGGAAATTTCGTGGAACACGTGATCATATTGCCAATATGAGGTGGATAATGGAGAGACAAAGGGAGTATGGACAGAAAGTATACATATGCTTCATTGATTATAGGGTCATTCCAGCTCAACTCAACCAATTTTGAGGAAGGTTCCCACTCGACCATCTCCGAATTGGCTGAAATTTTAACCACATGTTGCAAGATATATAGGATGGAAAAATCCAAAATATTTCTGCAATATTTAAAATACTTTCCAAGATATCGTGGATTCCGTGACCCCACCCTCCGAAGGCACTTCGCGAAACTTCGAGATGTCCACTTTTTGAAATTTGATATCTCTGGAACCGTTACTCCAAATAAGATGATTTTATTTTTGCCTGTACAGTTTCTTGCATAGATTACAAAAATATAATCATTTTTATTGTGTGTCCTATAATTTCAGCTGTAATAAATGTCAAAGATGCCTTCATATTCATTTTATATCGAAATTCTGCAATATTCAGTGATCAATATCTCCATATGTACCAGGCACAATACATTCAAATTTTCTATGTATACTGTCTATGTTGCTGGCAATTACTTGGCAAAGTTTGACTTGATTGGTTATTCACATCTGCCGGATATAGGCTGTCAAAGTTGACCAAATCTGACAACGGGGGTTAAAGAGCAAAAATATTCCCAAAAAGGGACATATAAATTTTATATTTTTATTGCATTTTCTGATAGACCATAGATCGATTGATAAGTGTTCCAAAAATCTTAATGGGGTTTTTTGTTTTAAGGACTTTACAGTGTGTCAAAAATGGTCGTTTTTTTGGTATCGCGAGTTGCAATCATGGGTGGTATTTGACAGACTTGTTACCCTAAATATCAATATCAAAACTGTGAAACCAATGTGATCACTTTTCTAATATAAATGAAACATAACCAAGTAATTCTTATTAAAGTTATAGTTAACATAAGCATTTCTTTATCATAACCAAAGTGACTTTATGAATGAAATGTAGTGTTCTTTGGTGGTGTATCAAAATGCTTACAATTGTGGAACTGCTGAACATGTAAAAATATCAATATAACTAATTAATGTCATTTTTGCATACAGCATCATATTTTGAAAGTATTTCTGTGTATAAGATGAACATTTTGTTGTTTACTGTCTTCCATACAGAATTGTCCAGCTGGTACTGACATGCACTGTTACTGCGTGCTTGAGATGCTGACACTAAACAAAGGACAAATTGCAATGGAACACAGCAAATGTCATCATGTCTTGGCCAAGTCAGACAATAGCTTGCCCTACTTTGTGTATTGTCGTGAATTTGTTGAGTATATGAGCAAATTCAAGACAATGCATAAAATAGGTCAGACGAAGGAGAAGATATAATATCCACTCCTTCGTCTGACCTGTCTGTCCCAGTATCAGCCCAATGTACCACTTGTGGTCATATATTATTGCTGCCAGATACAGCCGGGATTGACAGGTAGTGGCATCAAGTTGCTTGCTCTGATTCTGCTGTCACATCTTCTGGTTTATTACAAGCTTCAATATCAGTAACTGGTTAAGCAGTTCCAAATGAGTCCAAAGATGGGACAAATGCATGATGGCTAGGGGTTCAAGAAATCATCCTGGCTGCACTGTACCGCTCATCCAACTTGGAAGTCCTTTATATGAGTAAAGCACAAACAGCATGTACCGTATATGACAGACTCAAAATCTTGAACCTTAGCAGTGCATTGTTCTTGGTGACTTCGCAGAAAATTATTTGCATTTGTCCCAGTATCGAAGATTCTGATAATTATGCGAAGACTATCTTTGGACTCATGTGGAACTGCTTAACCAGTTACTGATATTGAAGATTGTAATAAACCAGAAGATGTGACAGCAGAATCAGAGCAAGCAACTTGATGCCACTACCTGTCAATCTCGGCTGTATCTGGCAGCAATAATTATATGACCACAAGTGGTACATTGGGCTGATAACAGACAGGTCAGACGAAGGAGTGGATATTATATCTTCTCCTTCGTCTGACCTATTTTATGCATTGTCTTGAATTTGCTCATATACTCAACAAATTCACGACAATACACAAAGTAGGGCAAGCTATTGTCTGACTTGGCCAAGACATGATGACATTTGCTGTGTTCCATTGCAATTTGTCCTTTCTTTAGTGTCAGCATCTCAAGCACGCAGTAACAGTGCATGTCAGTACCAGCTCGACAATTCTGTATGGAAGACAGTAAACAACAAAATGTTCATCTTATACACAGAAATACTTTCAAAATATGATGCTGTATGCAAAAATGACATTAATTAGTTATATTGATATTTTTACATGTTCAGCAGTTCCACAATTGTAAGCATTTTGATAGACCACCAAAGAACACTACATTTCATTCATAAAGTCACTTTGGTTATGATAAAGAAATGCTTATGTTAACTATAACTTTAATAAGAATTACTTGGTTATGTTTCATTTATATTAGAAAAGTGATCACATTGGTTTCACAGTTTTGATATTGATATTTAGGGTAACAAGTCTGTCAAATACCACCCATGATTGCAACTCGCGATACCAAAAAACGACCATTTTTGACACACTGTAAAGTCCTTAAAACAAAAAACCCCATTAAGATTTTTGGAACACTTATCAATCGATCTATGGTCTATCAGAAAATGCAATAAAAATATAAAATTTATATGTCCCTTTTTGGGAATATTTTTGCTCTTTAACCCCCGTTGTCAGATTTGGTCAACTTTGACAGCCTATATCCGGCAGATGTGAATAACCAATCAAGTCAAACTTTGCCAAGTAATTGCCAGCAACATAGACAGTATACATAGAAAATTTGAATGTATTGTGCCTGGTACATATGGAGATATTGATCACTGAATATTGCAGAATTTCGATATAAAATGAATATGAAGGCATCTTTGACATTTATTACAGCTGAAATTATAGGACACACAATAAAAATGATTATATTTTTGTAATCTATGCAAGAAACTGTACAGGCAAAAATAAAATCATCTAATTTGGTGTAACGGCTCCAGAGATATCAAATTTCAAAAAGTGGACATCTCGAAGTTTCGCGAAGTGCCTTCGGAGGGTGGGGTCACGGAATCCACGATATCTTGGAAAGTATTTTAAATATTGCAGAAATATTTTGGATTTTTCCATCCTATATATCTTGCAACATGTGGTTAAAATTTCAGCCAATTCGGAGATGGTCGAGTGGGAGGCATTGGTTGAGTTGAGATGGAATGACCCTATAGCAAAGCGTTTGACTGCATTAATCATGAATTGATGTGGAAAACCTTGGGAGAAATGGGAATACCGAAACACTTGATACAACTTCTTAGGGGTCTGTACGAAGACCAGATAGCGGTGATAAGGACTGAATATGGAGATACTGACAGATTCAGGATAAGGAAGGGAGTGCGGCAAGGATGCATTCTGTCTCCTTTCCTATTTAATATGTACGCTGAAAGGATAATGAGGCAGGCGGGAATGGATGAGGCTGTGGAAGGAATAAAGATAGCGGGAAGAACAATGAACAATCTGAGATACGCTGATGATACAACACTATTGGCGGGTAAAAACCGATTTGGTAGAACTGATAAGTAGGGGCTGTCAACGGGCCCCCGGGCCCTTCGGGGCCCCGTTCGAAGGGCCCGGGCCCTTAAATCAAGGCCCGAAAACCCGTCCGAATCAGCATATTATTTTAAGTAAATTTTAAAAGCTTTAATACAGACTTTCTGTCGCCTAAAACGCTGTGGATTTGAAGATGTGTTGGCCAGCTACAGTGGTGTATTAGTCATCGGCGCGGGGGTAGTTGGCAACTTGGCACCCGTACCTGTTTACTTGTCGGCTGGCTATACTAAGACCAGCCATGCGTTGCAGCGGGTTGAGGTATTACTGCTATTACCAGACCTGTGGATGATGTGCTGCTAGAGCCTTGTGACCCTCTTCAAATCTGCCGCCTTCGCAGTATAGGCTACCCTGTATCGGCGACAGACCGCCGGCGACCATTAGGCCTGTCAATCAAAGAAGAAAGATCGCTATATCGGGAATTGGTGGTGAGTCTGGTGACACACTGGCTGTTATTGCATTCGGCTTATGAACAGAAATTGGGAAACATGCTTCCTATCGTCAGCCCTACCGCCCGTAGCTGACCCGCAAGCCGACGAGTGACTAACTTAATTTAAGCCCTAGCGCAATTTGTTAATAATACTACCATTAAGATTGGTTACTTACTGACTTACTTGGACTGTCTAGATCTTAACGCGAGATCTCGTTGTTTACCGCCAAACCGCCATTGCTGTTGCTTTCGTTTGAAATAAACATTTAGTAGTTTATTAGAATCATTCCATTGTTTTGTGCATTTAACTGTCTAATCACGTCAGTGCAGACTGCAGGTAACTTTTAAACTTTGGGAATAAAATGTGGGCATCAGTTATTAATTATCTAGAGGACTAGCAGTTACATGTAATTTAGCGAATTATAACTTTTAGCGACTAGCAAGCTATCAGCCGCCATTTTATGTGTTGTGTACACTGTAAGGTAACGCAAGTATTTCTTGCTTTCTTTAAGTGACGGGCCAACGGGCCCCCGCTGAAACTGAGGTCGGGCCCCCGGGCCGCGTTTTTCTAATATTTTGACAGCCCTACTGATAAGAAGGCTCAAGAGTGAAAGTGAGAAAGCAGGACTTTACTTCAATATAAAGAAGACAAAGATCATGACAACAGAGGAGGAGGACAGTTTTGAAGTAGACGGAGAGGAAATAGAAACGGTATCTAGCTTCACGTTTTTGGGATCAGTAATAGAAAAAGAGGGAAAGTGTGATATGGAAATAAATCGTAGAGTAGCGATAGGAAAAACTGCAATGAATGGTCTGGAAAAATATGGAAGGACAAACATGTGAGTATAGACACGAAAAAAGATTGGTGAAGGCTCTGATCATACCAACAGTAACATACGGCAGCGAGACATGGACAATGACCAAGAAAATGAGGAAAAAGATTAACGCATGCGAAATGTGGATATGGAGGAAGATGCAGAGAATATCATGGAAAGAGAAAAGGACCAACGATTGGGTGCGCATGAGTATCGGAATTGAGAAGGAAGAGACACTACAACAAACAGTGCTAAGAGCAAAGTTGAGGTTCTTTGGTCATGTCATGCGATCAGATGGATTGGAAAAGGAAATGATGTAGCATATGGAGAGGGAAGGAGAAAACAAGGACGACCAAGGAAAAAGTGGATGGATGAGATACATGAAACAACTGGAATGAATTTGGCAGAACTGAGAGATGCGACGGCGGACAGAAGGAAATGGAGAGGCTTGATCATGAAGGTCGCTAGAGTTCAAAGAACTGACAGCACAAGGTGAATAACAAGGTAAAGGAAGATAGATTGTAGTCAATGAACTGTGACATATCCATATGAAGATTTGAATTCCCCGTAATCATTCGGGAAAGGCCATATATAGAAAGGCCATATATAATCATCCAGGTGTGACATGTCATTCTTTGTGTATCTGAGTATAATTAACTTAAAATGTTGTTTGTTCACTCTTAGTTGATGCTTCTGGTAAAGGCTGGAACACAGTGGCAGAAATATTTCCGAGTCCGAATCAACTTATTCACAAATAGTCTTATGGGTGGACTTTTTGTATCCTTTTTGGGATGTTTTGATCTACATCAATATTTCTCTGTTATTTTTCTTGTCTAAGAGTATTGGCAGCTGTATCTGATGCGCAAGGCATCAGTTGCTGGCTAACCAAAATGTAGCTGCAAGAAGTTATTAATATTGTTCAATAGACAAATAGGGTTGCAAGAGAGAGATCATGTTTTGCATATAAGTGATAATTCATGTTCCCAAAATTGATTGGACAGAAATGGAAGAACATTCTGAACGACATAAAAGCTGTTTTTTTAAAGGAACAAGTGATTTTGCATTCACTATGATAATTCTAGTTTGAAAAGAGTTTTAAGTATTTTGTTGCAGTTGATCTATCGCATTTATAAACGATCATAGTGATTTGTTGGATATTTTAGCAATGGTGGTGATGAATATTGGGTTCAGATCTGATGTTGCATTAGCTAGCTAGTTGAAAAGAATTTTGCAATGTATATGGCCAATGTCCCATCTGGGCATAACAAGGATTTAACTTCATTTCATGCATTTTCTGAATTTCTGTACTTCTAATAACTTTCCTCATTTTATCTTAAACTGAAAGACTTTCTATACACCAGTGCCATCTTCTTTAAAACTTACCTAATAATTTTGTTAAGATTTGTGTTTTGTTTTGTTGTTTGACAGTTTTAAATTTGTGTATATTTCCTTAATATATTTTTGCAGACGTACATCTTGTTTTGGACGTATCCTTTTACTCAGACGATTATCATTTCACCAAAACCATTTGTGCAAATTGGTGTTAAATGAGTTATATCACTACATATATGGTTTGCAAAATGGTTTCTGAAAGTAATTTTACAATATAATATATATTATATATATATATATATATATATATAATATATATACAATACAGGATAGCTCTGTATGTGATATTGCCCTCCTTCCAAAGTTCAGAAGTGCACACAGCCATACGACAGCGGAGCATTTGTGAGTGAAGGACTTGCTGAAGGTCCCTAAACAGCCTCGGTTGTGAGGCTTGAGCCCGTACTCTCCACGTTACAGGCCAAGTGCTCTAACCAATCGGCCACTGTGCAGTTTAATAATCTGCGTTGTTTATCAACAAATTGCCTATCCAACACGTGTATTTCACTGGTTGAGGTTGGGAACGCCACTGGTGAGTTTTTCTTTAAGTGGCACTTTATAAATGTCAGATTACAATTAAATGACCATTCAGTTTTGAAGACTGAATGGTGTTTTAAGTAGTGTAAAACACTTGAGAAGAAATCAGACAGGACAAAATATTGTATAATACAAAATGATTGCTTGGTCCATACTGATGTTAATGCATTTTAACGTTAAATTATTCTCTTAAGATAAAGCCGATTAGTTTAAAAGATCGGTTATTATGAAACTGATTTTTAATCCTGTGAACATAACTCAATGCAAAGTCCTGTTGATAAAACAAAAAATGTTGACTGATGCACAACAGCTGCATGATTTCTGCTTTGCACGTCATATACGTCTACTATAGTTTGACACAGTTGGTCTTTAACACTTTAACGACGAGTGTACTAAAAACAACTGGGACAGCAATGCATCTCGTCATTAAAGTGTTAATAGAATGTCGCCACTCGAGTAATGACACAGCAGTACATGTTTATAATTGGATGATTTATGGTAAGAACTATTTACCGTCATGAAGCAGTCGTGCATGAGACCATAGATATGTATGCATGTGGACACTTACTATCGCACATTTTAAGTACTCCACAGAAGCGCTGCAAACGCTAAACTAAATGATGTTGGTAAATGCCAAACGGTCATTAAGAAGTTGGGGTCTGGGTAAATGGCCACATGTATAATGATAACCTTACCATTTGGCCACAATATACATGTACTGAATTTGTCAAAACGTTTTGTTGAGTTTGTTTGAGGATCCTTGACTCTGCTGCCAGGTTCATTTATGGTATGGTACATGTCTACTGAAGGTCAGGCCTAAAAACGATTCGCCTCCAGCGCTGTTGCACACTGAAAATGGTTCGGTATATGCACTTTGAGAACAATGCAGTCCGCTGTGGAAGAAGACACATTGGAATTTGGTTGCCATATGGCTGATTTTCTACGACGAATGTGTAAATTTTCTTTGAGCAGTCATGCTTCACATGTAGAGATTTTGCATTAGAAAAAACTGATATGTACTATGAGATATGTGAAGTTTGTGTAAAATGTGGTCAAGTTTAAGAATACCCAAACATGTATTGTTGGTACTATAGTCAGTTTTCCCACTGTTTAACACATGTGAGCAGTGTGTAAGAAATCTGAAAATGAGAGATGGATGAAAGTTGTGTCTGAGAAGGGAATTTGTCCGCAAACCTCTGCATACAAATTATCAGCAGACCCATATGAAAAGTACAAAGTACTATTGTTTTGGACTTTGAAGTCTTGACATATCATTTGCCAGTTTAAATAGGGAGTCAAAAACAATGCTGTAAGAAAATGGACTTGTAGTGGACGCCCCCATGTTGTTGGTCAGGGTTTGTCTAAAAAGGATGTCCTCAACAATTGTCTAATTTAAACCTCTCTCCTAGTCCACATTTGGCAATACCCTCTCTGTTTCCAGATTCTGCACTCCAATGGTGTACTATGTAAGGCATAGGTTACCTTGATCATCTTGCAGGGTGACTGCTACTGGGTGGTGTGCTTTGATGCTATTGCATCATGTAAAAGGACTCTTAATTAGGTCCCTGTCTGCTGGTATGCAACCCCAGTATAGTAGTAACTGCATTTAAGAGAGAACCAGTCTCCCTCCAGTATGCATCCAATTGTTGAATCTTGATGATAGGTATACAAGATATTGTAGAATTGCATGATCTTGGATTGCTTCCAGAGAAGTCCAATAATTAGTAATGATAATCTAACACAGCACACTGGTAAATCTAACTGAAGTTGGCACAGGCTGTACTTGAACAACTACAGTATATGGATCAAAATTTACATGCAGGACAACCGTATTAAGTATACATGTAACTCGCTCTTCGTCCGCATTTGGACGACTCGTGCCTCAGCAGACATTTGTTAATACTGCAATTGACTCGTTATATACTGATTTTTAAATATGTACAGCATTAGTTGGAAATACTTGTAAACTTAAAATCAGTAATTTTTATTCAAATAAGCATCACACTCAAAATGATGTTCAGACAGCATGAAACTTTTTTTACAATGGAAGCTACAGCAACTGTCGAAGAAAACTTGTAAGCGGTTAGCATTCATATCACTGCTTTCTACTGGCAATCGGGATGTCAAACACATCCACATGTTTTAGATAAATTAGGATACCTCTACACAAGAACAATTATACAGTACACTGCTTTCTACTGGCAATCGGGATGTCAAACTCATCACATGTTTGAGATAAATTAGGATACCTCTACACAATAACATGTATACACACAAGATCCAAGTTCAGCGTCATTTTATGTAGTTTCTGTTACTTTTTCACTCTGAAGTCACTGTACTCCAGTTTTGTAACCTTCCTTTCATTGGTGAATTCGCATTTTTCAATTTTCGACGAAGGACTGCCTACTGTCTCCAGCCACGTTTTCCTAAAGTTTAAATACCATAATTCAATATCCTTGTTTCTTTCAGTTAGTTATCTGTTTCTGTAGTGTTAGTACTAGTTAAATTCACAAAGTATATGTCTGCTGACAAACAAGTGGCTGTTCTAAGACCATTCATTCATTCCGGATATTTATATAGCGCCTCTTCAAGAAACCTACTCAGAGGCACTCCCAGCCCAGCCACGGCCAAACAGAAACGACTTTAGTTGTTGGTAGAAAGCAGGCAAATCATTCCGGGGCAGTGAACATGCGACAGCCCATTCCAAGTGGAGGGGCCAACAACCGAAAAGGCTGACGCTGTCTGACCGAGGAGGGGCCCGAGGGACCAATAGCTCCCCCTTAAGTCGAAGATCACGAGCGCTGCGCTGCGTTTTTCTGTCTTCACGATTTTATTTACAATGTTAGACAAGATCTCCTTGTAACGTTTGAAATAGAGTTGCCAGCAGCTAAACTTGTTACTACTTGTTAAAATTGCTACAGAAATGCCCACTAATAATAATGATGTACTAAAGCATGAGCATAGCATAAAATTCAATGTGACTACATGTATATGTACATTTTATAAAGCAGCAGATCAATGGAACAGTATACAATTATTTTAATAAAAGAATTCCTAAAATTATTTTGAACAAAATATATATACATAGCAATATTATTAGAGTGTAAACTACAAGAATATTGATGACAGTGTTTTTGAAACAGTCAACACGTACATGAATCGCACTTTATCGACGGGTCCTTGAATCACTCCAGCAACTGTATCGTCTGGTTCATTTCTCACCCATCCAACAAGACCATGTTTATCAGCAGTCAGCTTTGTGTGCTACAAGAAAACCTCAAACATCACAGTTTTTACCAGTTAAGTTCCAACAGTCCTGCCACTTTGTGGCCAAAGTCACAATTTAACATGGCTTTAAATGATCCAGAGGACTTCGTCTGTAGTAAGTTTAACAACACTGATAACAAAGATCATTAGTGTCGCCCTCCTCCTTTATCCGGGATTTGAACTGGCACTGCCATAATACAAGCAGTGGCAAAGTTTAAAGACCTCATCTCTGTTAGAACCACTTGGCTTAATACTCCTCAATCTTGGACAGTATGGCTGTATTCAATGTGCTGTTACTATTATCCAAATTACTTCACACTCTAAAGCAAAATTTTTGCCATGATAAACATATACAAGCAAGAAAAGTATGATTACCATGGGGAAAATCCCAGGAATTAGTATGTGTGCATCATTTGACAGTAATTTTGTTGGTTCGCGTCAGGAGTGCCACTGGAGTTTTTTCTTGGAAGTGACGCTTTATCAACGTCAGATTACAATGTGTAATGTACAAGTATGTATTGGTTACCATGTGTGTACTGTGTAGTTCTTTATAGAGTTTCTTAAGCATTTATATAAAAGCCGTGATGCATGCAAATTTTGCAAGCAGTAATTCGTACGTTTTTGTTGGTTTTCAAAGCAGTTGCTAGCATACACTTACATTGTAATTCTGGACTAGACTATTTCCAAACTAACCTTGCGAAAGAAAACACCTACAAATTAAAAAAATACCACATTTAGAATTCAGAGCAAAGCTTGAGGGCAAACTTTCACACCATGTACTCTGACCATGAATGGTACAAGTTTCATTGTATCAGTCGAAACCATGATTGTCTAAGGCACATGAGCTCTAATTCTGTGATTAAATATATAAGAAAACAGGAAAGAAACTTCACAAACAATCTGAGAAACACACTGGAATTAATATATCTTCATCGGTTTCATTGTCAATCAATTACCATGTTACAGAAAGTGTTTTGGACCATGTTCGGACATTTGCCTTTGATAAAAAATTCATTCACTCATTCCGATAATTTATATAGCGCCTCTTCAAGAGACCTACTCAAAGGCGCTCCCAGCCCAGCCATGGCTAAAAAAGTGTGATTTGAGAGACTTATAAAAAGAAGGTGAGTTTAGCCGAGGCATCAATCGCAAGTGTAATGGGAGGCCGTTCCCGATGGAGGGACCCACAATCGAAAAGGCTCGACGCTGTCTAATAGAAGTGTGAGCTCGCGGGACCAAACGCTCCCCACCTTGCTGAAGAACGCAGAGTTCGACAGACTGCAAGGTCAGAGACAGGTAGACACAGATCAGACAAGTACGATGGAGCACAGCAAAGAAGGCACGGCCAGACAAGCGCAGCAACTAGGTAGGAGATGCGCTGAGAAACAGGGAGCCAGTGAAGGACATCATGATTATAGTCCAAACATGTTTCAAAACACTGAGAAGTAAAGGTGAAAGTGAAATTCAGTTAATGCATACTGTATCGCATTAGATGTCTGGCAAATTATCAAACAAAATCTGCACATGATCAATTAAATGATCAAAAATGGCAAACTACAGAAACGTTTGGCCATGTGTGCAGATGTTTGTGCTTGTGTGCAAGTATAGATAAAAGTACAATTGCAAATCATTTAATACAAAATGCAGGGGACTAGTTGAACAATTAAACCTGTAATCAACCCAGCAAAGTCGCATAAGCTGTATTGGATTTAAGAAAGCACTACATGCAATATGATGATGGCGACACTTGTTTGACACCATTTGGCAACATGATCTAACCACGCCACCAAGGCTCGAGCTAAGATTTTAGCCACTTAGCCACGTTTCACTTATCTGATCATGTCTAAAAATTATTACTAATATTTGTCATTACCTTAACCTAGATTCTGTTGATATTTGCAACAAATGGTTGAAAATACCAGTCTATGCTTAATATGTATAATGCTGCATAATATGTTCTATTCTACAATAAAAGTTGTTCCATGAATTCAAAGGTCATCACTGAACTTGAGTGCAGGCAATGTAAAAAATAGACCCTGGATATGCAAGGAGCAATTTGCTACTTCTGCAATTGTTTTTTAAGCTTTCTCGTCACTTCCATGTCGATCTGTTAATGTAATTCACTGTAAAACTTAAAACAGTGATTAAATTTATCGACCTTAGGCTACCTGTGCGGCTCAACTGGCGAGTAGTCTGCTGCGTCCCTGGCAAAACCTCCCCGTCGCCTAAGGCTATATTATATACAATTACTGAGGCGAAATATTTCCATGATAAAACACGTGGGTTAAACCGTATTTTACATTGCTAAATTATTTGATAATGTCCCTTTAAAATGAAAGCTGGATTTATGAAAAAATTGTTTCCCTAAATGTAAGTGGGATTAATGTAAACATTCCTGTGTTTAAATAGAAGCTGGATTGACCGAAATAATTTTTCCCGTAAATAGAAGCTGGATGGATGAAACTAAGTTTTCAATTCAATAGAAGCTGGATTGATGAAAATAATTGTTTCCGTAAGTATAAGCTGGATCCATGAAAGTATTTCTTTGTTTAAATAAAAGTTCCATAGATGAAAAATATTTCTTTTGTTAAATAGAAGTTGGATTGATCAAAGTATTTTTTCAAATTAAATGAAAGTTGGATTGATGAAAACTATTTCGTGATGAAATGGAAGCTGGATTGATGATAGTTATCATGCACATAGGTAGACCGTAGACTGCTACTTACCAACGTCAAGTAGGGCATTGAAGACATTAGAATTATTTAGCAACGTATAGTGCAGTCTACTGACTTGATCGCAATTGCAAATAGTCTAAAAAGAGCATGCAACAGAGTCTATGGGGCCAATCAACGGAACAAAACGCAATAACCCGAATCGAGTAAATTCTATCGTCTTCTAATTAACAGACCATGTACTGTACAAGTTATAAACTTCACAGACCTTGAACTCTGCCGAAGACTTTGTAATTTACGGATAACGGGTGTGACGCCATTGCAAGTTCGCGAGTATTTTAATAATTTTAATCAAGCTTCGGGAAATCGAAATTTCTAGTAACTATAGATACGGCAAGAATACATATCCATCATAGATTCTGCAGTTGCAGAGATGTTTACTGAACTTCTCGATCGTGGTTAAATATTGTACAAAATGTAGTACTTTATCTTAAAATTGAGTTATATTTGGCCTTTTCACTTAGTCATTTTTTTTTATTATAGGCCTATTTTGTCTTAATTGCCCATTGTGGATGAATTTTTCACACCTGTGTGATTATAGTGGTCAACTGATAGATGGCACTTAGCAATAATAATTATGAGTAATATATAATCCGCATGCAGAACTCATAGATACATAATGTTTATCAACACTGATATTTATTCTATCTATGGCAGAAACGATATAAAATCTCTGGTTTCTGGACTAAATAATATTATATCCTATGGTTCGTTACTCAAAGCCACTGATCACTGGTTGAAGCATATCTATGGGCTGAAGCCAATTTTTTGAGACATCATCATCATCGCGATCCATGGGCCAAGGTCTGGAGGTGTCCAATGCACGCGTCATCACTAAGTCTTGTTTTCACAATCCCCGTAGATCCTGCGCTGCTATTCTCAGGCTGTGCAGGCTGTACAGACCTTGTTTGCACACGAGAGCCGCGTCAGGGAGACTAGCTTAGCTTATGCGCAGGCTCTATGTCAAATCAAGTCCGCCAATAGCCTGGCCTAGATCTTTTGGGGACTTCATTCCCAGAACTGGTGTAGACTAAGGCTCAGTTGCAGAATTTCAGAGGACACTGGAGGCCGAGATAAAGATGTGATGATCAGCGACCAGACCCGAGGAGTTGTGTGGTGAATAACTAGCTCTCTACATGTATTAGGTCTTCCTTGTCGCCAGTTTCCATCCATAATTCTCATAATCACATTTTTTACTTTTCTATTGTTGTCCATTCGATTTAGATGCCCAATTAGACTAAATTTCCTTATCATTCTTCTTGGCATTAGATATTCCTAAATATTTTCATTCTCCTTCAACCGTGGATCCTCATTCATCACCTTCATTGTCCAATTCAGGAGTTATATCATAACAATACATTTCAAACTACAGTACATGTATATTATCCTGAGCATATGTAGGCTATTGTGGGGCTTACACAAGACCTATAAAGCTTCAAGTTTGCACGCACACACATACATGTATGTATATATAAATAACCATAAAAAACTGTTTCCAAGAAAATTGCTTTTGAAATGGCAGCTACCTTATTTTAAAAACCACTAAGAGAGTTATGCATAGATGACCATTACTAAAAATAAAACTTTAAACATGTGAGATACAATAATTATGTCCTTGTTAGGGCAGCAGAGCTTCATATGTAACAAGTCAATTTTAATGCAGCAAACTACTGAAATGCGACAATTGGCAATCAATATTCGGAGGAAACATTCTTATCCCGCATTCAGTATAGTGACTATTGTCATTTCGCTATAGAGGTCCAAAAGCTATAATTAAGACGTATTCAATTTAATATACCAATCAACTTAACGTACTGTATGACAAGCAAACTAAACCACTGTACAAAGAAGTCATACGATTTGTTACTTGCTCAAGTTTATTAATTCATTTTCCACCATAGATACCATGAAGTCAGTCGCTAGCTCATGAAGTCAGCCAGTAATTCCAAATATTAACAACCCAAACCATTGAACTAGAAAGAGAATGAAACTAACCATTACTATCCAAACTCTATCAATTTAAAACTCAGTTTTCAAGCATTTTAGAATCTAGAAACCATGAAGTTTTGCTGCAGCTTACAGTTCGAACAGTTCAGTTAGAAATTTCTAAACTATTTAAACTGTTACATGGGTCGTCACTCGTCAATAAGGCAGACAGATGAAGACATGCAAATATAGGCAGTCCAACAGAAAGTCTGTTAGACCCTGCACAAATTAACAGAAAAGCCACATTACGGCCCTATTTTACTGAACAGGTCATGTAGGATCAAGGCCCTTCCAAGTGTTGAAGGCTGGGAACAGTAAAATAACTGTGAGCCACAAAAACCCTGGTCCCAAATCTAAAAAGAGGGCCCCAAAGTCTGATGAAGTATGAAAAGCAATTTGTCGGGAATCTGAAGTTACACCAGTGGGTGAGAAGGTAATGTAACAAGTTTTATTATGCGAAGTTCACAGTGATGTACCACATCTACTCAAAGTGCAACCCTGCTAAAAGACATCAAAACTTGGCAATGCCTGTGAAGTTGTGAACTTACTTTCACAAGGCGAGAATTCAGTTAAGGGGACTGTCGAGCCTACATGTATTACAGCTGCTTAATGCCAAAACATAATGGTGTGTTTCCGGTAACCCGACACTCAAGACTCGTCCTTTTTTTTTCCGGAAAATTTAAAAAAAAATTTTTTGTTATGACTTCACATACATTAACCCTTTGCATGCCGGTGATGGAATCGCGACATTATAGGTGCATTCACTAAGCAAAGACGTTCGGAAACTAGCGGTCTTTCAATGGAAAGAATGGTGCCGTAAATTACAGCAATCTAAAGTGTGGAGTTTGGGAGAGGGAGGTAATAGACTCGAAAGTGGTGGATTTTCTCATAATTTGACAGGGTTATTAATACCTATTATAGCGTGCCATTATAAAAGTAAAGCCTCCTAATAGCAATCAGCCTACTTAACAACCTCCGTAATTCTACTTTCGTAGCAACCAGCCTTCTTAGCAACCAAGCTTTGTAGCAAGCAGCCTCTATGTCAGCCTCATTAGCAACCAGTTTCAAAGTCAGACTTGGCCCCTTTATTCCTTAGCAACAGTTATCCTTAGAAACTGTCATGCTTAGCAACTGCCTTCATTAGCAACTTCTCCTTAACAACCAGTCTTCATCAAATGCAATTTTCGTGTCTCCTTAGCACTAAGTTTAGGAAACCATATTTCTTTCTATGCAGCAGTGTTTCCCATGGACAATTTACACATATCTATGATGTTGAGGAGATAACAGACACCAAAAGTCAGCGATTTTCTCACGTTACCACCCATGCATATTTCCTAAAGAGCCGTTGTCTGCTACACGTTTATTGTTTAATAATTCCTTCCCCACCCCTGCCCCTTCCATTTCACCTTGCAAGAAAAATGATGTCAAAAAATGAAATAAATAAGATTGTTTTCTACAGCAGTTTGTAGGTACTTTCTGCAAAAAGGCATTTTTAATACTCGCATAGAAAATACATACTTTGGTACAGCATGTACCGCTGTGCATAAATGGGCAGTGGCGTAATTTTGGGAAATCACTGCATAAAATTATTTTACCAAAATAAAATTATTTTCCTACCTACCTACCCAGTTTTTTTTAACTCTGTTACCGGAAACACACCATTATTTTTTTTTGGCCTAATGCATGCCCACAAAGTCCTTTTGTTGGATTGCATTAGGTCATGGAACTATTTGTTTCTGTCAAAACTCTATAATTCATAATCTCTCAAGCTATCCCTGTCATTAAAATAAAACTTAGATTGAAACTGTGTTTCTGTATAACACTACTAAACTTTGAGAAGTGAATTATTTATCAGTAATTTTTAAGCAAGAACTTAGAATTGCTCTGCACCTTGGCAAATGCTCATTGACTTAAAACATAGATTAAAGTAAAACTTCATACATTAACATCTTGGCACTTTGTAAGAAAAACATCCTTGTGTTCCAGATGTAATCAATTCCTTAAAACTGAGTTCACATGAGTTGTTTCTATGTAAGCGTCATCACATATATATGTGATTAAATAACGGAAGCAGTCCTCAAAGTCCAAATCGATCCTCCCTGGAGTCATTTGCCTGGCTAACCAGCATCACCACTGATTGCAGGAATTATTGCACACCAGCTTTGGTCATCACCACCTTGCCATATCCACCACGACCTGGATCATAATCGGCCCGGTACTCATCTCGAACCTAAAACAGAAAATATACTTCTAGCATCATATGAAGATTCCAGGACCTTACCTTTCTAACTAGGTCTTCACATTTCAAATATCTGATATTTCAGTGTTCATGTACCAAGGAACCAAATTTTTTATAATAACCTGATCACTTGAATTGTAATTCAATGTTAATTAAAGTCTAACATGACACAAATGTTTTTAAACAAACTTGAGGAAGTCTCATTGTTCAACTGATTCATCTTGTCATATTGGTGCTATATAGTACATTTATTTAAACTTACTTTGAACAGATGTGAATCAGCACATTTAGACTACACTTGTTTAAGTAAGGGAAGGCCACCACATGCTAAACTGTACAGTTTGCAGATACATCAGAAACTGGTTATATAACAGTCTTTAGCAGACATATCAATCACTGCCTTATATTTCTTTATTTCTTAAAACCTTCCTTTTTTCTCGGAGTACCTCGCACTGGGAGTGCTTCTGAAAGGCTAATGCTATGAGAAGCGCTTTATAAATAGTCAAATACAATTATAATGTGGTCTTTTATAACGTGACAATTTCTACACATGAATTACTTTTGGGATCTGTGTTCCAATATGTTATATCATATACATCTGAATTCGTGTTGTAATGAAGTACATTATAATGAGTCTTGGTGTAACTTGAAAGCAGCTAGAAAGCAACACCAACGAAACTGACATCACTACAATTAGGCTAAGCTTGACTTAGCTTACATACCTGTCCTCCAGATTTTCCTCGGCCAAACTGACGTCCTTCTATAAATCCTGCATCCCAGTCGGTTCTCACAACCCGGTCATCAAGCCTTGTTCCATTGACATATCGCATGCAGTTCTCTGCATCATCACGTGTGTAATATTCGACAAAACAAAAGCCACAAGGTGTCTTATTAAATTTGTCAAGACCCATAATGATTCTTTTGACATCACCGGCACGTGAAAACAGTTCGTGGATTTGTTCTTCAGTTGTGTGAAATGACAAGTTGCCAATATAAAGTGTACAACTTTTGAGCAACTGCTTTTCCTGGTCTCTTCGACTCCCCTACAAAAAAATTAGCAGAATTTAATTTAATTTATTATAATTTTTGCAATAGTTATGATGACCACTGTTGATTCAGGTCACTTTACTGAAGAAACAAAATATAGCCTATCAACATGTAAAACGGGAAGTTTGGAGTCTTCTACACTCGCAGATAAAGGCGCTCAAATCACTTTTATTTCATAATTCAAATTCTTGCATTCATTTATAAACGTGAACTGAATTATAATTCAAATTCTTGTATTCATTTATATAAGTAAACTGAATTGGCATGGGCAGTGGTGGTAAAGAATCTTGCAAGAATATTTTTGAAAAACTTTAAGAATCAAGGCCATGCAGTTGCATCAGAAAACCTCAATTGTAATGTGACAAACAAAACTCACCGAGCACCTATTATCATCATTTTTACATTGTGCTATCATTATTTGCTCATTGGCTAAGATATGGAGCATACTATGCCAGTACTCTAATTTCACAAATAAAAGTACCTGAACAATACATTTAATAGTACTCAAGTACATGTACCAGTACTACATCCTGCAGCATAAGTTTACATGTGTAAATTTTAGCACTTCATGTAAATCATGAATCAAAATAACTGTTTTTTATATAAAATTGGTTTTCTGCCCACTTGAAGTCAAGCACATCTAAAGATTTTAAATAAACTGATAGCCAATGCCTGTCAATCCGTCACTGCATATATATGTTAATAAAATACCATTGCATGTTATCATGCACTTTACATAGATGTACCATAGTTGAATTGTCACTAGCTAGTAGCTAGTTGCTATGATTCACTAGATTTAATGCAACTGCTAGATTAATAACTGATGTGTATAACTGTTCAAAAAGTCACCTGATGACTAGCTTACTAACAGTTACGACATTTTTGCTAACACCAGGGTAATTTATCGTTCATAATTACAGATATCATTATGTTCTTGGCTAGCATTGAGAGCACCTCTGAGTAGATATCTTGAAGAGACGCTATATAAATTCTCAGAATGAATTAACTGAATGTACCATAGTTGATTGTCACTAGCTAGTAGCTAATTGCTATGATTCACTAGATTAATGCCACTGCTAGATTAATAACTACTGTGTATAATTGTTCAAAAAGTCACCTGACGACTCTTCAACACCTCGACATGGTGTATCTATTCTGTACCTTTTTTGTGTTAATGAATCACAGCACACAAGCACGCCAACAATACACGCCCAAAATATAGTCACTGGCGGACCCCGATTCTATAAGAAAGCCCATGAACTTTAGTCATATATGAATGCTTGTGAAAAGTTTCCACAGCATGTCCTTTGCCAAACGAACTCCTAAACAAATCTCAACTTGTACAAAATTTTCTCCTTTTCACACTCATCCACGTGTTCTCAACATTATTATGTGTGTACTTCATCGTCGTCCGAAACTACGAGTTTCCGTTCAAGCACAACTATTTATTTAAAGCGCAACAACAATGTACAAAACCGCCATTTCCGCGTTTTCAAGATGTGAATATGATCGTCATCAATCGGATGTGTGTTACTGGAAGAATGTGTTCTTCTGTGCGAAGATGTCAGTGCTCTATTCTCTTTCTTCCTAATGCGGCCATCTTGTTTACACAAGATCGGCCGTAGCACAGCCAAACTAAAATTTTACCCTGCTTTAAATTTAACTTTACATTTTATGTACTAAAATAAAACATAACTTTTTAACTTTTAAATACTTACTTTATAATGCTGGTCTCTGTAAGCGCCGAGTTCAGCAGAATCCGAATGTCTCTTCCTTTTTCGGCTATTTGCATCCATTTCATTAAGTGTCTGTAAACAAGTTTTATTTTGGTTCTTCACACAATATGAAGGAGACGGGAATATGTAATCAATCCAATCAAACAAATGAGTTAAATTAATGGCCAAATAAAAAAAATTAATCCATGAACGGAACTCAGAGATTGTGTAAGAACGAGTCACAAGATGACGATCCAAATCTGCAATTCATATAAGCTTTTCATTTGAGTGAACGGTAAGTAAGATATATTCTTTATTGAACCAGTTGCAATCGATTCTGGTCATACATCATATATAATAAACAATAAACAATCAATAGTCAATATGAATAAAGCATTCTAACTATAAAAGTTTTTTTCTTGTTTACGACAAGACTCAGCTAGGTTATACATAATGTTATTACCAATTAGAAAAAAGGATTTAATAATATGTTAAACGCGTACTCTTTACCATCCCACTTACTAGATTCCAATATCTATCTCGACTTGAAAACTGTATCCATTGGTTTTACCATCATTCTCCGCTTATCCAGCAACGCTCGAAGCGACAAGCCCACGGACCGTAATCGTATCGCAATCGTAAGCTCGAGATTTTCTAGAGCGCCTACGAAGCGAAGTCGCGGCAACCAGCTTTTCACAAAGCGCTTAACCAAAACAGAATCGATAGGCAGTGGGTCAAGATCCAGGGAGTCAGACAGACAGGCAGGCAGACAGTCAGACGGCTAATAGTGGATCCGTTTAGAGTTGAAATGGCGCGGGAGGTGAGGGAAGAGAAGGAGTCGGGATAGGATTTGTAAGAAACTTTAAAGAAAGCATTAGACCTAATGTTTTCAGTTTTGAGTGGAAGACCTGTGGAGAGATAGCCAGAGGTGATGAATCAGTCTCCTGCTGAATCCTAGCTGAAGCCATTTCGCGGCTGAACACATGCAGCATTAGTAAATAATAATAATAAATCATCCTGGTTGAACCCTGTTGCAAAGATTATGACGAGAGAGAAAACTATTAGAAATCTCTTGGCTTTATGGTTACGCGTAATATTAATGCATGTAAATTGCAGTATGCTAAGTTAAGAAGAGTTGTCTTTGAAGCGACCACAGCGTAATCAATCATCTTAGTTCCAGGTAGGACGCCTCAGGTGAGCGGCCTAGCCAAATGCCCGTATGTGTAGCGGTCTCGTCCGCAGGTGCGTCAGAGCCCGTATGTTGGACGTCAGTTGAATGGGTGCGACGACGTGAAGAAGGACGGACGGACTGTTTACGGCGTGTATCGTAACGGGCGCCTCATGGGCGTGTTTTCGCCTGGTTTAAAGTCCTTCGGTTTTTGAATTTTAAGGTAGGAAGTATTAGATGTTTTAAAGAATTTAAGGTATTCGTGTGTTGTGGATCCATGGCCGATCAGGTGGCGTACATCAGATTCTGTAACGTTCAGTGGTCTTTACACCTGGATCTGGTCCGTGCTAATTGGGCGATTTGTATTTTTAGCTTGTGGGTAAATAATTATGTAGGCCTTACTTAAATATTGGGGAGGGGCATCACGGGCGTAAATGCTTGCCTGACTTGCGTAAAACTAAATGGCAACTCGATCTTTGATCTGAAATAATGAAATATTGACTGATCAATGCCAATTCACGAGTAAGCTACAGGCCCGGTGTTGATCGATAATAGACGACCTAGACAATGTAGGAATCGTATTAAGGCACTTGGGTGACGATCGGTTTTATCGTGGGTCATTTATGTTGGCACATTTGGCTTTGTGGGGATTTTTCGTAAATTGGCCCCTGGGAGTGAGCACGTATTAGGCTACAGTAGGAATGTTGTGCATGTCTGTTTATAAACAGTCTTCTTACTCTTCTACAGTGAAGAACTTACCCTTCGTCTAATGATTTGAGAGACAAACGAAGTAGAACTTCTGTTACTTGCCTTCGTTTATATATAAAAATCATTAAACGAAGGGTGCGTGTTAATTGTGTGTATCAAACCCTCGTTGGATTCACTGTGGAGAGTTTAAATACCAAGGGATCTTTACTACATTGTCAAATTGATCTGTTATATGTAATGCAAATTCAATCAATCAATCAATCAATCAATCAATCAATCAATGAAACTTAATATAGCGCCCCTTCAAGATATCTACTCAGAGGCGCTCCCGGCCCAACCACGGCTGAAAAGAATAGGTTTCAGAAAGGTATAAAATGCAGGTGAAGAGTTCCTAGGTAGAGACGGAGCTCAAGAGGAAGCCCATTCCAGATACTCGGTCCCACAACCGAGAGGCCCGATGTTGCATTGTAGAAGTGCGTGCAAATGGGACGCTCAGGTCACCGCGCGACTGCAGAGCGAAGGGGTCGGCCCAATATTGGCAGAGATAGAGCGACATAGCTCCTGCAGATAAGCAGGTGCGGTGCCAACGAGGCTACGCCAAGCGAAGGCAGAGACCCTAAATGAGATGCGTTGTGGTAGTGGCAGCCAGTGCAGGACATCCCGCATATAGTCGGATACATGACCCGACTTAGGAATGCCACCAATCAGTCGCTGCAGCCGCGTGCAAAAAACGCTCCAAGCGCCCAATCCGACTCTGAGGAAGGCCAACATATAGAGAGGAACAATAGTCAAGGCGACTGGCAATGAAGGCGTGAACTAGAGTAGCTGCAGCGCTGGGGGTAAGAGTGCGAGATATTACTCGCAGTTGGCGCAGCTGGTAAAAACAGCTACGAGAGACAGAGTTAACATGTTGAGTGAAAGTGAGTTCTTGGTCAAGTATCACTCCAAGATCCCGAACAGAAGTGCAGAAAGTGAAGAGGGGAAACTGGGTTGAGAGGGCACACAGATCAAGTTTTGCCAGCTGCTGTCTGGTGCCAAGCCAGATAAATTGCGTTTTGGAAGGGTTTAGCCGGAGTCGATTCGACGACATCCAGCCACCAAGGGAGTCTATAGCAAGCTGCATGGAGTGGGCAGCAGTGGCCGCTTTTGCCGCGTAAGTCTGGGTGTCGTCTGCGTAAAGTTGGTTAAGTGTAAATTAAGTGTTATCATAAACAGGGCTTTTGAGAAGTTTCACAATCGAGGCATGCTCCCAAGTGTGTTAGGTTTACCTTTGCAAACTACCACCACCAAACCATCGTTATGGCAGGAATGTTGGCGACTTGGAACATGGAACCAATGTTTGTGCATTAGTTTGTTGAATGTATCCAGCATCATTTGTAAATCCCAGATCCGTTTGTCCTTCGACTCTCTTGGTAACTTGTTGTTCCACCTAACATCCATGTTATCAATTATCTGTCTATCATCCTTGACGTAAATAAATAGAGGTAATATGACATCGGATCAAATCAAATCAAAATGATTTGATTCAAAACTTAACCTTGACATACTGTTACATATTTCTTGTTTACAAAAACAAATCACGTTGTTAGATAATTAATCTGTATCCTCTGTAATTTTTATGGATCTGTTTCATACTTGATTTATAGATATGCATTATAGTCATCCATCCAACCATCCTTCAATCCATTCATTCGCCCATTCAACCATCCATCCATCCATACCCACAAATCAATTCATTCATCCATCCATCTATACAAAAGTTCCATACAACAGAAACTGCCCTTCTTGCTGTATTTATATTAAATTATATCCTGCACTCAGTGGACAGGAGCAGAGTTACATCGTTGCTATTTCTGATTTGTCTGCAGAATTTGTGTTTGGTTCTCTATTGTTTACATTATACATCACATCACTTGGTAATCATTCACTGAGATATAATTTCTACACAGGTGACACTCAGATTTGCATTTCGTTTGACAGTTTGTCATGTCCTTCATTTTGCAACAGTTATTTACCGCCTTTGAGGAGTTGCAGTCTTGGATGGACTGCAAATAAACTGCTTCTGAACCCCTCTAAAACTGAATTTTGATCCTAGGCACTCCTGATCTGCTCTAACAGTTTAAATGATTCAAACCTTAACAATTTGGTGACTAACGTACATGTATTGTTTTGGCTGATTCTCGTCATAGCTTGAGTGTTTTTTTACTTGACTAAATGTCCCTTTCAACTGTGTGATTTTTATTTGTAAGTCATCTTATTTGCATATTATTACATATGCTTAAATTTTATGACATGCACAGAATTATGCAGAAGAGTCTCCCTATGATATCTAGCATATCTGTGGTGAGTGCATTGGTCTCGACTCGTCTAGATTACTGGATCCCAATCTCGAGCCATATTGATTTTAAATTGGCTACTAACATCTATCCACTCTTTCGTACTCAGCAGCCTGCTTCCCTCTCTGATCCACAATTGACTCTCACTACCCTGCCCGTACCACATGATCCAGTGATCTCCTGATGCTTCATCAATTTTTCATTGGTAAGGGTTTCCATGCAAGTGCTTTTAGCTCAGCCTTGCCCACTTTCTGGAATTAATTACCTTTAGTTATAAGGTCAGCCCAAAAAATTTAATTCTTCAGGCGACAAAAATGTCTATTTCATGAATCCATGGGTTATTTAGCTTCCAACCTCGGCTGTCCATCTCCCATCCCTAGCGACTGACCATGCCTGTGATTTAAGTATTGAGGTTGGCCCAGATGACCTACTGTCCTTAGAATGATCATCCATCCACATCCTAACTGTGCTTGGCATTATTTAACTTCCCTTTGCTTTCCAGCATTGTTTTCTGGGATCAAGTTGTTATAGTGACAGATGGACATTTAGACAAACATCTATTTTTGTCACTGTGTACACAAACTGTAGAGGTTCTGTATGTGCTGAATATGTTCCCAATTACAGTGCAAGGAGGAAAGCAGATGGGATAAAAATATCACTTACTATGAAATAAAAGCTTTGCCTGTTGCTATATTAATTGCAGTTGTACCTTAAATTAAAATATCTTTTCTTACTAATAGCATTTTCCCCCACATGAATGTAACTCAAAGCAAATTCCTGATGATAAGCCAATAATTATGTTGAATGATAGACAACAACTGCAGGTTGTGGAAAGGTTTTGGCTTAGCGCTTTGTATACTCCATGGACTCATACTCCTATAGACTTGACATCTTTGATAGAAGGTCCCCACCTGTGTAATAGGATGACCTACATGTTTATCATTGGATGATTGATGGTGCATGAGACTACAGGTATCCTAATTACCACAATGAAGCCTATGTGTACAAAGTAGACTTTTATAGGGTATAACATTACAGTTTGGTAGCAGTTATTTGATCAGCCCATTTTTCTGATGGAGGTATGGCTCAGGATTATGATGGACAGATGGATGGATGAACAATGATTTTTCTGTTGACCAATTTCTTGGTTATAATGATAGGCATATATTTGCACATGTGGTATACTGTTGGATAGAATATAGACAAGGTTCAGCTTCTAACTTCTGTCATTGACCTACATGTAAGTCAGATATTAATTGTATGTGAAATGTTCATGAAATTCATCATCATCATCATCATCATCATCATCATCATCATCATCATCATCATCATCATCATCATCATCATCATCATCATCATTGTCATCATCATCATCATCATCATCATCATCATCATCATCATCACCATCACCATCACCATCATCATCATCATCATCATCATCATCATCATCATCATCATCATCATCATCATCATCATCATCATTGTAAATTACATGTAGGCTACAACGGTATAGTATTATATAGGAATGTAAGAGTCAGCCAGTGGATAGCAGATGTGTTAATCCATAGACACGATGTGATAATTCTCAGGCGACGAGCTTTCTCTGGACATACAACAACAGACACTGTTACACCACGAATGCTGTGTGGAGAACTGGAGATACGATAAAATGTTTCTGAAAACAGGACATACGACAGTATATTTTGTTGAATATCTTTAAAACGACTTGTCGTATCTCTTAGCCATTGAAACTGAAGAAAGATCCAAAACAATTCTGCTACAAATCAACTCTAAACTGCTTTTCGAAAAAAAGTGGAGATACGACAAGATAATTCTCAGGCGACGAACTGTACAGTTGATATGAAACTCAGTTAAGATTAAATGCTTAGTGTTCCCAGTCTTTTGTCTCTTAACTGATTTGCCCTGCAGTTGGTGGCATGAAATAATGTAACATCAAGAGGAATGGCACTTCTTGAAATGAAAACTTTGGCTACTAGGGTAGACAGAAAGTTTGAAGAAGAGTCTTGCTAAGTGTCTTATGACTTATTCTTACACAAATAATCTTACACAGATGGCCTGGATTCCATTGTTTAATGTACATGTTCTGGAGTAAAAATTCGTAGCCTTTGGATCTTGAACTGGAACGGATTTCTGACCTTACCTCCCTACTGATTTTGTTTTGAATGAGCATCTGTCATTAAACTGGTTCTCCATGTAGCTTTTTTTTATGGGGGGTCTATAAATTTCCACATAATGATTAGATCATGTTTGCATTTTGGGTTCACACTATGAGTCATAATTTTTAATTCAGCCTATGACCTGAAAAGTTTGCCCACCACCAATTTAAATCTTTTCATCATTACTGCTGTAGACAGCACAGTTTGATAAAACAATAGAAATTAAAATGTGACATTAGAGGTTATTCTATTCTATTCTATTCTATTTATGGAACTTATAAAGCGCCTCTCGCAGTACAACCTAATCAGAAGCGCTTCCAGTGCGAAGGCCCTCGAAAAAGAAAAGTCTTAAGAGAACGAGCAGAAACAGTAGTACCCCAGATAACATGAAGAACAGTCACGAGTTAAAGCAGGGAGGTGATTCCACAGCAAAGGTCCAACGGAGGCATAGGCACGATGCTGTGCTGTGGCAGTCCGAGACCTAAAAACTAGAAGGTCATGATGGTCAGAAGAGTGGAGAGGACGTCCAGAGGTAGCTGAGATAGGCCATCTCATAAGATCACAGAGGTAGCGTGGAGCTTGGCCTAAAAATGTTTTACACGTAAGAAAAAGAATTTTAAACTGAATCCGAGCAGTTAGAGGAAGCCAATGAAGGTCTTGAGTAATGAAAGTCGAAATATGGGAGAAACGAGGTAGGCGGGCAATTAAACGAGCAGCAGAATTAAGTACTGATTGGAGTGGAGCCAGGTGGAGTTTTGGTAGGCCCATAAGTAACGAGTTACAGTAGTCAATGCATGAACAGACAAAGGCATGAACCATGTTATAGACCATTGTAGAATGTAAACGAGAATATTTAGCAATTGAAGCAATAATACTTACTTACTTACAGGTAAATTGCATGATTTTACAGTGTTGTGTAAAAGAATGAAAATGGTTGGCATTATTTTGTCCTAGATTCTTGTGTGACAACATCATAGTTTCACATAGGCTTTACAAGTTTACATAGACTGACATCTTTGAAACAGTCTTTCAGTGAAACTCCAAAATATCAGACACCAAGTCAAGTTCAGCTTATTGCACTGTTTTAAAGCCATGTTTCCACCCCTTTAGAAATCCTTAAACTTGCCATATAGACTTTCATTTCAAGATGCATACATAAATAGTTGCATGCATAGTCTGTTTGTCTTTCTTACAGTCATGAGAAGTCTGTTTCATCTGTTGAAGTAAAGTGCTGTGGTCTTGTTTGTACGTTACACAGTGATTGATTGTGCGTGTGTGCATGTGCCAGTTTTGTGTCTATTTGGATGTGTGTGAAAATGCAAATTGTAATTCACTGTTGCTGTGAATATCCATAGGACACCTTGGCCTAGAGGCCGTTAACCAACAGTCTGTGTCAGTTCGGTTGTCATGGTTCAATGGTCCTTATGAAAATCTTATGGCTTTTAATCTATGGGATACAAACTGTTCAGCTTTGGCACCTGTCCAGTTCAAGTGTATTAATGCAATCCTATGCAACCTTAGTTTTGATTTTCTAAGCGATTCAGCCTTGTCAGCAGGGTCAGTGTTGTACCATAATCAGTTGCTTTTTAAAGCAAAAGCCTGTTTTTGTGACCTGCATCACATAAAAACAACAACAGTCCCAGGTTATGAGTCATGACTATGTTTTCTTAAAGATTCACAGTTTTACTTGACACATCTGGTTTCAACACGAGCCACTTTATCTATGCTCATTCAAAATGCATGCTTTTTTCAGTATTTTACTAAATATTTATAACAGTGAAAAACAGCCATTTTATTGGTGTATGGTATTCCTGTAACTTTGTATAATACTGTACATTTGTGAAGACAATGATGTGTATAAAGTCCTAGTCTTGTTTGCAAAGCAACAGGGCATTGTGTTGTGTACACTCTGTTTACATTTTTACCATTGTGCCTCGAGTAGGAGGTTAAGGTGGAACTGATGTCACTGGTTATTCTCATTCAGAATATGTGAAACTGTGATTCAGCAAATGTCTGCTTGTAACACTGCACCTACTTGCAATGTTGGGACAATCTCAATGAGGCAGTCAGTCATTCTATCTTTTGTGTTGGATGGTAATTATATCAAATCTGTTATATTCTGTTGGACTGATTGGCGTGACACTTTGATAGGCCCTGAAGAAGCTCCACATGTGTGATCACAATTTCAGTTACAATCCTAGACATTAAAATTGTTAATGAACAGTTGAAATAGTTGGAGGAATTATGTTATATTAAGTATGTGTTGTGTCTCTTGTTACTTTCTCCAATCCATTTCCCAAAAACGGTTGGTTTAATGTACCACTTCTGATGAGAAAGCCATCCTAAACAATATGTACAATGAAGTCCGCCTTGCACCAAATATTTACTTATTTAAGATTAGATTTAAAGCATATCTCATATCGTCATCTGACTGACCCCCCGGTGGTGGAGGATCCCCGAGAATGGCCAGCCTTTTCCTTTTCCTTTCCTTTCCTCTTCTCGTCTCTTCTCTTCTTCGTCTTTCTTTCTCCCTTACTTTCCTTTCCTGATCTCCCCTCTATCTCGTTCCATTCTCTTTCAATTCTTCTTCTCTTCATTTCGTGTCTCCTCAACCTCCTCAGTTTACTTATTTAGTATTAAGGATCTTAGTTAAGGATTTTAGTTAAGGTTATTTTGGGATTTTTGCCCAATTGCTATGTTTTTTGTGTGTTATTGCTCACCGTTAATAGTGTCTATTTTAATAGTTAAGGTATGCCTCCTCCCGTTGTTCTTTGTTCACCAAAAGATTTCCTCCTTATAGGCTGCACACGAATTGTCGTAATCTCTGTAACGTCATTTGACCGTCTTATTATTGGTTGTAAAGGAACTTGTAGGTCGCCCCAACTAGCGGGAATAATCCTCCCTTTGGGGTCTCCTTTTGCCTCCTGTAGCGTGATACACTTGTTAAATATACTTGATTCTCTGTTTGTATTACGGGTCACATTATTTGAAGCAATAAAGTTTTTTTCTGATTCTGATTCTGATTCTGAAGTAGTGATGCAGGCATTGCTTTCAACAGATTGGATTACTGGACTTGTGTAAAAGCCTGTAGGAAAATTTTCAGTTCTGTTACCTGAGTCAAAAATAGGAGCTGTGTTTATCCAGAGATGGAATTTGGATTGCTGTTCAGTCTGCAGAAAGAAGAAATTGGTGAATGAATAAATTTGCTAGTGACCCATAACAAAGGAGTGAAAGGACCTCATATTCAGAGCTTGTTTACAGTTTTTGGCAGTCTTCTTGGGTGACTGTGTTGCTGTTCTGGTTTAGAATGACTGGACTGTACAAGGAGCCTGTGGGTGGGGGCTGTAGAGGGTGACTGTGGGGGGTGGAGTAGGCCAGAGGTCTGTATGTCTTAGTTTTTGGTCTGCCCTCAGCCACATTCCCTCAAGTGACTGATGGGCCTGGCAATGACTTGGCAGGTGGCCAAGTGATTTCCTCTTACCCTCCTCCTTGTTTGGCTGCTGCTGCTGTTTCTACTTAATGTAAGCATCTGTGCAACTGCTTATGGGTGACAGATAAACTTTTTGTTGGACAAAGTTCCAAACGGATTAATGCTCTGGCTTAACTGTTTTTATGCCTAGATTCTGATTTAATGAGACCTGATATGTTTCATATATCAGTGGTTTAACTGGGATACTCTGTAAGTTGCAGCTGTTCCGTATTCAGTGTCATGCTGTTTTAAGATGCTCAAGGTATGCTTTTACGAAGTATAGAGGATTTCTGTTCAATATTAGGTCACTGTTGGAGGCATATGTGAATTTTGCTTATCTCAGTCAAGATCTTTGACTTCCAGTGCTTGTCTGATGTAAATGAGTTCAGAGTACCACATGTGCCTTGATTGATTTAGATGTGCTTCTTATCTGGTCGTATAGAAAATCTCTGGAGGTCTTTTCCTCCAATTTAAGTGATTGCCTTTGAGTGAGTCTGTTTTCTGTGTTTCTTCCACTTGACATTTTTGTATTGAGCTACGGTCACATGATTTCATCATATGGTTTTGGTAGTCTATATTGCAAGAATTGCTTGATTTCATTTGGGTGTATCATCTTCTGTGAACAATAAAACTGATCAGCACCAACAGCCACTGGTATAAGAAAGTTATTTGGAATGAAATTCGGTATATGATCTGACAAGAAAGACTGTGGAAAAAGCTTATCACATCTTATGGGAATCATGCTGATAAGCTGTTGCAGTGCATTACTATCTCATTGACAATCAGATCCAATATTAGTCAGCTTGATGCATAATTTCAGTGTCTCCTATCTTGATCTACCGGTAATTGTGGCTGTCTACGTCAAAGTGAAATTCACAATTCATTGAGTCATGTAAAATCATGTGATCATGGAGGGTTTGTAGGTTAACTGGTTTCTTCAACCAGTTTTTGCTTCATTTAAAAGGTACTGCAACTGGCCTGAGAAGTGTCACTGATGGAAAGATGCAGCAAATGAGTGATTCATTTGCTTATACGTGGGACACAAGGGCACGTGTCCGTCCTGGAATTCACATCTGATCATTTTTGGCTTATATCTTTTTACCTCACAAGCTCTCACAGCTCTATGGGTGTTCATATACTTGCTTCTGGTGGTGCTTCTTACTAGTGCTTCTGAGTCAATGTTTTGAAAAGACCCTATATAAATAAGCTAAACAAATGAGTGGTAAACTTCCTCAATATTATTATATTGTTGTAGTCTACATATTAGCTGTATCTTAGTATCGATTTTATGTTGCAAATGTTTAACATATTTGTCATTATTTTTTTACTGAACTCTGCTGTTTCTTGTGTGCTTCACTGAGAGATCTCAGTTTTGGACTCTGTCTTTGATGACTATCATCAATTCATTATTCCTGTTCTATGAGATGCAGTTTCCATCTGTTTGATAACTTTTCCCAGTACCCTGTACTTGCATTTAATGACACTGAGCATTTATTTTGTATCTCTAGTAATGGCTTCGGTAAACAGAAAGAAAGCATCGCCTGAGATTTCGAATCCTATGAACTTTGAGCACCGTGTCCATACTGGATTTGACCCATACCATGGGACTTTCGTAGGCCTTCCAGCTCAGTGGAAGAGTATTGTGGAGGCAGAACCCAGTCAGCAACAGCAACAAAGATTCTCTGGGGATCCTTCTCTCTTTAGACCACAAAAAGTAAGTCATTTGATTAAAATCCCTATGTCCAAGGTGACATTTTGTATAAAAAGCTTCTTTAAATCAAAGTTAATAATTTTGAAAAGTAATCCTTATTGCGTCTTTTAAACTTCTTTATGCTTGCAATGATTTCTCTGTCATGACTTTGAACTGATTTAAATCAATATTCGACTGATTTATTTTTTCAATAGACTTATTAGTGTGCACAAGGCAGCAATATAATCTCTTGACATTTTTTGGAATATATATCTTCTCATTAACTACTTGTTTTCTTCTTAAATTTAATCTATTTCCAATATTTCAGACGGTGGTTTCTGGCCGACCACACACACATTTCAGCTACGATGGGCTAGGAGCAACTGCTGACCACGATCTTCCATTCAGAGATGAATACGATGGCCACTCGTCGCCCTCCTCATACCAGCCATCGTCATACCAACAGCAGGGCGCATCTGCGTACAATGGCAGACATGGCCAGGAAGGGTTTGTGCCCATGCGAGATGGTGTGTCAAATCAATACTCTGCTAACTCACAAAGACCGTCCCCCGGCTACCTGGGGCCTCCAAACGACCCACGGAATTACAAGGACTTTCGTGACGGCATGGGTTTTGGACGCGTCCGAGATGAGGACGATTACCATGCCAATGGAACGGGTCCAGTTGGACGACCTAGTTCGATGTTTTCACAGGTAGATGGCGCTGCGTCTCGGCCGACCTCTGTGACCCCTTCTGTGCTGAAACAGCATCAGGACCCTTTGTCTCCTGGTGGACAGTTCTCCTCTCATCAGCCAGGTTCTCTGACAAGGAATTCGGGCATTCATCCAGATGGAAACAGATCGCAGGGTCCTGGTACGACATCTGCCATGCAGGAATTTGCTAAGGTCAGTTGCTCAACAAGTGCATCTTGTACTATTGTAAATTCAGTTAGCAACTGCTTCTATCATGTCTTTTGTTATGGATTCTGGATCTCTTATACAATACATACAATACAAATGTCATTGCGCGCTTTAACAGGACAGGTCTTTCACGATTTCGCTACATTCTTAGTCATGCAAGGTGAACTGAGTTATGAGGACCATAGGCACATGGGGCGCGGTGGTGTAGAGGTATGTTCGGTGCCTTGCAGCCGGCGGGTTGCGGGTTCGAATCTCAAGGGGGTATATTTGGTGCCTTGAGGGCTGCGGCTTTGAATCTACCTCAAGCCCAGGACCTTGGGCAAGTCCTTCACTCTGCTCATGCGCTTCGGCGTGAAACTCCGATTCAGTGTCATAGCGCCTCTGAAGAAATCTTGAAGGGGCGCTATAAAATATTTGAAATGAATGAAATGAATGAATGTCTGATATGCCAGCAGAAAGCAGCAGAAAGATGACAATTTCAAAATAAATGACTTTGTGAAAAATGAGGTTGTGCCACAACTCAGTGTAATATGCTCTATGGGATTGTTATATAGTGCTAGCGTCCTTCTTACAACAGATGTAATTGAAAATTGATACCTACAGCAATTCAAAACCAAAATGTTAATTTTGAGACATGTGGGACAAACTGAATTAATATATACCAGCCAGACAGTTTTAGCCATCTTAAGGATTTCAACACAAGTTGAAAAAGTTACTTGTGCCAACCTCGTGGTTGCCAAGGACTCAAGACTTTAAGGATATGGTGTATTTAGAAATCTTAAAAAATAATCATAATCAACTTTTGTGTTTGGGTTTATGAAGTATGATGTGCTTAGTGTAAAGATGTGGTAAAGTGAGGATGACACATCATAATGAAACGTGTGATATACAATGCAACAAATGCCAATGATGGCCTTGATTTCTGATCGAAGCTATCTAACTTCCCATTCTGTTCTATGCTACCACTGTTTTGGAACTACCCTTTTTGAGCTATTTGATTAAGGGATGTGTGGTGGTGTAGTAGTTAGCATGCTGGACTGTCAGTTGAAAGGTCAGGGGTCCAATGCCAACCAGAGGCATATATTTGGTTTGGGATATTAGGTCCACTTGTGCCCCTAGCAAACTCAGAGCATAGTACACTTACTGTACACTTTAAGGGCCATGATCAAGCTGCAAGGTAGAGGCATAGCCACTGCCCTTCTATGCTCAAGGCTAAGAAAATGAAGTTGCTAATACTTCACACCCATAGCTGGCTCTCTGGGTGAGCTTAAGGTCATAGTGCTTACGTCATAGTGTCTTGGTTACAGTAGGCGAGCTTAAGGTACTGCTGTTTCTTTTTTGGCAAGCACGTCATAGCGTCTGTAGATAACGCAATGCTGAGGAAAAGTCGTCCGGCTTCGTGTAGTTTACACGTCAGGGCTTGCTTGGATTGACTCACTATGAAATTTATTCTAATGATTGTCCATAGATAGCCAGCTTATTGACCTCTTAGCGTTGATTTGTTTCTGCTATAGGCTTGATGTAGTAGGCCTGGCTAATGATATGCAGCAGTGTTTAACTTTGCGTATACAAATGATTTCACTGAAAGCTGTTGCATGGTGACCTGATTTATGAATGTTTCTCATGTGTTAATTGCTGAGTTTGAGTTTGAATCCCAGAGTTTTTCGATTAAATGAATGTAGACCAGCAATTAGACATCTTTTTGGCACATGACTGCTACTTAGGTATCGGAGTCTTGCAGAAAACCATGCAGAAATATATGTGTCGTTTTACAATCTGCTAACTTTCCTCTACTTGTTCCTTGGCAAAATTTCCTTTGTGATCCATGAAACTGTTTATTAGTATTCTGAATGTTGTGTGTGTTTATGAGATGTCATTAAAGTAGATTGAATGGCTTATTACTTGAACCAGATGGCCAATGAATCATTATATTTCACCTAAACTTTGCAGCACAAAATTTTCTTTCCCAGACAAAGGTTGAAGATTTAAATTTCAAAGGAAACTGATAGATCCAAAAAGTCTTGACTGCTCATTTGCTGTGAATGATTTATTATTATGTAAAGTAATTTGGCTGACATTCCTGAGTTAGTGGATCATGTGGTTTGGTGTCAGATGTATTCATTTCAACATTCATGTGTAGTAGTCTATCATAGAACTCTGCTACATGTTTGCCTGTGCTAGTCCGAAGGCTGAATAAAGGAGAGGCTTGGATGATAGGGTGCAGATACTACTGGTTGTAAAATCCAGAGTGAAAACATTTATTGCATAATGAATGATGTCGGACAAAATAAAGAAGATGCCAGTGGGGATGAAACTGGGCTAAGCAAGATCCATGTCTCCAGGAAACACCCAGTCAAAACTCAAGGTTGCCTCTAAGGTGTTGAAAATTGGAATGTGGAATGTACAAACACTTTGAAGTATTCCTAAATTAGAGCTGCAGTGTAGGGATATCAGAGTCTGCAGCTGTGACATATTGGGAAGATTGGAGATGGATGAATGGTGGAGAAATTATTTGGTCCATGGAGAAGGATCACTCCAGGGGGTTTAGACTTTCTGCTCAAATGGAAATCTGCAATTTGCAACTGCAGAGTATCCACCTGGGAGTGGCAATCTCATCAGATCACAGATTTGAAGTGACTTCCAATGATATGCCAAGGCTGAGAAAACAAATTTGCAAACACTGAACAGTATACACATGTATGCAACTGCACCATTTAACTAAGGGACTATGTCTGAACTTTTCAGCTGTCCTTGTGATTTTGTGGATGTAAGTTGAAATTTTATTAAAGATAGGAATAAGATGTTTAGTTTAGATTTGGTTTAGATAGTAAATGATGTAGGCCAGGGAATAAGTCCTTAGCACTGGAGAAATCATTTGCCATTCTGGTAGGTCAAAGTGTCTGAGATAAACATCTGTGCTCCTTTGAAAAAATTACCTGTGAGTTTGTTTAACTACCTATGCCTTTAGGTGTTGACAGGTTCACAGTTGATTTGTTGCAGTTATGTGCTTCCATGTAGCAGGTTAATTGTTACAAACATCTCCCAACTCCACAAAAGGAATATTTCTGAGCCAGCCAAGAAACTACACCCATGCACATGCATACACACTCATACACACATATGGATGGGGTTGTGTGTGTTTGCGTGCATGTGTGCTTGCTTCCCTGTTTATGTCTGACAAGGGTGTAGCCAGAAAACAATTTTTGGGGGTTTCCATTTTGGGGGTTTCCATTTTAGGGGTTTCCATTTTGGGGTTTCCATTTTGGGGGTTTCCGTTGGACATGGTCACAGAGTAAGGGAAAAGTTAAGTGTTTTATTTCAGGGGGGGAGGGGTTTGAACCTGCAAACCCACTAAATATGCCCATGCTGTCTGAACATTTGTACAACACCTCTGTAGAACCTATGAATGTTGTGTTTGTATAATTATACTGAACCAGTTTAGAGGGTATGCCTGGGCTGATTTCTCCCGCCAAAGAGCAGGGTACTTGGTTTTACGACTATTTACAATTTACAGACAAGTGGCCTATTTGCATTGCTCTCAAGAAACTGTTTGAGTATCATTCTGTTTCACTGAAAGTGAAGACCTTTGGTAATCTGTGAATAGGAAGTTAGTTGCTTGAACTTTCGAACTCACAGTACTTATGATTGAGCATATTATAGCAAATGTCAACACCTTACCAATGCCAGTGTCAACACCTTACCAATGCCTCTTCTTTCCTCTTCTGTCTACCTATAATGCTAGATAAGACAACCAATGGATATTATCATCACATAGTGATCTCATTCATCCAGCTGTTCCTGTCCAGTTGCTTGGAGTTTTAGTCTTCCAACAGAGCAATGATCATGAAAAAGGCCTTTGCAGTCCTGTGGCAGAAGATAGTCAACCTATAATTCATGTTGCTTTGCTAAAACTCACCTATTTTCAATGGCTTTCATATTGGAAGCACCTCTGAGGATGTTTTGTGCAACAGGTTCTGTAAACATTCAGGAATACAATAATATTGTCAAACAGCATACTTGCTAGATTATTTAAAGAAGTGCTGCTGCCAACAATAATGGTGATGATGGTCATCATCACCATCTCTGGTGGTGATGATGACCACAATGATGGTGGTGATAACATTGAACTGAGGCAGCACTTTTTACCTTTCTATATAATTCTCAAGAGTGATGAAGGATGATGACAGTGATGATGATGGCTTAATCTACAGTTCATGGTAATCCTTGTTCTTATCGAGAATTTTCTTGTTTACATTTTCGTATGTGCAGTTGATGAGTTATTGTCAGATGTATCATGTTTCAGTGTGTTCAGTAACCACTTGAGTTCTTTGATTGATGATTGTTAGTTTTCAGGTGGGTTCAGGTGGAACACAGTAGCCATTTGGTTAGAGTGCTTGCCATGTAATGCAGAGAGTACAGGTTCAGGCCTCCATGAAATGGTTACTGTGTAGGGACCTGGAGCAAGTCCTTCACTCAGCAGTCAGCACCAGTGATTGACGCTTGGCCCTTTGATAGTGGCATTTAATAAATGTTGGGACAATAATAGTAAAGTGTTAAACTACCAGTCCATGCAGCTGCAGTAGTTGGAGTTCAATTTCCTGACAAAAACACTGACAGACTGTTTCACTCGAGTTCACTGCATTTTCACTTAATTGAAGATAAGCTGGCCAGGAATAAATCTGGCACCTATCTGTTTTCAAGCCCAGCTGGCACAGTGGTATTGCTGATGCATTTAGCTATGTTATCTGTAAGATGTGGAGGATATGCTTGTTTCCATGGGTGTATTTAAGGGGGTTTTACGGGTTCAAACCCCCCCCCCCCAAATAAGTTGCCGAAATATTTTTTCTCTGCAATTTTATGCAAAATAAAAAAAATGAACTTTTTCGACCATTTCCCAATGGATACCCCCAAAAACTTAAAACCCCCTCCAAATTTTTTCCTGTCTACGCCCATGGTTGTTCCATTGTTGGATTGTTGTTGCTACCATGTCTCCATTTTAGCTACAGGACAGAGTATTGTTGATAGAGGCAGGTGATGATGATGATGATTTTTAATGTAACTCACTTCTTGTTGGTATCACAAAGTCTACCATGCTGAAACTCGAAAGAGTTTAGAACTCTTGGGCTACTGCCATAACTAATCAAACTATGAACTTATAGCCCTGTGCTTAAATCTTTGCACTGGCTTCCTGTTAAACAAAGATATATGTAAAATTGGGGCCTACAGTTCATAAAACATTTAACTCTGGCAAATACAATTACTTAAAATCAGTCCTTATGCCTCAGTCTAATAACTATTCTAATTCACTAGGTCGCCTGATTGCATCTCTTTGGTCTTACCTAAAGTCTAGAAAGTGTGCAAAGATTTTCTGTGCTCAGAATCTATGCACTACTAGGCTGGTTCTATAGTCAGGTCTCTCAGTCCAATCAGGTCTGTAGGCTGTGGGCTAGTATGCATAGCTTTAAAGTTCTAATGAAGTGCATTGTGTTAATGTTGAATTTGTTTTGTACAGCTCTACAAAGCTCTGGAAATGATCGTTAACCCTGACAATCCAAATGCCTACCTGCACAACTATGTCAAGGTCGGGGAAGGATCGACTGGAATCGTTTGTAAAGCTGCTGAATATAAAACTAATCGACATGTAGCTGTCAAACAAATGGACCTTCGAAAGCAACAGAGGCGAGAATTGCTCTTCAATGAGGTAATCGATCTCTACTGATTAATGTGTTTATGTGTTACTAATGTTAGGGATGAGCCGATTGGCATTTTTTATCGATTTCCGATTTCCGATAGTTGGCCTGCTATTTTCGCCGATTCCGATCCGAATAGTTAATAAAACAGAAATGAAAACAAAATCTTGTATATTCTTGCGAGATGTAGTTCCAACGAGAGTTTATCTATCTATCTATCTATCTATCTATGGAATTTATATAGCGCCCCTTCAAGATAACTACTCAGAGGCGCTCCCGACCCAGGCCCGGTCAAAGAGGAAGGTCTTAAGTAGTCTATAGAAAGAATCAGAGAGGTCTCATGGGAGAGAACGAAGGTCTGAGGGGAGGCTATTCCAGAAAGAAGGACCAACGATCGAGAAAGCCCGACGCTGTCTAGTAGCAGAGCGAGCATGCACTGAACTATTTAAAAGAAATTAACATTTGAAAGTTTGAAACCTCATGGCATAAGAAAAAAGCCCAGCTGTCCGCCATTTTGTTGACACGTCGAGTAACAACTTTATTACCGGTATTTACATGGACTTTCAATTAATTAGAGATTACAGATTACCGCAGGAGGTCACCAAAACAGGTTACTATTTCTTTATTAATGAAAGAAGAAATTGTTTTTGGTCAAAAATATAACTTTTTTCTTTTTCGGATATTAAGGCCTGGGATCACAGATTCTGAATAATACCAAATAGTGCAAAATCCAGCCCAAACCGAATACCAAACGGATAATCAGCCCATCCCTAATTAATGTATTAACGTTGGTCAATTTCTGAAAGGTTCAACTGTGCTGTCATCACTCAAATTTAAAGTTTCTGGGTCTGTCTCACTTTCCTTGTTAGACAAATAGTTGACACCTGGACATTGTCTTCTGATTTTATTTGACCTGATCTGGAAACTTATTAGGCTTCATTATATCAATACACATCTTCTTGTCATATCCTTTCCTCTCATAAAAACAAGCCTTTTAACGCCCATCCTATACTATTGACTTCAAGTACCGTAACAATCTGTCTACTTACTGATTACACAGTATACCTTCAGACAGTTTCAGTTTATTTATAGGTTTCTTTTGTCTGGAGTTGTGAAACTAATCACCAGTACATACCTGTGCTATTTCGTCACAGATAGCTCAAGACACAAACTTTCTTAAGACATACCTGTTAGATCTGTTTTATTGCCGTGATTAATGCCCTTGTGAGATTTTTATAAGGTTCTTTACAAATAAGCAGATCATCCAGATGCGTACTTAAATATACAAAGTTAGCAATAGTTCTTTGATTTCATAATTATTTGGATTTTGAAATCTGATTAAGCCCTCATTTGATGTGGAATCATATAAATATTTCAGAAACTTAATCCTGAGTTGAAGGACTTTGCTTGAATAGCAGACATTGTATTTTGGAATCAGTCAGTTGACATGTAAGTAAGGGCAGAAATTTGGCTCATGATTTCTGCTCCATCTGCACCTGCTAGCCAACTCAGCTGTAATGAGTACACTGACCATACACTGTTGGTGGGAAGATGATCTGGCAAGGGAGAGGACAGGCCATCCACCCTCAAATGCCAAGGCTAAGAAAATGAAGTTGCTAACACTTCATACCCATGGCTGCCTCAAGGTTAGCTCACAAGACTGCTTTTCTTCTTCTTCTTCAGTTGACATATGGGTTTAATCAACAGCAGCTGAGCAATGAAAAGACCTTCTCTTTTGAATTTCATGTTATGTCCACATCAAGCAAGTGGTACTGATGTACAGGTTATGTTGCCTGTTGGGGAAAGTTACCTAGTCTTGAGGCAGTATTACCTACTGAAAAAGTATTTAGTGAAACTTGAACAACAGTTTTATGTGAATGGCTTGTAATGTTAATTTTAATAGCCCTTACAAATTATTGTGTATACCGGTAAGTATTTCTGCATGACAAACACATGCACCCGCGCTTTTCAGCACTTCTTTTCTTAGACCTAATTTTGACCCCCATGGGATGACCATGACTTGCTAATTTCACACACAAAAAGCTGAACTTGTTCAAAAAGCAGATAGTGCCATACACCCACCCATTTCAGTTGGCCAGTGAATGTCACCAGACACCCATTTTATTATCTCAAGCTGTTGACTCAAAAACATTTGGAAATGCTAATAGGTGTATCTTAGTCAGCTAGCAGCCCTATGGAAAATTCCTTAGGGCATTCGAGCTTAATCTTTTTCCTACATGACTTTGTGGCAATTGCCTTACGCAGGCCTCGGCTGTACTATAGGGTTCCAAGTTAAATTCAGCCACGAATATTCCCTGCCCAAAGAATGTGTAGGTTGGTTTCTTGAAGTGAAATTATCGTTACCTTATAGCACATTGCTGAGCACATTGCTCAGGGGAGTGTTAAGGTACAAGTGTTAATTTAATCTAGATAAAATCACTTGACCTTTGCTCCCAAGGGCTTGGTTTGGAATGTAAGAAGTCCCATTGCATTTGTGTTATTTCTTGATTACTGTGATGGTGTTGGATTTGAGTCATTCACTGAGTGACAGCTGCCCTAGCCCAACTCTACTTGAACTGTCACAGCTGGCACAGTTGATTTAGAACAGGAACAAGCTCTGCTATTTGAAATGGGAATGTAGGCAATCACACCATAAATATTCATTGTGGTAATTTGATGAGAAAGGTAGAGAACATAAATGCTGTGTTAATTGAAGGTTATTGTTGTTTAAATGTTAATGCTGTGCCAGATAAAAGTCATTAGTGACTTGATTTAGGTCACCAATTATACCACAAAGAACTATTGCTAACTGTATGTAAGTAAGTAACATAATGGGTTGAAGAAAGCATGTTTTAGTGGGTGCCATTAAATTCTTCACATTGGATAGGATAGGCTCAAGAAACAGACAGTTTGTTTGAAGTGAAAAAATTGCCTCTTCTGTTGGTTGGTTCAGATCAAGATCTATAGGATGTGAGCGGGCAAGAAGATCAATTGCTATTAAAGTATATGTTATTAGTTGGCCATAGTCCTAAGATTTCTTTGTCATCCAGCAACAGATATACTTTGCTTTTGGGTTGCTTGGCTCAAAATGAATTTGCTAATTCTGGGTTTTAAGATTTGAAGTCTAAGAACAGTGTTCTTTGGGTTTACATTAATTTCAAGAAAAAACTAATTCAGTCAGAAGTAAGCAGAAGTCTTATTATATATACTCTTATACCCGTATAACGAACTTAATGCTTTGTTAATGTTGAGCGTACAAACTGATGTCAGCCCCTTTTGCTGCTTTGTTGCCTTTATGAAATGAGAATCTTTCTAAAACCTACAAATAGTAAAATTAATGCAGATGAGTTAACTAACTGGTTGTCAAGCAGTTGATTGTGTTTGAACATCAGGTGAAATGTCAGTAGTCCTGATAATCTCCTATTTTACAAGAGGTTGAAGTCCATTCTATTCAATAAAGGGCTTTTATAGTCTGGATGGACACACCTCTAATGAGTTTTCTTGAAGAAGCACTATATAACTGAACTCTCACAATTACACTTATTAAAGAAATAAATTAGTCTGTTGCTTTCCTGTGTCAGCTAGAGGGAGACCTTGAATTCCCAATTGAGAGGCCAATTTATTACAAGAGAAATCTTGAATTTCCAATTGAGGGCCAATTTAATGCAAAGGAAATCTTGAATTCCTAATCGAGGGGCGAATTTGTTGCAATTTTTCTTCCCTGTTGGTCAAGTGTATGCTTAGTAACAGTGTGTGCAGAAAGTTATATTGGCCTGATGTGTAATAAATATTATGAAAACTGCTCCACCCATTTCAGAAGAGTAAGATCAGCTTTTTAGAAGGCTTTATGTGAATGCCTTTGCCTGTTTGTCTGCAATGGGCTGCAGTAAAAAAGCATTCATTTGTTCTATAAAGCGGTCATTGGCTTGATCTTAAGTATGATAAAGCACATTTAAATTGAATGTAGCACATTTGATGATAAGACTGGCTGATTTACCCTGTGATTCATGTTGTGTGCAGCTTGTTGTGATGAAGGACTTTCCACATCCGAATATAGTTACAATGTTGGACAGTTTCTTGGTGGTGGAAGAACTGTGGATTGTGATGGAGTACATGGATGGTGGATCACTTACTGACATTGTCACCCATGCCAGGTCAGTCAAAGGTTCTTCCTAAAATGGCAAAAGAGCTTTGCTGAAGTAGGCAAAATTATATTTGCCTACTGCTCTTAGTTTTGTTTTAAGCAGGCAAAACTTGTTTTAGTTTAATTGCCTTTGGTAAAGACTACATGTCCATGTTGTTTTAGGATCTAACATGTTTAGATGGGAATCTTCTAACATTGCAATCAATATCTGGAGTTTTGGGATCTTTCTTTTCCAGAAGTCAGAAGAGAATTTCAGAGAGGATGTGGCTTAAATTTTGATCAGCCAGTGCAAATCTCTTCAGAAAAACTTTGAAAATTTGTGAAAAATATGTACTATTGCAATATAATACAGTTGATAACAGAGGTTAATTTGTTAATTTGTTAATTTGTTTGGTTGTCATTGGTTTTAGGATGGATGAGCAGCAGATTGCGACTGTATGCAGGGCTTGTCTTCAGGCTTTGACTTTTATCCACGACAATGGCATCATACATCGAGACATTAAGTCTGACTCTATTCTTCTGTCAATGGATGGAAGGGTAAGGCTCTGTGACTCCTAGCTTTTCTTGTGTACAGCTTACAAGTTTTAAATTATATTCTAATGTACTTCGTGTAGAGGTGCATATATTGGATTAGCAGCGAAACTACCAAAAGACTCAATGAGGAATTCTGGATTTCTTGTCATAATTATCAGACTACAGAATACTGGGCCAACCACTGCCACATACGTTTTGATAGAATCAGAATGGTTGAACAATCAGATGATTATGTGTTGCAAACATTAGGGCAGAGTTTATTACAAGTCATGGTGAAGGGTTAGCATTGTTTGATGATTCCTAGGTAACCGTGCCTGAGCGCCCATGTGAGTTACTTAGAGGGCGCTTTACAAGTGTTCCGATACATACATACATTGCTATAAGGCCTACTTAGTGTGTAAGTGGGTGGTAGACAATGATATATTTCCAGTTATGGTTGCTAGTTATCTAAACAATTTTTATCTTTTTTCTATAAATCTTACGGGTGGCCTCTGAGAAAAGTGGAGCTTTAGCCCTTCCAAACCTGTTATCCATCTACTTGTGGTGTACTGCTGGGTGGAAGATGTCAGAAACCACTTGTTGAAGCCACTTGAACATTTACTTTATTCTGATATATTTGAGGACTGTCGAGGTACTTGAGTGTCTTAGACTTTTAACATTTAAAACAGTCGTTATGCACAGATTCCTTGGTGGAAAAATCTGTTTTGCTAATTTTCAGATTTTCCAATGAACGTGTGGTTTTTTTATAAGTAGCTGATGTTGATTATTTAAAGGACAATTATTCTAGATTGAATTTGTCTACAGGTGTATAGCTTTCCAAGGATAGCATAACTGCCTTTGCTATCCCAATGTGATTGTTTTGACATCCTTGATTTCAAGCAATTGCCAGTTTCAGTCAAAGGTTCATTTTTTATATGAATTTGTTTAGCTTCAACTAAACGAGCATGATTCAAAACTATTCAGTTTACCACTTGAGCTTAAAAAGGCTTCTAGAATATCGGAACAGAGATTTCTCTAGTATGACAGTTGGCCTAATGGGCACACAGCTGTAGTTTTTGTTTTCAGTCAGATTGCGTTGCAATCTAGTGGTTAACAATGCTTGACAATCAGCTCCAAGGAAGAGGTTCAAATTCGCAGTTATGCCTAACAGATATTTCAAGATTTCTGTAACACTCATGCCATCTGACACACTCATCCACTCATCTATAAAGTTAATAGATACAACAGAGTGGATGAGAAGAGCAGGCCATTGGGGAATGACTAGCTATCAACCCTCATAAAATTTCAATTCCTACCCAAGGCTTCTTTTCTCTCAGTTACTGTAAAATGGACGGTAATAAATTACTGATCTTCTTCTCAGTCGGATATTGTCACGTGACTTTCTTAAGGTTCAGAATTCTTCAGAGTCATTGGACTTTGTTAAGATTTCTGTGGTGCATGGTGCTGTTATCTAGTCACTGGAGCAGAGCTGTAGACTTGTTCACTTTCATATATGTCCAGTAAACATCTACATTTGATAGTATCATACTAACCATTAGTTCAAGGATGTTTATAGTGGATTCAATTATTTTTTAAATGCCTATAAATACCAAAGTGATATGAAGTTTAGCTGTGAGAATTTTTAGGAGGTACAAATACCTTTCAGCCTACAAGTGTTCCTGGTGAAGTTAATTAGATAGTAGATAGTTCATGATAAAAAAGTGAGTATGCATTTAAGGTGATTATTGTTTACTAGATATTTGCCCATCCTAAGTTGGTTGAAATGACCTTCATAACAGACCTTTACCCCCCTCCCCTGCCTCACCTCACCTCTCCCTCCTCTACCCTCCCCGTCCCTCTACCTCCCTCCCTTAGATGATGTCCTAGTTTTGTATAGGCATGTCACCTGTCTGTCAGTGTCTGCTGATACACTCCACTTGGCCTCTGGCCGTTGTCCCTTGTGTAAACGAAGTGGCTGGTACTCATCCGCCTATGGGGGACTCGCGTAACAGGAATGTTGACTTTGCGACAGACAGGCAGACATTTCTCTGCTATTATATTATTGTTATTGATTTTTATTAAGTGTTTTTCATTATTGTTTTGTAGGTGAAGCTATCAGATTTTGGTTTCTGTGCTCGAGTGATTCCAGAATTACCGAAACGCAAGTCACTGGTAGGGACGCCGTACTGGATGGCACCTGAGGTCATCTCCAGACAGCCGTACCATCAAGCGGTATGTCAGTCATTAAGATAATTCTACACATTCATACTGCTAGGGTTAGATTGGATTGTATAGCGTCCTTGCGAGTTACTTAACCCTTTAACGACGAGCCGTATTGGTTTCCCATACATTTTAGTACACACTCGTTGGTAAAGGGTTAAAGGGTATTGTACAAATGCTTTGATACATACTTACATACATTTATGATTACTTAGGTGTGCTGCAAGGGTATCTCTGTTGTCTGATGATTACAAAATACCGTTGAGTTCAGAGCAGTGGTCAGACTCAGTACTCAGGAGTTACACACAACATTCGTTTACAAGAGTGAATATGGATGAATGTGAGGTGTGATGTAGTGAACTGGCATTTGATATATATATATAAATATTGTCATGGCACAGCAGTGAATGATGTGATGAAGATGGTGCCAGCATTAGAATATGCAGGGGATTTTTCGATCGACTTGAGAATGTAAGATGAATTTTAGGACACTGAAAGGGAATTGATAAGATGAAGAATTGAGAGACCAGTGTTATTCAAAGCTGAAGTTTTCAGAACCAGTAGAGAAGGCAGGCAGTTAATGTGGAAAAGCGCACTTGAAGGTGAATGGTTTCAAGTATTGGTGAAAGAGAGAGAGAGTTTGCTGACTGTGAAACAGCAGAAAAATTGTTGGAATCTGGATGAACTTTCTGTGATGTTGTTTTTTCTGCTGTGCAATTTTATTAGGTTATGTACATTTTTTGCTGATTATTAGACGTGCTTTGTTTTGTGTTAGGCTGACGTTTGGTCATTTGGAATAATGGTGATTGAAATGGTTGATGGAGAGCCTCCCTTCTTCAATGAACCACCTCTACAAGCCATGCGGCGCATTCGTGACATGCCTCCTCCACGCCTTAAAGACACACACAAGGTATGAAACACCTCAAACATCTTATTTCTGTGAATAAAATATCTGGAAGTTTATGCTTTTTTGCACACAGTTTTCAAATTATTAAGGATCACAATCAGAAAATGTTAGCTGTCAGATGCTTCGGCTAATTAGTATGTACTGTAGTATGTGTTGAGTGCTTCTGAGAGACTCTTTAAGTGGCACTTTATAAATGTCTTGTTACATTACATTTAAGTCTATATCGGAGTTTTTCTACATTTGTACTTCACAAAAGCATTTGCAAGCCTAAGTGCCTGTACAGTACTAAAGCAATGGCACGTTCCTCTTTATGTGGACGATGCTTGTGTAACTGGGCGGGTTACGCAACTAGACCTGGGTCTCATCTGGTGATCTTAAGGAGACAAGTAGATACCGAACAATGGGTTTCCATCTACGGTTCATGGTTGACTTGTGCTTGGATGCTAAATTAGCATAAAAAAGATATCTTACAGATGGAAAGAATTTAGTCTTACAATATTTTGCTCAATACTCAATACTTTTTGTTTCTAACTCTATGGGATATTGATTAATAAATTAATGTAATATTGTACCGTAATGTTTGTATTTTCTTGTAATGCTTGTGGTGTGAAAATTCATATTTACTGTCTCTATCTTCTTGCAACAATTTAATGTATTACAGTTCAAGGTTAGGCTGAGATTGGTGAAGTGAAGTCAGTAAAATCAAATGGCCCTGAAGGTGGTCATCTGTTCCAAACGTCATAAAATGTTAAACCACTGACATTGTCTTAGTGAGTGTCACAGTTTGCACCTTTGGTGTCTAAACTCTAGTTTTGCTTTGTAGATTTCGCCACGTCTTCAAGGTTTCATTGAACGAATGCTTGTTCGCGACATGGCGCAAAGAGCCACAGCCTTTGAACTGCTCCAGTCTCCGTTTATTCGCCAGGCTGGTCCGTACGATTGTCTCATTCCGCTGATAAGGAATTCAAATTGGACGGCTCAGAGTCACTGAAGAGCAGAGAGAACAACCACCGCTATGTACAGACAGAGCTTCAGTGGCTGTTCTGTGCAAATGAATCCATCTACTCTAGAGTTTAAATTGTTGGTCAGCAAGCGTAAATCGGAAAATGTCTTTTCCAGTGTCACTTTTGTGGTTCTTTGACAATTAACCCATCTCTGAGCACTGAAGATGCTAGTGAGCCTGTCATTTGCAGCTGGAAAGTTCAGTGCAGTATAACATCAGGGAAAGCCATAAGATAGATGGATGAGATCATGACTGATTGACTTTGAGTGGTGCCAGTTTTATGTGTAAGTGAAACACTTTAACAACAGTGAGATGTCTGTTACCTGTTATATTGTGCCAAGTTGACCATCCTGTTAATTTAGGCTATTAGGCGATTGTTTTCTTTTACATAGACACGGCCTTTAGATTCGGGTTTTTACTAAGACTCGTGCAATATTTTAGCAGCGAGAGAACAAACAAAATTTTGACCTCTGGAAAACTCATCTGACTTTGCAGTAGTATTGAACAAGTTAATTGAAATGAAAATTAATAAAATTAATAAATTTTTTAGAAAATAAGTCCCTCTTACATGCAGAACATTCTTGCTAGTTCTTATCATTCAGACCTCAGATTCTCACTGCTGTGTGACATTATGTATGCTGTAAATAATGTTATAACAACAATTATCATAAATATCTTAATGGCAATCATTATTCTGTTAGTGTCATAAAAATGTTAATGTCTTGTTAAAATTGATGTGTTGCGTGCAACATTGAAACTTTACATCAGCACGGTAATGTGAACAAAGCGTTCTTCATTTGTCAGAACAATAAAACAGAACAAAGAATTCTCAACTATTGTTAAGTTGCTTCTTTTTAGAAGCCTTTGTTGTTGGTAGACATGTTTCAGTGCCTATAAGTGGTTTTAAAATGTGCTATATAAATGTTCAGATGCATATAAGAATGTTGCAAACACAAACGATGAACTTGTTGCAAAGATTGTTAGAGAAACATGATTTGATTATTTGTACAGCTAAAGTCAACATGATTCATGTAATTTTCTATGAACAATGTGTATTTTTCTATTTATTCTATAGTGATTGGTCGTCTTGTGCATTATATTACAATTGTTTTGTGTCTTGAAAAACCAACTGGAACTCGAGTGAATAAGTGAATCACAAACATTATTGTAGCAGTGCATGTCATTGTTAGGGTCAGTAGAAAATCATTGCAAAAAAGTTCAAAAGTTACAGCAGGATTTGGTAAATGTGGGTGAAAATCACGGCAAATTCATGGCATGAGATCACGCTTTTATTTACTAAGATCAGACCAAATAATAATGCAAATAACAACGTAACAATGCTGTCACTATGTATAATGCCATAAAAATGTCCATGTAAACATCATGGATCAAATCACGTTTGCATTTACTAAGGTAGACCAAGCAAAAATACAATGAGTCAATGACGTCAATGGAATCGAGTGGCTGTGTTAATTTATTTTAATTTATGGTAATTTGTTAAGTTGTGAAACATATCAAGTTCTATTGTTATGTTGCATTAACTTTAAAAACATTTATGAAAATCATGGCAACTCACAGCATTTGGGAAAATTCACGGCATTGACAGGCAAATGCTGAAAATCACAGAATTCACAAATTTCCATGACTTTGTGAATTTCTACTGACCCTAGTAATTGTGCCTTGTGTCTTGGTCCATTCATCCCTAATGAGATTTATTTGACCCTAGGCTACTTCAGATTTTCATTTTATTATTGATGGTGGTAGTACATGTATAGTAGTAGGCCCCTAGTATTAGTACTAGATGTTTGCCCATCCTACAATGGTTGAAAATACCTTCATAACGTACCTCCATCACCCTCCCTCTGCCTCTGTCCCTCCTATCGCCTCCATCTACCCCACTTGAGTTACTCAACTCCAAATTGGTGTTGGGTAATGTTTTCCTATTGAGTACTCATTTGAAAATAAGAATGTGGCATTTACTTTACCATAACTGTTAATCGGAAACTTGTCATTACTGTGACGAGATTTTCAAGTTTAGTCAATACTCACGTTGGCATATTGTTTCTTTTACTGCCCTCTGACCAAACTAATAGAATCTATTATTTGTGACTGGCAAACATGCAATCTACTCTGTGGTTCATTTGGGGCGCGGTGGTGTAGGGGTATGTTCGGTGCCTTGCAGCCGGAGGGTTGCGGGTTCGAATCCACCTCAAGGGGGTATGTTTGGTGCCTTGCAGCCGGAGGGCTGCGGGTTCGAATCTACCTCAAGCCGCCGCGTAAGGACTCTGGGCAAGTCCTTCACTCGCAATTGCTCATGCGCTTCGGCGTGAAACTCCGATTCAGTGTCCGCGCTGTAGTCGGGAGCGCCTCTGAGTAGAAATCTTGAAGGGGCGCTATATAAATATCTGAAATGAATGAATGAATGAAATGAATAAGTGAACCTTTGTTGATAGATGCAAAATGGCTGCAAAACTGACAAGTACTCGAGTACCTGTTAGCTACTCATTGAGTATTATGGTAACCAATTACTTGGATTGCACAGTTAATATTCACTAATGTTCATGTATTGTTTTATTTTCCTATGTTAAACTGGATGTCTGATTACCCCTTCAATTATGGTAGAGCTACTCTATTTGTCTATACAGTATATACAAATATGCATGTAGTTACTTAGTATGCGTGTATAGAAGAATATGGCTTGAATGATGCAGGAAAACTGGCAACTTGTAAGACAGAATTCCCATGCCCTTTAGTGGGTGGGTATGCCCTTTTCCCTATATGATACAGGTGTGTATTTGCCTGTATTTGGGACATGCCATACTGTATTAATTTACCCAGTGCATGATAATGTGTCTAGTACATCTCGGACGACCCTTCTGGCATAAAGCAGCCCTCATAAATAAGATGGTGCCGTGGACTTAGTTTTAGAGTAGCAGTTATAAATTTGGAGTTTACTTACATTAGTCTGCAGTCCTTAAAATTAAGGTTTTAAACATTACTGGGAGTTAAAAGGTTGCACTTTATTGAACCTGCATATCATCATTCTTTTTAGATTCAACATTTGCATGTAATTCTGGGCTCTTCATTGAATTCTAATATTTTTCTACATAATTGTAGAGTGTACTACTATTAACATTGTTTTCTTGTACTTTCCAAACACAATGTTGGATAATTTTTTCTGATGCATTTTGTGACTACGCATTATTAATCATATAGAAATATTTAAACAAGTAATGTTATACAAAAGAACAGAGACTGTTTTGAACAATGAGTTATTATGTGTGATTTAGATTTCGACTGATCTTTCATGACTATCATTGTGGACTGTGATTCAGTCATCCATGTCTGTTACAACAGAGAATCTACTGATTTGGATGTATTCTTTTCAAACAATGGATTTTTGCTGTTTAGTTCTAATTAGTGCACTTTCTGTTGCTTTCATGAGTTTAAGGTTAGACAGTATCCTTGAAATACCTATGACAGGTTTTGGAAGAGACCTGTATGTGTATGATGAACAAGAAATTATTTTAATTGCAGTTGAAATTTTTTTATTAATAGTCATTATTATAGTAATAATAAAATAGTGTAACAATAATACAGGTGCTTAACAATACCTGCTAAATGACCTTCATTGTGTTGCTGTCAAATAAGGAAGTTAATTGATGCAAGTGAATCAAGCGATCAATATTCGCTTATTTAAAATAATCAAGCTGACAGCAACTTAATAACACAATTAGGTAAACAGTTATGAGCTTGTTCTGGGATACGGGGAATACCTGTTGACCCGCCGGTCAACCCTCTGGGGCCTTCTCGTTAGTTTTTAGTACATGTTCCTACAGAGGAGCTGTGGTATGAAATTGCGATCGTCTTTCTGTGGCAGAGTAAACCCATGCACCTGGGGTCAGAGGTTGTAACTGTTTCTTCGAGGGTCTTGGAGAAATCTTCTCAGCATGTGGCCTGGATTTTGAATGATGGTCCTGAAATAGGGATTCGTCCGCAGTGGCAGCCAGTTCCGCACCTAGGGCAGTGGGGGAGCTTCATAACTATCTGGAAGGGTAATAAACATGCAGCAAACGATTGCAGCTGTCTACTGATGCCTATCTTAAGAGTTCTGTACAAGTTTCTTTGAAGGAAACCCAATTATTTGTTATCATTATGGCATTTAGTATTCTTTAAATGTTAGCAGTCCTTACAGCTACCACATAATTCCTTACAGCTACCACATAATATAGTTTGTATTCAGGTGCAGTTAAAGGGTGAAACTATCAAGATATTTAAAGTTGTTAAACTCTGCCTCTAAACTGGAAATTGCCTCTTCCACTTTCATCTATGTGTCTACGGGCAAAATTAGCCCCTTTCTGTTGGGAAATTTGGCTCCGCCTTCTTATGCTGACAGATTCTGACTTCTACTTCATGTTTATGAACACCTCCACTGAACCAGCCTTTTAATTACAGTCCGGTGTCAACTCCTTCAAGGTGGGTATCTGGTGACTAAAAACGGAAATGGCAGACTGTAAAAGCAAGTTTTGGATGAAAATTCCAGAAAATAATTTGGCAGTTTGTAGTGTCCAAGCAAAGTTTTCCCTGAAATTACATGATCTCCAAACCAAAGCTGAAGGCAAAATATTGATCTGGAATCACACCACTTACCATGTATATTTATGAACAATTTATAAAATATAAGCACTGGTGTAATTTACTCAGAGCTTAATTGAACGTCAACAAATAGCCCAGTTCCTTCAGGGCACATCAGTTGGTATACTCTCCTGTACAAGAGCTTGGTATAGATTAATGAAATGTGCTGTATAGTGTGGAGGTACTTAGTCTGAATTTATGTGGACAGTTGTGAGATGCTCTTTTATGTACAGAAAATATTTTGGTACATATGCATCTACAGATAATTCAGAAATTCCTAAATACCATACATGCATACTACATCACCTACAGTATATGCTAATAAAAAACGTAACCCCAGGACTTAACAAGTTTTTGACCTACTGTAAATACAATAGCTCAGGCCATTGCAGTTTTTGCTGAGTTTACCTAGTACCGTTATAACTGAACTGTGTCCTTTCTGATTCTTTATTCCACACAGCATTGTGATTTCTGAACAAAGTTAAACAGCCATGAAGTTCGTCTAACGTTAATTCATCTGGATTACCGGTACTTATACCTTTAAACTTGATCTTTTAGTACCCAAATGTTGCAACGCTTAGCACAAAATGTGATATTATATATCCTGTTACAGCTCACTGCAAATCAGTCATTAAACAGCTGCTACTGTTTCATTAGCTGCAAGTCAAGACCAAATTAGGCAAATTGAGTTCAGAATGTTTCAAATTAAAAAATCTAGAAACTTTATGGTCTGGCAAGTTACTCAACTTGAAAATTCATGTATAAATTATGGTAATAAACTGATTTATGTAAATAAGGGTAAATTTGTTTAGATAAGTCACACAGCTATGCAAGCACGACATTTTGAGAGGTAGTTCTAAGGCAAGTGTCTTCCTACATCAATGTTCCTCATATAACAGCTGTAAGTAAGTAAGTACATTCTTTATTTATCCAACTGCATAACCGCACTTTGGTTTACATGAAATTAAACATTATAAATCATTCTTGTTAAAATCGTTTTTCTCATTATATTGTCAGCCCATGGACAATTCGGTCTGGGATGCAGGGAATAGGGGAGTATCTTTACAGGAGGGAGGAGTGGGTTCAGCACATGACCCAGGTCTGCCAAGGCAGCAGTAAAGAGGTTCCCAGCTGCCGTTCTACACAGCTGTTCTAATATGCTGCAATTCACTGCAGATTTCTAAACCTGCATGTTGCATGAAAAATTTCTGTGGATGAGTTTATATTGTTTCATCATTTGTTGTCGTGTGCAGAACCACAAAACAGCTGTGACTTCCCAGCCTACAAGAAACATGGCTATAAATAACATTGAAAGCCCCCTCTATCTCACCCTTTATCTTCATATCTAGCTTTAACACTGCCATATATAGATGATATATAAGGAAGCCAATTTTCAGTAAACATGGTCTTTGTGCACAGTGTAGGTGTGTCAAGGTATTATTTGTATCCACGTTAATTACAGTTTTTTACATTTAACTGTATTAACCCCAAAATTGCTTAACATGTGAACACATCTTAACAATCAACATCTGAGTCATTCTCAGGTCACATGTGATGGTGCATGAGAAAGCCTCTATGGCTGAGAGAAATAGCAAATGACGAAGTGTTTCAGTTATCAACTGATAATCAAAACTCTATCATCTGCACTTGACTTTGTTTGACCTCGACTATGGCTACCTGCTTATCAACTCAGATTAGATGGTTTGTACTTCAACCAACTCAAGTTGTGTTCAGTATTTGTTTCAGTCCCACAAATGCACATGCAAAGAAGACATTAACAAGTGGTTCAATCCAGTAGTATTAGTCAAGACAACAATTTGCAACAAACACAATCTTTTATATAGAAAAAAATAAAAAATCAATAGTTTCCTGCCAATTCTCACGACCTGCTTTTCCTTATATCTTCCTTCATCGATTCCAGCATCAGTTGCAGAGTACCAGCATATCATACTTTCACTTCCAGACTGGTCCTGCTTACTGGTGTTTCCACATCAAATCTGTGTAGCCTATTAGGTTGTGGAACAAGTTTTTATATTAATAATTGGCAATATTATGGTAACTGTTCACACTTGCTAAACTGACCAAAGTCAACTAAACATGTCCTCGAAAAATGCAATCCATATCCACTAAGCAATGATATAATAGTTCAACCTTAGTGAAATGCAATCCATAACTTACTATGTTAATAAAGGCAATCCATAAATGCATATCTTCTCTATGTTATACGGTCCATAACCTGAAATAGGTTCAACATAAACCAAAACCAAATTATCCAAGGAATAAAGCAATCCACTACCAGATACACTTTCAAGGGTGCAATTTGTACGATAGGAAAGGGAGAGACACTCTTCACTGGGTGATACCATTCTCCACTAGAAGACATTTTTCCAGTTATCAGGATTCTTTTAGAGGTCTTCCTTCCAAATGCTGCCAACATAGTGAAAAGACGTTGTTTCAACCCAGCATATACTCAGTTCAATTAAATCCATCACCAGAAGAAGCACTAGTGTAATTCAGAATACAAGTCAACACGTCACCTTAGCAATAATTATGCTACCCACCACGAATGCTCTAAACACAAACACGCTTATTAGATAATCTAAATCAGCAAAATACTGCAACAGTCAAAATTTGTCTCACATAATAAAAAAGAAACAATAAATCCAAATCAGCAAATTAATGCATCTTAGCCTTTTAACCGAAAAGCTGTTATTCTGAATCTACTTATTTTTTGGGTTTAAAACACAAATTAAAAAACTGAAAGCAAACGAGACTAACAACTACATCCCAACACATCGAGAGCTATCCCAAAATCCTCATAAGACAATTGAGGCACTGTTCCAACAACCTTACAGCGACATACTCAAAGTGCCATCTCCATCATCCTCCGACAAGTCGTCAGAATCTGAATCCTTTCCATTTTCCAGTATGCCGTACTTCATCTTTTCCCTCTGACAACTGATGGGGAAGCTGGAGGCAAACTGGCCGTTGAAGAGATCAGTGTTAATCACTACATCATCATTTGACTTTTCATCCAGACTACTACCATCACTGGAGCTAAACGTTCTTACGCCGGTCGAGCTTTCCTCGTGTTTTAAGGGTAATTTGAACCCAGCAAAATCACCACAGCCAGAAGTTCTTTCCACAGGTGTATACAGGTAACTTTCTGTAACAGTGGGGCACTTAATATCCCTGAAACCCTCATCAACTTCTGTGATTAAACCATTCCCAGATAAATAACCCTCCCCAGTGGTAGTTCCACCACACGTCTCTAGGCTAGTTATATCACGGATCAGGTCAAGGTTACTCCCACTAGTCCCTTTGACATCTCCAGAAATCAGTTTCTCTTCATCCGCCGTGCCAGTAAGGTCAAGGTTGCTTCCACAAGGCCCTTCCACATCTCCAGAAATCAGTTTCTCTTCATCTGCCATGCCAGTAAGGTCAAGGTTGCTTCCAGAAGTCCAGTCTACATCTCCAGAAATCAATTTCTCTTCATCCACGCTTCCTTCATCTTTATTGGTTTCAACGGCATCTTCATTTCCGGAAACAACTGCTATTCTTCCGTTACATTCTGCTCCAGTGGCATCCACATCCTCCGATTTGTCCACAGCACTCTTCATTTTCATCATTGAGGCCAAAATCCTTTCTTCAAGTGGTCTGCAATCAAACTCTCTCTCATCCTGACTCCATGACTCACTGTTGCTACGGTGACGGCGCCTTGATTCCTTATGATCATGTTTCTGTTCTCGCTTTCGGATTCTTCGGCGTTTGTTTCTGAGTAAGGCATGCATCTGACTGACGCTCTGGTTAGTGACGTACATTGTCTGATCAATGTGTTCATTGAAGGACACGGATTTCTTGAATCGAGGTCGATACAGGCCTTGGCCGGATTCCTCTTCATCAGACTCTGTTTCGCTACCTGTTGCTGTGCTCGTGTGACGGTCGGTGGAGTTTGACCACATCGATAAATCATCGCTTGATTCGGACATGGATCGCTGTTTCAAGATGCCATGCAGTCTGGGAAGTCCCTTCTCATGAATAACTACAATCTCACCTGGAACAACATCATCCATTTCCTTTTCTTCAGCTTTCTACAAAATGAAATTTAAAAAAAAATATTTACACACTGGCAATAAAATGATATGTACAAACGTGGTCCTAAAAAGTATATATAAATGTTCAATTCGGAAAAAGTAAATACCCCATATTTGGCAAGAAAAACCTAGTACTAATAATCAGCATTTTGACAACACCTAGCTATGTAAAGTACCCTATCACAGTCACAGCTACATCTGTGTTACACATAACACAGTCATATATGGAAATTTATATATAAATATTATCATATTGATTCCCAAAAGGAAAAGGATAAGGGGAAGGCCATGGAAGAATTGGCCGCAGACCATCAGGGATGACTTGAGTTGTTTGAGGATGTCATAAGACGAGGCTGGAGAACCAGAGATGGAAAGAGACAAGTGGAGAAGATGCGTTGCTTGATCAGAATGGTAACGACTAAGCACGTAATTATCATTCAATCACATATTTACATATATAATATACATATAATGCATATATATATAATATCATAATTGTACCTGTATCTATGTATGTATCTATATATACACACATATACATCATATTCATCTTTTTATAAACTGTTGATTATTACCTCACTAAATAGGGAGTATGCAAAAATAATCGTAATTGTAAACTCTAAATTTCTAAAGCATGACTCTAAAGCAAAGTGCAGGGCACCAGCTTACTCATGAGCGCTGTGTCATACCAGAGGGACACACTGACCACACGCTGTCAGTAGAAAGATCAGATGGTACAGAATAAGCCACCCACTGTCACATGCCAAGACTAAAAACTGAGGTACTAACATTTCATACCTATGGCTGCCTCTTAGAGTCAGCTTAATGGACTCCTCTAACTGCCACGCATCATTTTAATGCAATCCGTCAGAATATGTGACACGCTCTGTAACCAGTTACTTGGAAAGTTTGATTTAAAAATAATCGAATGAAAAACCTTAATTTCCAGCACCAGTTTCTCATCCGTCACAGCAGCAACATTCACACCATCTGCCATCTTCTGACGATCGTTTTCAGCCGGGTTACTGTTCAGGTCCAATGATTCCAGTTCCCCTTTCAGGTTGTCCACAGTCAGAAAGTCTCTCACCTGAACAGCAGAATAACACAAACTGGTCATCATATGTAGGCACAAGACCAAGCTCTCAGGTAAACAACATCATACAGAGCTTTGAGATAACATCGGTCTGATAAACAGGTATGACTGGATACAGTCAGACCATTTAATCAAAAGGATATCAATCATATTACTAGCCATGGGTGCATTTAGGGGTTTAGTTATGGGTTCAAGCCCCTCTCCAAAATAAACAATTGCGAAAAACACATAACTTTCAAAACTGATCCCTTACTCTGGAAACCCCCAAAATTGTTTCCTGGCTACGCCCAAATGTCACCACCCTTCTACCTTCTATTATCCACACCACCACAAACATTATCTGCTTTAGCAACTGACCACCAGCTCATCAGTTGTCTTCACTTCACCGATTTCAACCTGACACAAATCTCAACAACAAGCCAACTCCTTTTGATTTGATTTGATCAAGCGCTGGCGCTTAATCTTGTCTTTTACATGGCACAAGACATATTGGTGATTTACACATCATTTACACTACATACATGGGGGGTAGAAAGATAAATGGTAACATCACCGGCGTGAAGAACAGAACGTGAAGTTGGAAGCGGGATCGATTCCTGCTACCCCTTAAGGTTGACTCAGCCTTCCATTCGCCAGATGGCATTAAAATGAGCAGTAGGACAAGATGGGGCCTTGCATTACTGTCATACAGTTAAATTCGACTCCAGTAATAACTTGTGATCATCCGTTCATACTATGACTTGTAATCATACTGTGTCCTTGTCAGTAGTTTGAATTAATAAAGAAGATTATTATTATTTTTTTACCATTACATTACATTTGCCATCTTTATGGCAGAACTGACCAATAATCATTCATCAAGTGTATCTGAAAAATTACTGGGTCAATAACAGAGTTATTAAGAGATTAAAAAACTTTATCAAATGCTACATTTGTATATGTAACAAAGCATTGCGACGCTCGACCAAGAGCTTAGTTTTTCGCAACATGTTAACTTGCTTACGCGAAGCTGTTACTACCAGCTCCGCCAGCTGCGTGTTGTGCTCCGCTCTCTCTCTCATGATGCTGCCGTTGTTCTTGTCCATGCCTTTGTTACCAGCAGAGTCGATAACTGTAGTTCGATTGTCGCTGGTCTCCCTTCTGGACTAATAAGCCGTCTTGACCGGGTCCTCCGCTCTGCTGCCCGACTGATTGGTCGTATTCCAAAATACGCTTCAGTCTCTGCTTATTTGCACGATGTTCTGCACTGGCTTCCTGCCTCGCAGCGCATCTCTTACAGGATAGCAGCCTTAGTTTGGCGGTGCCTTGCTGGCTGTGCTCCATCATACCTATCTGACCTCTGTCGTCCTGTCTCTGACCTAGCCCCCCGTCGGGCTCTTGCATTCCTCGGCCAAGGGAGAGCTCCTTGTCCCCCGGGCCCGTTTATGTCTCAAGCAGCGCCGAGCCTTCTCGGTTGTTGGACCCTCAACCTGGAATGGGCTCCCACTTGAGCTGCGCTTGATGCCTCGCAGCAATTTGCCTGCTTACTGCCGCCTTCTCAAGTCTTCTCTGTTTAGCTGTGGCTGGGCTGGGAATTACTCTGAGTAGGTTCCTTGAAGGGGCGCTATATAAATGCTCAAATGAATGAATGAATGAATGAATGAATTGTGTTACTCTGATCAAATCCCTCAAGCCATATCCAGTGTGAATGTGGTTTTCTCACTTTAGATTAATTATTAATGGTAATATTTAGCACTTGACCTCAACACTCTGTAAACTCAGGGCTATGCCACAATCATCTGAATTTGATGAATGCACATGACAAATATGTGACCATCTCACAATACATTGCGCCTCTGAATAGTCCATACTGTGAAAGGCGCTTTATAAATGTCTATATACAATACAATACTGCTTTCAGTTAAATTCTAACCATTTTTGGTCACTTACTTCAAGATGCTGGGGATTTGTCCCGACAAAGTATGTCTTCCATTTTTTCCACGATTTTTCCGCCTTTGCCAACGTTAAGACAACATTCACATCAGACACATCCACGTGACAACCATTTTCCATCAGTCGACATTTGCTGGAAAACTTCAAATAACAGGTGTAGCGCAGTGGAGATCCATTTTCACCGACAATCATCATCTTCAAACAAATTTCTTGTGGTGACACTACTGAAAAGAGGACATTCTCATTTTTTACTCTTTCCACAGCAAATATATATGTCAGTGTTGTCTCATCCTGCTGGCTTTTATAATCTGGCATAATGTCAGCCACTGGTTCATCAGTAAAAACTGAAGAGTTGTCATTCTCCTTTACAGCAATGTCCCCATTAGCCATACTCGTAACAGTGCCATTACACTTGTCATGAATGTGTTTTCCTGAGCTGTCATCATCTGTCTGTTGATTCTTGTTTTTGGCACATTCATTTTCTTTGGCACATGGGAAGTTTGCTTGACAGTTACTGCCATTTCTGTCCATATTCACTCCATAACACTGATTGCTATACAGCCCTTTCAGCCCATTTGTTGTCCCATCTATGACAACAGTTGCCGCACACTCTGCATATCCAACAGAGTTTGCAGTACCCTTGTACGTCATTTCTGGGAAAGTGAGACTTTTCCTATCAAGACGAACATTAAAATGCTTCATTACACCTTCCACTGCCAATTCGTCTATTACCTTTTTCAGTGCGGCATTCGTCTCGGTCATTTTCAATGTATTTGGATGGATGATGAAATCGAACACCTTTAAGCGATCACCCCGCTTTGCATGCTCATCCCTCGCACCACCTAACCCATGCGGCACATTCCACAACACATCTTCATTGCAATCCTGATTTGTGAACGATGGTTCTGCAATTGATTCACTCTGACAGACGTTTATAAACACCTTCGTTCGGCCTTTTAGACTGTTCGTCCTTATAACGTACCCTGGATCTATGGTCGTTACGTTTCCGCCTTCAGATCTTGACTCTGGCAAATCTCCCTCATTACCCATAGCTCGTCTATTCTTCGTCTCACTTCGCTGTGTCCGATTTACAGTTTACAACGCTTGTCTTCAAGGAAAACTTTAAATAAATGTTTTACTTCCTTTCAACTTCTAGACTGTTCAATCAACGGAACAAGGATGATGCCATCTTGCATTTAAACGATGGACTAGCGATCAAGAGCCATGTTTATGAATGACGTATGATAAAAAGCCAATTAAGCAATACTGGCGCCGCCATGTGGGTCATTGTAAACGTACCGTAATTTATCATAAGTCCAGGTCTTCACGCAAGTATGTAGGCCTGCCCTAATTAAAGAAATTTATTTTAGAAAAGTTATATACTTCTTTAAAACTATAAGAAAAACAGAATGTTCTGAAAACATTTGCCTGCATTTAAATTTGTACACACACAGCGGATATCACAACTTCCTTTTCGCGATCTATTAGGCTAGACTAGCCTATTAGGCCTAGGCGGAGACTTGGTCTTGGGTTTGGGGATCCGGCGGATCGGCCGAAGGACGAACGGCGAGGCGCGAAGCGCCGAGCAGGGGAGGGGTTTGGGGAGGGGGATGTGCCCCCTCCCCTATTGAAATTTTTGAATTTCCACACTGTAATGGTAGCATTTTAAGCTGTCATTTGGAAAAAATTGCTCTATAATTTGAGTGCTGATAGGAACCAGCTGTCACTCGTAGCTTATATGTAGTTTGAGTAATGTTTGAGTTTGGGGAGGGGTTTGGAGAGGGGATTTGCCCCTTCCCTATTTATTTTTTTTAAATTTCCACACTGTAATGGTACTAATTTAAGCTGTCATTTGAAAAAATTGCTCTATTATTTGAGTGCTGATAGGAACCAGCTGTCACTCGTAGCTTACATGTAGTTTGAGTCGTGTTTCAGTTTGGGGAGGGGTTTGGAGAGGGGATGTGCCCCTTCCCTATTTAAATTTTTCTGAATTTCCACATTGTAATGGTAGCATTTTAGACTCTCATCTGAACAAAATTGCTCTATTATTTGAGTGCTGATAAGAACCAGTTGTCACACATAGCTATTATTATTATATTCATGAAATATTTCAAAAATATTGGGGGGGATATAAGCAGCTCCGTCCCCCCCACCTCAGAGTTTCGGGGGACCGTCCCCGCTGTCCCCCCCTAAGTCTCCGCCCCTGCTATTAGGCCTACCGCATTGGGTCCATTAATCGTCAAGCCAACAAACAAACACGGGTCTTCTAGGCCTATCCGACTGGAGGTTAACAAAGCAAGCCAAATAGACAGAAGGCATAATTGAATACTAAAACACTGAAACTAATTTGACACTGCATGTAGGCCTAATGCGTAAAACTTTCATCTCTAGAATGAAACATAAGGTCTGATCAAGATTGGCTGACTTTCGTAGATGTAGGCTATGTGGAACTATAATGATTGTGCACCAAGGTGCGATTAAATTGGTAGTTGGTTTATTAAGGATATTGTCACTAACTTTAACTTACTTGATGCGAAAAAGTTTATTATCAGGATAGGTAACTTTATACTTTATACTTTTTAATTGTGTTTATGAGATGCCTGTACACCAAAGTGCGATTAGCAATTGGTTAATAAAGAATAATACTTAGCCTACTTAGGCTATTAGGCCTACTGAACACTGAAAACCAACGCTGAAACTAGTTTTGAGAATTTAAGTCACTATAACTACTATAGGAATAAAATTATAAGAGATCGTAGATTATAAAAGCTTCGCAAGAGGGAAGACTCTCTAAAGCTGTCAAATATGTACAGAAAATGAGGGGAGGGGTTAATGTCCAGTGCGGATGTCTGCATTTAGGTTGGTACATATATTCAGTGGGCCTATACGAGATCTTGGCCTTAAACTCTAATTTCTGTCAGAAAAGAGTCTACTGCGTTGAATCAAATTCTAGTCCTTTGCAGGACTCGGTGGTATCAAAGTGCCGTACACAGTATAGGCAGTAGCACAGTTTGCCCTGCAAGATCAACAGTATGGCCTAATTTGGACCTTGGTAAGGACGACCACAGAGAGGCAAGAGAAGGGTAATGCCAAATGCGGACAAGGGGAGCTCGGGAGAGGAACCTGACCTGGAACCGATTTTGACCCTATAGTCTACATAGTACATAATTATATGCCTGTCTTTAGATTTTGATTTGACTGAGAGCCTGTGAATAAACTGGTTCCCGGCCGTGACTTAGATGTTTTGGGCGCTGTAGAGACCTCGATCGAGATTACCATTACGAGGTAATTAAGCTTATCGTGGACGTTATCTGTGGACCATCCATGATAGTGCCTCTGCCACCGCGCTGAAGATTGTTGTACTTCGGCTTAACGACACTTTATATTTAATATCATATCGAAGATGATTAGTGTCGGAGGCAGAAAGCAACCTCGTACTCCACGTTTATATTGCGACCGACTCGGACCGAGCCACCCGCAGTATACGAGGTAATTTTCGCGGACGTCCTCTGTCGACCATCCATGATAGTGCCTCTGCCACCGCGCTGAAGATATTATTTTAGACCTATATAGGCCTACTGAATGGCCGTTATGTTACTTCGGTCGAACCACATAATTATATTTAATACCCTATGCGAAGCTGCGCCCTCTTGTGTAATTAGGCCTATATAGGTCTAAAGGCGCCGCCTGGCTGCTCCTGGTTAAAAAAACTACATATATAGGGCCTACTGCTTTTGAGCTGGTTCCCGTGACTTAGATATTTGGGCGCTGTAGAAATCTCGAGAGTCGAGATTACGAGGTAATTTTCGCGGACGTCCTCTGTGGGCCATCCATGATAGTGCGGCTGCCACAGCGCTGAAGATATTATTTTAGGCCTATAGGCCTACTGAATGACCGTTACGTTACTTCGGTCGAACCACATAATTATATTTAATACCCTATGCGAAGCTCCGCCCTTTTGTGTAATTAGGCCTATAGGTCTAAAAGCCTGGCTGCTCCGGGTTAAAAAAAACTGCCTAGGGCCTACGTACTGCTTTTGCCGCTTAGACCGTGTTGGTAAACATAGCTCCTTCATTCACATTTTAGCCAGTTTTTTCGTCGTCCTCCTCCTTGGCCTCCTTCTCTTCCTCCTATTCCACCTCCTCTTCCTCCTCTTGTAGGCTAATCCTTGGCCTCCGCCTCCTTCTTTATTTTCTCCCTGCTTCTGTACTCCTTGACGTCCTCCTTCCTCTTCCTCCTGCTCTTCATCGAACCCAATTCTGCCTCCTTCCTCTTTTCCTCCCTTTCCCTCCTCCTGCCCTCCTGGGCCTTCTCCTCCTTCCTCTACTTCCTATTCCCGTCCTCTTATATCTCCTCGTCTTCCTCCTCGTACTTTTTGGCCTCCTCCGCTCCATTCTCTTCGTCCTATAATGCTCTCCTTCCATTTCTCCTCCTCCTCCTCTTTTTCCACTCCTTCTCTCCTCCTCCATCTCATACTCTTGTTTTCCACATCCTCACTTCATATTTCCTCTCCTCCTGCTCCTCCTGCTCCTCCACCTCCTCCTTTTCTTTGTCTCTAAGGCAGAGAAGACTACATGTAATCCAGGGAGATATTTAACACACAATGAACAGAAGATGGTTAAGAAACGGTTTAACACTAAGTCTTCGAGAAATCATGCAGTCACTTTCAAAGTCATGACAATTAGAACAATTATTGATCTCTAAGGCAGAGAAGACTACAATGTTATCCAGGGAGATATTTAACACACATTAATGAACAGAAGATGGTTAAGAAACGGTTTAACACTTAGTCTTGGAGAAAATTAATCAGTCACTTTCAAAGTCATGACAATTAGAACAATTGATCGAAATCGTTATAAAGATTTAGTGGACTTTCAAGAGATCAACATAGTCATCAACTTCAATTAGTACTAAAGACAATCCTACAAAAGTCAACGGTTCGTTACTTTCTTAGCCTTACGCTAATGCACATAATCTTAACAAGTCTGATCAATCTGCTGCAGTTCACGATTTCGGATTCGAATGAAGTGATGATTGATGAATACGAATACCGGTACGATGCAACAAATTCAGCAGGTAGGCCTACAGTAGGCCTATACTCGGTCGTTATTCGTTAATAATTATTAGGCCTATATTCAACTGATGATTTTCACAAACTGAATAGATGTGGTACGGTAACAGGAACATCAGCAGTAGTCAAAACACATTGTTTCAAGCTGTGCCTTGCACTTCATATGGAAATGAGTGAGTTGATTAATGTTCAGAACAGCACCGTTCCAAACTGGTATCGGTCGGAGCGGTAACAGCTCGATCGTCGATGACAGAAGCAACGTTTGATTCGTAAAGACCGCAGGATTCAGCTGAGTAATGTATCGTCTGCAGTCATGTGAAACAGGCTCCGACGAACGCCCAGATCTCCGTCTATAACAACTTCCATCCTCTGATACTGACCTCCTCGACGAAGAGTGGCGATGCGTGATGAAATGGAATATGCTGGAGATGATGAGGTTGGGATGGGAGGTAGTTGGGGATTGCGTTGTAAATGTGACCGGCGTGCAGATCGAGGCGGCCACCATGCATAGCCTATGCTTCGGTTCTTAATTAGGCCTAGCATGCAGACAAAACGTAAAGAGTTGCGACAGATGAGTGGTCCAAGTACATTTAAGTTCAGATTCTCGCTATAGATGTTTAGATCACGCGTCACAACCAAATGAGAGTTGAAGGTGTAAGTAAGTAAGTAAGTAAGCAAGTAAGCGAGTAAGTAAGTAAGTAAGTAAGCGCGCGTAAGTAAGTAAGTAAGCGTAAGCGCGCGCGCGCGCGCGTAAGGTAAGTAAGTAAGCGCAAGTAAGTAAGTAAGTAAGTAATTGAACCAGCTAAATAAGTAAGTAAGTATTAGCTAATATTATTATTATTATTATTATTATTTTTTTTTTTTTCGCCCGAGGTAAAAAGAATCCCTCAGGCTCTAAGATACTAAGCATAGTTGTGTTTACGGGTTCTCGTCTCCATCTTTATTATTATTATTATTATTGCAATACGCATTCCGGTATTACATTACATACATCATATATAATATGCAATCAATAATCAATATGAATAAAGCATCCTAGCTATAAAAGTTTTTTCACATTATGGTCAGCTATTGGTAAAACACGGTCATGTGACCGGGGTCGAAGGGAATAGACCAACTCCTTTTTTGGAGGGAGAAAAAACCAATGGAGATCATGGCGCGGGTTTCCCAGGACCGCCGAGAACAGGCGGGTGTCGGCTTTAAGACATAGTTGTTCAAAGGTGGCCTGCTGTTCTAATGGGAGTGTACAAGTCTGAGAGAAAAAACTCAAACAGTTAGTGGCCGGGATGAGATGTGGGTCGGTAGATGGCTGTAATCATCAGAAGTCCAAGTAGTGCAGAAAATTAGCTAAGCAGGACTCGAATGGGTTAATAATTTATTTATAACAAGGTTTAACGTCGTCATATGACATCAAAGGCCGTTGACGACAATTTAAAACATATACAGTGCAGTTAAATGAATTCATAGCGTCCAAAAGACACCATTTAAGACTGTCCAAACATAACTTTGAAATATTATTAGTGTTCATTGTTTAACGACATAAACAAAATTACAATTCATAAATATACAATTTGATACATGCAATTTGGTATTTGATGCAAATTCAACAATATTTAGCAGCAATTGTCGTATACAAGAAATGTTTCTTAAAAGTAATTCTTGATCACCATTCCTAATGCACATTTACTTCTTAATCTATTTATTTCAATAACATTTATTTTACAAATTTAAATGAAACGAAAGTTTAACATGAAGTTCTTATTCCACTTTTGAATTTTTAAGAAGTCATCAATCAGTAAAATCAAGCATTATTAAAGGAATATATTCAAACAGTGAATATGACAATTCTTTATAATTTATTATGCTACTACGTTGATAATAAAAGAGAACCGAAACTTCATCTGAGATTTTCAATCTATTACATTTAATGTTCTTAATACAGCTTGCTTGATTGATATTTGTCACACATGCAAGTAAAACATGAAGTTTGTAATATTTTGGTACATTTTACGGAAGTATTTAATAATTTCAATCACACACTATTATCATAATATATGCAAATAGTTAGAACAGGACTCTAACATATCACACATAACACAGCATGTATATATAATAGCACATCCAACAAAAGTTTACAAACTATCATAACCATAGAACAAAGTTCATAAGAAACATCATATCATATTAATTATGATTATGACATTTGATGCTATCAAACAAACACTTAGCATCAGTTTTGACACATAAGTGTAAAAGTAAAATCAATTTTTTTTTATTACAGATTTCAGCATATTTGACAACTTTGTTCTGAAATGAGATTCACAATCTCCTTTGTCTAAAATGGGTTAATAAGTAGGCCTATAGGATATATATTTTAATGGCCAGAGGGAATCAAAGGTGTTCTAGAGAAATTTTGTGCTATAAAATTTTGTTCGTTTCTGTGCTACCATGCACACCCATGGGGCCTCAGATCATCATGGGTTCCTAAAAATGTTTAATTAGTGACATACTTGTAGCATTTTGTATCAGGACATTTTGTCCTGTACACTCCTGACATACCTATTGTCGCAGGCCTATCTTATGGAAGCATCTATCATCTGGTAGCATCTATACCTCTTTCTTTCACCTTAAAACCTTCCTTTTTCTCGGAGTACCTCGCACTGGGAGCGCTTCTGAAAGGCTTACGGCGCTATGAGAAGCGCTTTATAAATGGTCAAATACAATACAATACAATACTCGCATATGGGAATATTGTTGGTAGCCTACATACTTATCCTGCATGAAATACAGATTTAATCAAATTTCGTGTTTTACGGAATAGTCTTATTCGAAGGCAAAAGGCGAACGAAGGAAATATTCTACACGGTATAGTTCGTTGCATTTCAATCTGCAGAGTCCCTCGTGGGGCTCTCCCTCCGCGGACATATTAAGCGAGTAGGCCCCCTATATGCTGCAACTCGCCATTTGTATTCGGACGCCTAAAGCCTGAAACAGTAACTGTTCTGCATATAAATCAAATGTCAAGATACGCGCAATGCAGCATGTTCAGTCTTATAAGATGGTCGATATATAGGCTATGCACACAATGCTCGACTCATATTACACGAGTTGCTGTATATATATAATATATAGGTCTATGCGTGCTAGACCAATTACATGTAGCTATCGATTTGCTTTCTCTGCGATGGCAGCCGGAGATCATTCTGACCTTCGTTGCCTCGTAAAAATGAAGAATCTCTGGCAACGAAGCTGACGTCTACATAGTTCTTTTGCTCAACTGTCTCTGTGTGTCTCTGTCTGTGTGTCTCTCTGTCTCTGTCTCGTCTCTGTCTCTGTCTCTGTCTCTGTCTCTGTCTCTGTCTCTGTCTCTGTCTCTGTCTCTGTCTCTGTCTCTGTCTGTCTGTGTCTCTCTCTCTCTCTGTCTGTCTGTCTGTCTGTCTCTCTCTCCGTCGCTAGCGCCTTTTTTAGTTTGCTCTCGCTTATTCTTTTCTCTCCATCCCGCCTCTCCTTATTTTACTTGAACTGTTCTTCGCATATATACATATATATAATAATAATAAAATATATATATATATATATATTGCTTCACGTGTCCGTGAGCAGCAAATGCAAGCAGAAGTCAATATTAGCGCATGGCTTCTGTTGTCAAGGCAACGCAACTCTATGCACACATAATACAAAACACACGTTATGTGGTAAAGAAACAAAGACAAATATGCAGCAACAGTTGTCGACGTCGTCTTCATCGTCGTTATCGACACTGCATGGTCTTTGCTTTTCTCATAACGTTCTCAGCCTCTGGATATGCACACACAGGCCTACATAACAGCTCCATATTAAGTATCTTGAACATATTGATTCATCTGTATATTCATACATTCGTTATTGTCTGCCTCAATATCTCCTTATTATCTCTTTATTGTTCTTTGATTCAACCATGCTCATCGTATTGTAATCTTGTAGGTCTAGGCCTATATGATTCAAATTAATTTCTTCCCCTTCTGAAAGCCCTACCTGTTTAACAGCGTCATTCTGTTAGAATGTCAGGTCTACTAAGAAATTTCATGGGATAGATGTAGGCCTACTGACCATTGTTTCTTCGACTTATCTCTTATCTATTATCTCATTGCGAAATATGACTCCAAAGATAAGTTTTCAAATTTCCATATTTATGTTCCGCCATCTTCGACCTCGACCTCCTTTTGTCGTAAGCCACTCATCGTCTGTATACATATATACATACATACATACATACGCACATACATACATACATACATACATACATACATACATACATACATACATACATACATACATACATACATACATACATACGCACATACATACATACATACATACATACATACATACATACATACATACATACATACATACATACATGCAATACATAGGCCTACCATACATACATATATACATATATATATAATTATATATATACTCTTCATCATCATACTCTTTTTTATCCGTCTTATTCTTCTCCTAAATCTTTTTATCATCCATCCTTGTTTTTCTTCGTTTCCTCGTCTTTTTCTTCTTCTTCGTCCGTCCTCCTTTCCCTATTTGTCCTTCCCTTGTCCTCTTCGTTCTCGTGTTCTTCGTTCGTCTGCTGTCTTCCCGCCATTCATCGTCTTCGTCTGTAATTTGCAATGCATTCGATAGTCGTCGTCTTCGTGGGGTTGATATCGTGTGTCAGTTACCTGATCGTCTGCACGACATGCATCTCGTGCTGCAGAGGATGTAATTACAACGTTCTTCAAATATTCAGTTGCAATTATCGGCCGCCATACTTGCTTATCATGCTCTGTCTTGGATTTCCTCTAGCATAATCTCTTCTTGCTCTGCTAGCATAATGCCTGTAAGTCCACCAAGCCCCGTATAATCTAAGCAGACGTAGATAAGCCACTCTGAGTTATAGAGCGGTCTTCTGGTGGATGTCTGTAGGCTATTCTGGCGTGACAGTGAGTGAATAAAGAAATGATAAAAGTATCATATATAACCAAAGACGGATTGCAAACATTTTTAGATTTGTCGTGGCATCTATTTATAAACGAAAGAAGGCAACCAATGAAGACGACCGATATCGTGACCTCACTCTCTCTATTTTTCTCTCTATTCTCGTCTCTCTTTTTGTTTGTCTCTCTGTCTCTCTCTTTGTCTGTCTGTGTCTCTCTCAACCGGCGTCCTAAATAACCAGAGAAGGTCTTCTTTCGTCCGACCTTTCCGTCTCGTGTGAATCGATTTTCGCTTTCGTGCTTTCTGCTGCAAAGCCAATTCAGATTCGAGCAGAAACATCTCCGAGATATACTGTGATTGGTTTACGCGATCACTTTGCGGAAATGTTTTCATAGAACTTTTAAAAATGCCTTCTGTCCAAATTTATTCGTGACAATAAGTATTTGTCCTAAGTTTGACTGCTTAAATGCAGAATGCCTGCTCGATTCCTATAGGCCCATATGGGCTTTCCACTTAAACATAAGCCTATTAACTACTTAGTCCTAAGTTCTTCCAGTTCAGGTCTGGATATCGGGCAACGCATCTCCTCTACTCGTCCCTGTCCATCGTCAGTTCCTCGGCCTTGTCCCACGACATCTCCAGGTATCTCAAGTCGTAAGGTTTCCGGGCATTTCTTCCATGATCTCCTTCTCCTCCTTCCTAAGTCCAGTACATCACTTATTTGACTCTTCTATCTTCATCAGTACAGAAAACATACCCTACCCACATCAATCGTGATGTTTTCTGTATCTTCTTGTCCCATCCTCTCTCTTATAGTTTTGTTTGATATTTTGTCGCGCCATGATACATGTAGAATTCCTCTCAGCCACTTATGATGTGATGTATTACAAACCTATTGCTTCATGTAAACTTTTGCTATAAAGTTTTTTAAAACTCCCGGTGTCGTGTTAAACTGGGCGGATTCGCATCCGTCTTTTCCCGGATTCAATTTAGCATGCAGTACACTGGCTTCAACGACTACCAACGGTCGATGACTTGTACACTGGGATATAATATAACCGCTGCTCCTGCGCCTGCATCTCCCATTGCAAATTATTTCTTCTGTGGGAGGGGGAATCCGTTTTCCACTTTCTTTGTATTTGCTCGTTACTACATTATCTAGAATTCTATATCGAGAAAAGACGATGATATAACTGACGATATAATCAATTGAAACAATTTTATTTTTTAATTGTTGTTTTACTCTGATAATAAATTCTGCATTCAAGTGACAACGTTAGCCTACGAACTACTCAAGCATAGACGGGAAGTTAAAAATATTGCACTTTACTGCCATGATTTAATTTCAACAAGCAAATAGAGCATCTACTTGCAACACGCCTAAAAGGACTCGAATAGGCTAAAAGCTGCAGACCAGCTACTGTGACTCCATGCTACATTAACAAACATAATTCGAATAAAATAAGCTCAGACGTACATATCACTTGTACTCAGTAGGGCCTAATACAGCACAAAGTGTCTTCTCGGTGGCTCGGTTCATAGATACGCTTCAGGTGGAAAAAAGGGAAAGCCTTCTCCTAAAAGTCTTTGCAATAAACGTGGAGAAGGATACGGAGAAGGTTGGAGTGAAATAGATGTGCACCACCCGCTCAAATTTTACAGACAGACAAGACGTCACGCTTTGTTCACCCCTGTATAACGTCAAATCCTGGATCAATATCCTTATCAGTCCAGGTTTCAAGTGACGTATCCCTTCACTTCTGCGATGAGTGTTTAACTTCCGGGCGAATTCAACATTCGTCATATGTCGAACTAAATGAAACATTAATGGTCGGTCGTCATCACCTGAGCGTCAGTGCTTCATCGAAATCCAGTACACAATTTGACACTGTGTGAAAGATAAGTATCCTTTAGAGTACCCACGCGAGTCATGCAGTTTTACAATTCATCGACAAGAAGGCAAAGATAAGAGCAGGAAAGTTAAAACACAACAATGTATCCACGTAATAACTTTCTGCTCAGAAGAATTAGCATATAGGAAAAACAATTTCCTGTCGTAGCGGCATTTAAAATCCAGCATTCTGAATTGCATGCAAAGACTTAGGCCTATATAACTACCAATGTATGCCTATAATTTTCCATCCGAGCTAAGTGTGTCAAGCGATGAGAAGCAATTATAAGAACGTAATTTGAGCCTAATAACAGCTGGAAATAGGCCTTATTACGAGGATAAGCGACGCACAAATGCATCTAGAATTGTAGCCTATATACATGTAGTACATAACATGTTGTTCTCTTCCTGTAACTCTCATTTCCGTGTTCATTTAAACTGACAGACTAATCACATATCTGCCTCTGGCAGTCCAGTCAGTCGAGAGATGTAGGCCTACTTCTTTTGCCTATTTATCCGGACAATTTGTCCAGAAAAAGAGATACATCGATTTCCTGTTTACTTGATGCGATTCGAATCAGTTGAGACAACAGTTTTCCCTTTAGAACGCTATTAAAACACATTGAGACAGTTGCACTTCCTGTCGGGTTCTTTGAAGCTGCTATGAAGAAAGTCCGTTGCTTAACTCAGTGTAGGACACACTTTATTCAGCCAGTGAATCAAGGTCTGTTTAACTTAGACTTAAGATTCCCTTCGTCCTAACAGACTAATTAGAATTTTTTTATCTTCGTCTCGCTGTTTGATGAAGATACAAATCCAGACACAATTCTACTTAGCTCTAGCTTAGCTTTAGAGTAGCGCTTTAGAAATTTGGAGATTACGATTACGATCTACTTTCCTGCGTCCAATTGAAGCATTGAGTCGAGTCCTTTAATGTTCTCTTCATCTCAGTCAGCGTCTAATCATCTCACATTTAATTAACCTAACACGTTCATTCCCAGCAGCTAAGCTCTTTCTTCGTCTCCTTCATCCAGGTCATTCAACCATAAACCACCGGCTTTCGTCTCATTCATCCAGCTCCCTCTGGCGTAAATATCCATCTAGTCTCCTTCGTCAAGGCTGTTCAGCCACTGGAGGCATTTCGACCGCGCCAGACTCCTCGACAGCCGAGACGACGCCTTCTGACCGTCGCGGCCAACTGAATCTGCTTTGGAATTTTTCTGCTGCAAAGTCCCTCCTCCTCCTCCACCTTCTCCCCCTACTCCTGCGTTTCCCACCGACTGACCGCCTGAATTCCTGGATTCGTTGTTGTCGTGATCGATGGCACCGGTCTCTCGCAGAACCACCTGTTTCTCGACGGCCGCCAGGAACCGATCGGCCTCGACGCGAAAGTCTCCTTCGTCTGTGTAGTGTGGACTGACTCGGTCGACGCTCTCCTCCGTCGGGGTCGTCACGTTGAACGAGTCGCTCTCCATCGAACCGATCTGTAGGAATCTCGACCCGAAGTCCGCCCTACCCTGCTGCTGCTGCTGCTGGTGGTGTTGGGTGTTCGGAAGCGTGGCATCACGAGATCGGTCGACTGAGTCGCCGCTGACCAGTTGACCACCGGTGGAGATGAGCGGATGACGACGGACGTGATGAGCCACCGAAGGACAGGACGTCGACCGCGACACTGGCATCCCGTCTCCACCGTCGACGATCAGCTGGCGCGGTGACAGAGGCTGGAGCCGGGTAGAAGAGGGTGATGAGCCACCCTGCAGAAGCCTTACCCCTCGGACGTAGACGGGCGGTTCGTCGGACCGCCGCTGGAGGTCAGCGGTCGACGGCAGGAGACCGGTCACCAGGTCAGCGTACTCGGCGGCGTCCATGTTGTCCATCTGACTAGCCAGACTGTTCGTACTGACCCTCGGCGAAACGCAGTCCGTGTCCAGATTGTTGACGCTGCAGCTGAATCCCCCTCCAGCCGCTCCCTCTCCCGCAGCCCCTCCGCGTCCATGTCGAGCGCCGAGGTCGAGGGATAACTGGCTTCCCAACGCCCGGAAACTGGAGCAACGGAAGATGCCTCGACACCGATCCCTCTCCATCAGTTCACGGTTACGGCAGCGCAGGGTGACCGTTTCGACGAGGCATCCGAGCGACTGGGTCCTTCGCAGGTCGTCCATACCACAGACGCCCCCTGGGGACGACGTTGGACAGATGTAGACGACGACGCAGTCTTTGTTTCTTCCCGATTTAACGGACGAATCCTTCTCCATGTTCTTATCTGGAATTCAGTTATCTCCTACCTGTCATTGTTCCGCTTCAGAACGTAGAACGAACCTTCTAACAGAGCCACGTGAACTTATGTCACGATGTGATGCGGGGTCACGATGAAGGCCACTGTATTCCGAGGAGGAGGAGGCGCTGCAGCTGTCCGGTGGGCTCCCTGGTGACTACGCAGACACCGATGCTTCGGTCCACGACGCAGGTCTGCTCTCTACATGACGTCAGGAAGACCAGACGCAACAGCAGCAGCAGCATCGTCTGCATCATCCATGCGGTTGCAGAAGGAGACGGCTGTGCGGATGGATGGATGGATGGATGAATAGATGAATGGATGAATGAATAGATGGATGGAATAGATGGATGATGGATGGATGGATGGATGGATGGATGGATGGATGGATGGATGGATGGATGGATGGATGGATGGATGGATGGATGGATGGATGGATGGATGGATGGATGGATGGATGGATGGATGGATGGATGGATGGATGGATGGATGGATGGATGGATGGATGGATCGATGGATGGATGGATGGATGGATGGATGGATGGATCGACGAGTCACACAAGGACGGACGGACGTGGAGCGACTGGAACCGTAGCTGCATCGACAAAACGCTTCTCAGCCGAGACGACCAACTCCGACAATGGATATCAATCAGAACAAAATGGACGCAGCCCGCATCACGACGACTATTCGTCAGTCCGTCCGTCCGGCCGCTGCTCACCAACCGACCGACCGCCGACGACGGCCATCTATCGATCGATGGCCTACCGCTCGCCCGCCCGTCCGCCTCGTCCGCCTCGTCCGCCTCGTCCCTCTGACCACCACCGGCCGATGGACGAACGGTGGTCGGTGGGATGGGACTTTGCCTCCTCCGCTGGTCCGTCGGGCAGAGAGGCGCCGCTGGAGCCAGGCAGGCAGACAGCTCTTCGTCGGTCGTCGAATCGACCTTCCCTCACACCAACCGTCCTTCCGTCCGTCCGTCCGTCCGTCCCTTGCTTCGTCCTTCCATCGTTCAGTCGATGGTGAGAGGCAGTGGCTGAGCCAACACACACACACTGTATACAGGGACGACGATAGCACTCTGCAAACACACATCTACGCATCCACGGCGTCCTTGCCGCCAACGCCAACGCCACCGCAACAGCAACTTTAGGAGAAAGCCAAGTGTTTCAACCAAACAACGACACGATAACGCGACGTCCATTTCTAACGATCTTAATGAAGTAAAGGTTAACGATAATACACAAGTATTGCTTAACTGGTCTTCGTCCAACATGCTCTACTTCTATGTTGTGATACTGAGAACTGGGATTATTATTATTATTATTATTATTATTATTATTATTATTATTATTATTATTATTATTATTATTATTATTATTATTATTATTATTATTTATTTATTTATTTTTATGCCCGAGGTATACAGGATCCCTCAGGTACTTGAATATTAACTGTTTTGGAAAATAAAATATCCGGAATGGCCCTATTCTTCTGTTTCCTGGCTGGCGAAAGTGCCTCTGAACGCCACCGCGTTAAACCGTTGAATTGTTAGCGAGAGGCGTTGGAATAAAAAAGATGTTTCCCGTTGGTCCCCCGTGGCGGTGAAGAGCTTTTGTCCCAGGTCCGAAAGGAAGGTGACCTTCGTGTTGATCGGGCCCAAGGTGTCGAACGCCATTATTATTGTTGTTGTTAGTGTTGATGGTGGTGGTGGTGGTGGTGGTGGTGGTGGTGGTGGTGATGGTGGTATGAGCCTTGCATCATTATTTCAGGATAGCGAATAGCTAGCCTAAATGATGATAGAACCAATGCGCTTGTTGCATATAATCTTATATGACTGGATACTGGTGCCTACATTTGCCTTGTCTAGAAGCTAATTCCACATTCAGTGCGATATGTACAATATATGCCTCAGCAGAAGGGCGATGACATCTCCCGATTGGCTCAAACATTAGCTTGGGCGTTGAAAAAGTCCGTAGGGTGAATAATTGTATATGCAGCCAATTTGTCTATGGCCGCACAAGGAAGCGCTGAAAGCAAAGAACAGTTACAGTACAGTTAGGGGATAGTGGGGCAGGACGGCGATGCTAACGAATATATGAATTTTCGTATCTGAAAAATTGAATAAAAGGAAAGGAACAGGTTTCGTGCACACTCTATGACACCCAATTATAATAATGAAACGAAAGCAAAATTATCGCTCTTCATTTATGAATGCTTATTCGAGAAAACTGCCTGCCAGGAAAAAGAGTATCTGACTCCACAAAACAAATACATAAAGGAAAGACCATTTCAAAGTTTTATTGTTCGCTAAACAAATTACCAGTTTTTTACTATGCTTTATTTTTAGACCTGACCGTTTTGCTAACAGATATAAATCAGAATCCACATATTCAGCACACGGGAAGAAATCGTCATCAAATACACCTTTTGCTTCAGCACAGATCTCGTGAAAAGAAGTTCTACACTTATTACAGACTATCCCTCCATTGTTTAGTTTAATGTCCGCGATACTCTTCTCAACAATCCGCCAACCTGGTTGGCACTGGGAACAAACTTCTGAATTGCTGTGGCCATCAACTTTGCAGCCAGTTCATCACTTGTTCATCACTTTCATCTCTAAAGTCTAAACGAAGGCAGTTCATCTGAAATCCACTTCTTGTCTTAGGCCTATAAAAGGCCTATAGGCCTACTTGCTTCAGCAGACACCTTTTAAAGTCTCTGGTTTCTGTCTTCACGGCATGTTCTCCTTTAATTAGGCCTAACCTTAGATTTATTTGTGCAGTTAAAATCCTCTGATTTACCTACTTTTTTAGAATTTCTCTGTGCAATACACTTAGTTTCTTCATTTTTTTCATCTCTCTGCAAAACTAACTTTTTATAAGGTGACAAAGTAAGAACGGCAGCTGTTTCTGGTTTGCCTTTTATGACACGAGACATTAAGCTTTCGGCAATGGAAACACTTGACGAATGATATTAATAGCTGCAGACTGCATTTGTGGGATAACAACTTAGTCTGCGATTGAGTAATGTCGGATGACTGCCCTCGCATGTGACTGTCAGAATACGAAACTAATTCCAGGACAATGACTTGAGTCTGCTTTGGAGTAATGTCCTCTGACTGTGGCTGTTTACGACTGTCAGCATACGAAACTAATTCCAGGACAGTGACTTGAGTCTGTGGTTGAGTAATGTCTTCTGACTGCGCCTGCATATGACTGTCACCGTCTAATTCAATTGACTTGAAGGTGAAGTTGAGTTATGTCTGCCGACTGCAACTGGTGACTATCAGCATTTGAAGCAAGTCCAGTCATTGGGATTACAGGTGAAACAACTGAAGACAGAATGCACAAATGTCTAGTAAGTGTTTTCTGGATGTCATACAGTAACTCAGCCTTCCGCATGCTTAGTCCTCCAGTTGGAACTTTCTCCAATGCTAGAGTCAATTGTTACAAGCAGTATTTGCCTCGATCAGTTTTTCTCTATAGAGTAGCATCTGACAAATAATTTCTGATAGAAAAACAATCATAATAGGCTAATTTCTGATAGGAAAACAATCACAATAAGCTATATCCTACAACTTGACTGTGATTAACCTACACGGATCTTCCATTTTGAACAAAGTACAGTATGATACGGCGGGGCAACATGCCCAGGGTGTACAGGATGGCACTGAATGTTTTGCCCCTTAACGGGTGGTGGCAATACAACGCGATTCTAAATTAGCACCCACATGCAAACTGAAAATTAATCCCCGAATTAAGCCCGTAAACAATAATTAAACACACCAGATTTATGATTTTTATTGAACTACCATTCTACCATTCTACTAACCTGCAAAATCTCTAGACCTGTTAAGTGTTTGATACTGCACAACACCCAAAACCAAACATTTTAATTGTAGAAATATTGTACAGATTGCCCACCCACATCAACACAATGAATTATATGAATATGCATGAGGTTGTTACAGGAAATAGTCTATGCTGGCTTAAAACTGGAGCAGAACGCGAAACTGTAAAAGTAACGGGGATGGGCATCTGACCTCGCAGGGGCGTGTTGCCCCACTCTCCCCCACAGTCAATAGGCTAAGTAAGCTATTATAAGCTTTGCCTATATCGTTCCATCCAACATGACAGTTCCATGTGACAAATCTGTGAACACTGTTTTCCTTTTCTCTGCATTAATCATTGGGCCTTCTACTTTTTTTATAGCAATATCCTGTAGTTCTGACCCGCTTCTACTCAGGAGGCCAATATAATCAGAAAACCGTAGATTATTCACCAGCCCTCCATATAATTTGATTCCTGCCTCAGTGTTGTTATAGCTGAGTGACATTACTGCTTCTAACACTAGGTTAAATTGGTATGGGAATAAGATACAGCATTGTCGTACCCCAGTTTTTTCGTGTGAGACGGTGTGACAGTATTAGAACTGTGATCTATTATCTACTCTTATGGCACTTGATGATTTACAATATAGCTCTTGTACAAGTATGATCAACTGCTCTGGTATTCCTGCCAATTTGCATTGCTCTCCACATTCCATCATGCCATATGCTGTTTGAAGTCTGCTCTATCGTCTGAGGTAAATTAGATTTATAGTCTGGGGTAAATTAGATCATCCGTTCATATCGATATTTCTGCCTCACTTGCGCCCGAAGACAACTCAGCTATAACGAGTACACTGACCATCACTGTAAGTGGGAAGATTAAGCAGTGAGGGAGTGGACAAGCCACCCACCCTCATATGCTGAAGCTAAGAAAGGGAAACTGTTAGCACTTCATGTTCATGGCTGCTTCTTGGGACCCTTCTTCTTCTTTATATCGACTTTAGCAGAGCTGAATTGTGAGGAATCGACTTTCTCCCAATACCTGGTACCTACATAATATTGCTGTGTCCCGCGTGTAGTATTCAATCGGATGCAGTGATCTGTTTAAGATTTCTACTCAAAGCGCTCCCGATTACAGCGCGGACACTATCGTATTTCACGCCGAAGTGCGCATGAGCAATTGCGAGTGAAGGACTTGCCCAGAGTCCCTACGCGACGGTTTGAGGTGGCGAACCCGCAACCCTCCGGCAATACACTACCGCGCCCCCCGCGGTATGTGTTGTATTCAAGCGGATGCAGTGATCTGTTTAAGCATATTCTATAAAGGCTCTGAGTTTTATTTAAAGTTAAATTGATTTTTGATGTTTTGTCCTGCGAGACCTTTGTTTTTGCCAGTCTCGCGACTGGCAGGCGGTTAAGTCTCTTCTTCTTAGTTTTGAACCAGTGTATACGGTTACAGGTTTCTCTTCGTGAATTTTCGCCGGTTCTTGTCACCGTCTGAGTCTGACTTCTGGTGTTCGGCTGTGAGATTTAGTCGATTAACAAATTTCAATAGCTAATTCTAATTCTAACTGGTTAGCAATTTAACTAATCCTCTAATTCTAATCGATTAGCAATTTAACTAATCGATTAGACATTTTTAGACAAACAGCTAATTCTAATTCTAACCGATTAGCTACAAGAGTTTACTAATATTAATTCAAATCGATTAGGAAATTTCAGCAGCTAATTCTAATTCTAATCGATTAACAATTTAACTAATCGTGCCCATCTCTGCTGTAGCCATACGTCATGCTTTTAAGTGAAATGTCTCTTTCGTTCCTTCCTTTCGACAGTGCTCCCTCTAAGACGAAAACAGAATAGCCTACACGCAACCGAGTCCATTCCACTGCTTGGTTTGCGGGTGTTACGCCGACACAGTACTACAGTAGATCCATGATGTATAGGCCACGCTTGGTTTTACGCCACGCGAGATGCCTCTGGAGTCCTAGATTAGCATATTAGCATAGAAAGAACATACAGAACACACAGGCCTACAGCCCTACACACATAACCAGAGACCGATGAGAGAGAGAATGTGAACGGTGGATCGTTGTAGCATATGGTGGATTTGCATATAATCGGAGCAGATCTCGAATCCTCATAACCGATCATATCAGTTGCTGAAAGACCTTAAATACGTCTGCTTAATTAATTAATCATAGTATATTGGCAAAATACATCAAACAGACTCCGTCTTTCATTGATACTAATTGATTAGGCATATATCAAAACGAGCCAGCGAATAGTAGGCCTAAAGCCTTTTAACTAGTCTAGCTATCGACTATTAGTCTGCCACTATTAGGCCTACATAATTAACTTGTGTCTTCAAGTTAAACAACGTTCTGTTACGAATTAGACGTTCTCAGTCGAAGAATTTCTTGTCAAGATTTCTTTTCATGTTTATACTTCATCTTGATTTCCCAAAAGAACTAATTCACATTAGTCCAATAAGCTCATTCAAGGCTTCAGAAACAGAACAATAGGTGACGTCATTGCAGAAATTTTTTAAACGGCGTAAAACTACGCGCTTAATCACTCGAGTGAGTGAGTGAGTGAGAGCGCGAATCAGTGAGAGTGAAAGTGTGTGTGGGTGTGTGTGGGTGTGTGGAAGTGTGAGTTTGTGTCACTGAGTGAGTTAGTTGTGAGTGAATGTGAGAGGGAACGAGCTTCTTGACCAAGGGAGCGAATTGCGCGAGCGAGATGAAACTCTTTATCGAGCATCAGAGAGGGAGCGAGTGAGAATAATTGTCCTGCTTGCCTATCTGTGTAGTTATTTGTTTGGTGTCTCTTAGTTTACATGTTTGGTTGCTGTTTGGCTGTCTGTTCTGTTGTCTGTTTTTCTGCTTGTTTGTTCTTGTTTGTTTGACTGTCTGTTTGTCCGCCTGTCTGTCTGTCCTTCTAAAAGCCTGTATTTTCCTCTGCGTCCATTAAACGTTGTCGGGGATGTTATTTAGAGAAGCTGCCAGAAGACAAATAGATAAGAAGCCATCTGAACAGATAGTCGCCCACATGCAATCAAATTCCGGCTGCAGCAGCCAGTATACCAATCGATCACCCGTCGAGTATTAATCCGAGCTGGCATATTAGCAGCGTCATTGCGGACGATTGAGCGATCGGTCCATTTACATTGCATCCTTCTGCCATTGAACTGTAAACGGCGCTGCTGGAGGATGCAGCAAAAGTAGACTACAGTAGGCCTACACGTATGCGTTGACGCCAGCAAATACAACACACGTTCCTCGCTCTTTATATACTGAATCTGTCCGTCTAAAAGCCTGTATTTTCCCTCGGGAATACAAAACCCGGGTTTACGGGTACCAAGATGACCCGGTCGTTTTGAAACCCGAAAACCCTGGTTTACACACGCTTGAAAACCTGAATATGACGGGTTTGAAAGCCATCACTTCTACTGCCGTTCAGACCGTGAACGGTGAAACTGACCGATTCATGTCATACAGATCAACGCAAGTTCGATAGGAAGCATCGTGCACACGGCGCACACTGTTGTTGTGTTCTAAGGCAGACGAATCCCTCTTTCCTGCTATCCTTAATGACTTCGGACATGTCCTCCATCACCTACTCCCGCCAGAACGGTTAACCGGAAACTCCCTTAGGCCTTGCTCACATGATCTTCAGATACCGCCCTGTGATTCGTTGACTGGAAAGGGATTTATCACTAGGATGCTGTTTAGATAACTTTTTGACGCTAACATTTCAGTCATTTTACTCAACTTTTAATTTAATTTACATCTTTAATTACTAATTATTAATTTAGGTTACTTCGATGTATTATAACTATATTTTTACGCTCTTGTCCCATTGTGCGTTTGCAAGTGGAGTAATAAAGAATATACTTCCTTACGTACTATTACACAGTAATATACATTATAATAAAAGCAATAACGATAGCCCTACGCTGGATTAGCCTATATGCTTTCTTACTTATCGGTTAATGGCATTTGATTGTAGGTGACGTCATATGACGCTTTACTATAGTGACAAACGTTGTACATTGTTGCATGGTTCGATCGATATCTGGATGTCTTTGTTTAGAGCATAAAACAGAGAAGTGACATTTGACAATAATTCTATAGTCATGAAACAGTTTCTATCATAACTTTCGTTAAGTTTTCTGCTTGATGTAACTTGTAAGTACCGGAACCGTTTATTGCAGCATACGAAGTTGTTCTGATCGCGGATGTCACAAAGTAAACGTGAATACTTGACCGAAATAGACGTACTTTTGTTGAAGCTTTGTTTTTAAGTACGCAGGTCACTATAGCACGATCAACTTGCCAGTGTTATAATTAGTAAACAGCAGACACAAACGCATGTGCACCATGGTCGCACACCAATACCTATAAGTGCAGTATAGCCTGCAGGAGGTTCCTTAATCCTTATAGGCCAAACTCGGGTACAATATAATGTAATTGTGGCGCTTCGCTCGCCCGGGGAGGACCTAGGTCCGGACGGGGTTTCACCAGCCAGGCCAGGATCGAACTCAGGGGACCTATTCCTGTCACTGCAGCTAGGAAGGGAGGTAACCGGCGGTAAAGGCTCGTTCCCCATGCGGGTCAAAAGGAGTGCAACCTCTAATTCGTCTAAATCTGTGTCAGGTACCAGGATGGAGCCAAGGGGGTCCGTGACCCTCGGTTGGAGGGTAACCATCGATTGATTTGATAGCTCTGGGTTTCGTGATGGGTCTCCCCTACATTGTGAATCATTTATTCTGTTTGTTTCTTTCAGGTACTCCCTACCCGGACCTCTAGGGACTTCGAACCCTGTGAACGAATCACGGTCGTCAACCTCCCCTTCCTCCTGTGATTTACTACATTCGGAAACTATCAGCGGAAATAGTTTATCAAATTTTGTTAGGAACGCTTTGGTCAATTTCGGATCGGAATGCATCAATTGAAGACATCGGTCTAAATCAGACTCCATTGTATTGTGTAACAGTTTGACAATTAACTGCAATTGATTACAGAAATAAAATGAACTAAAAGTTTAAACTGAACTAATTGTGTTTTGTATTCTTTCTTACACTTTGAAAGAATCTGTTTAATTAATTGAGGCAAATATGACAATTGCTGGGTCTGAGCTTTGACCTCTTGACCTAGTTACATCACTTAATTAAGCTAGACTTAATCTATGCAATCAATCCACAACATTACTCCCTCTAATTTTTACACTTAATCTCTAGGAGCGAGTAGCCAACCAAAGGGACGCTAATTTAACCTTAATTCTCCAAATTACCAGGTTATCCTCACTTAAACCCTTCTTTTCTACCAATTTCTATTCCACTCAAAATGGCCGCCGGACGCTCTTCAGCGTTACCATTAACTACGCTAATTAGGTCGGTCGTTATCTTCGTTAATTTCCTCAACCTAACTATTTCTACTGCACCCGGGGTTCACGTTTAATTAACCCAGGACAAGATGACTATTTTAACGCTTTTTGTCGGCACAAATCGGGGATATACTTATCCTGCGGGCCACACAAATAAATTTCATTTAAGCGCCTTGCTCGACATTTTTGTACAACTCCAATTCTGACGTCACTTCCTTCCGGTCCTCTCTTGAACTTTTGTAGCGCTATTCAATTTCGCCACATAATACAACTGTATCCTTGAGAGGAGCGCCCTTGTGGCTGCCGGTCTAGTGTTTTCACCTTCTGTAATTAGAAAACTGTTGCGTGTTTTCGAGTTATAAACTACGGTTTTCGGATTCATACAAGCGAGTGTGAAGCTAGATACTATAACTGCATAATCATGCATTGATGTTACTTGCTGCGTTTTGACGTCGTTTTGAAATAAACGAAAATACAATACGATACAATTTGATATTGCTCTCCTTTCTAAGTTCAGAAATGCGCACGACCATTCGATAGAGAATCAATGGCGCAGAAGGACTTACTTGAGGTCCGTACACAGTAATTGAGGTTCGAACCCGTACTCTCCGCCTTAGAGGCCGAAAGCTCTAACCAATCGGCCACCGTGGCACATGGTTCCACACGAGTAACTGGATTTTGATTGCAACCAAATCCGTAGATTCTGGTTTTAAAAGGCCCCATGGCGTCTATACCCTGATGCTGATCTATGAGTTAATTAAGTTAAAGAGTTCAGATTAATTATAAATGATTAGCTTCCCAAGAATCCCAAGAAGATACCCTGCAGGCCTATATAGATTTAACAGCTGACGACGCCCAATTATTCATCTCTTTCTCTCCAAGCAGCTTCTCCGACTCCATTGATCATCATCTTCTCCGTGTGGTTAAACAAATCGCCTCCTGGATGACCTCAAATCTATTGTGCCTGAACCCCTCTAAAACTGAATTCATTCTTATAGGCCTCCGAAAGCAACTCAAGAAAATTCCAGATCCTCTATTTCCCTCAACCTTGACTCTGTGTCCACCCACACATTCATTGCATATTCTCCTGTTCGCAAACTAGGTATCATTTTTGACATTTTTGACCAGATTCGTACGTATCTTTTCCGATCACATCACCCATCTTTCCCGCTCTAACTTCATGCACATCCGTGGTCCTCCGCAGAATTCGCCCTATACTCGACTTCAAATCGCTACATCTATAGTTCACGCCAAATTAGATTACTGCAATACTCTTTCCTGAACATAGACATCACTCAAATAAACCGCCTCCAAGCTATTCAGAATGCCCTTGCCCGTGCTATCACCAAACCTAGAAACACCAACACATCACACCTGTACAAAAATAACTCCACTGCCTTAAAAATTCCTGAAATAATAGCATCATATCACTCACCTACAAGGCTACAACACACATCAATCCTCCCAGCCCTCCTAACTCCGTCAGTTGTTCACAGTCCAACCACTTCGTTCAACCCGTTCCGATTCCATCATAACACTTCTCCGCCCGCCCTTCCGTCACCTCATCACTTAAATTTGCAAATCGCTCCATAGCCATAGCAGTCCCGCCTATTTGGAACAAACTCCCCCAGTATTACGACAAATATCTGTTTATCCTATGAACTAACTCCCAAAAACTTCACCTTTTGCTCTCTATTCACAGGTCTTTCACTCAAAACTGAAAACATTGCTTTTCTAAAAATCCTATCCCGATTCCTCCTCCTCTCCTCACATCCCTCGTCATTTCAACTCTAAACATCATCCGCCTTAGCCGTCTGACTGTCTGCCTGCCTGACTCTCCGGATCTTGACCCCTGCCTATCGATTTTGTTTTGATTAAGCGCCTGTGAATAAGCTGGTTCCCGCAACTTCTCTTCTGTGGGCGCTCTAGAAATCTCGAGTTTACGATTTACGATCCAATACCGCGCCTGACTATCAATAGGTATACGGTTGGTACAAACACTCACCCACACACCCACACACCCACACACACACACACACACACACACACACACACACACACACACACACACACACACACACACACACACACACACACACACACACACACACACACACACACACACACACACACACACACTTTCCGACTGTCTTTGACTCTGTATGTCTGTCTCTGTGTGCGTGTTAGCCTGTCTGTAATGTCTGTCAATGTAATACGAATATATCACTACAGATGTCGGTACGTATCTCGTTCTGTGCTTTCCTGTTTCCGGTCTGTTTGCGTGTATCATTCCTAATTGAGTTAAATTTGGTTTTCCGTCTCATCGGTCTTAGGCCAAATTGTTCAATCTTTTCTCCAGTTAGGCCTATAGTTGTTTTGGCAAAAACGCACTGACTGGCCTTGGTGTTCTATTATGTATCTCGTGGCTAAGATCAATCGCAAGAAGAATTCTCCTCTTGGAAGTTCATATGAATGCAACAACTAAAGCTAACCAATGTGACCTATCATTCTCTATTATGCATGCGTATATAAAACTATATATATATCGCAACTTATGTACCCTTACTTTAGGGTTTAACGATATGGTTATACAGCACGTTTTATTGTAGGCCTGCGACAGACGCATCTGACTGTCCGATTGATTGTCTGTTCGACTGAAACGCAACAATTCCAGCTAATCAATACGTAACAATCTTTCTGTGTGGGTAGTTTATCGCATCCAACAGACACAGAAATCGCAGTTTCATACGATTCGATTCCATATCCAATGCGACATATGCAAACCGTGTGAGCTTCTTGTAACCAGTCGATCGTACCGGTTCTCGTCCCTTTATTGCGCCGCATTCCTGGAACAATCCATCTGTTCGATGTGGTTTCGCATGACTGCGTATGTCCTTCCGAAGACATTTCGTCATCTGATTGACAGATATTATCATGTGGTGGACACACATTGTCTGTCACATTACCCGTTTTAATTATTTAGCAATTTAGGAAATAATTTGGCATTTAGGACAACTATGATCAAAACTACTTTTTATACATAAACTCTGGACAATTTTTACTCTCCTGAAGGATTACGCTAACTACGGCTAAATTAGTAACAGCAACAATATGGCCTAACAAAAAACTAATTAGACCTAGTTGTATTGTTGTGGCAATTTATAATTGCTTATAATAGGCTGTTGTTGTTGTTGTTGTTGTTGTTGTTGTTGTTGTTATTGATGAAACATAGGGCCCTTAATTAAAAAAATGTTGGAACAGTAAAGTACAGAAGAACTCGGATATAGATTTGTACGATTTAGGAATTTAGGTCTAATTTTGCTAATTCTGAACTCATTGTGAGTCCATAACTGCCGTAGTTTGTTTTAAACTGTTTAACTTTCTTGCATCTTTTGGTTGTTTCTTATACTGTCATTGTCTTTAATTGTTTTATATGCATTGTTATTTGCAAAATTTAGGCGTTTGTTTTACGCTACGCTCATGCAGCTTATTTAGCCATAAGTAGAACCATAATTAAGAAAGTCTAGTTCTGGTGTGAGGCAGGATCTAAACAATCACATATATTTCCCATACACGTTTGGGTTTCTCGTGTCAAAAGGGTTGTTCGACCAGACAACTCGTTTCTGGCTTGAATTGATTATACTTTATTTGCCTTCACCAATCGACATTAGAAGCCATTCAAAGTGCCTCTCCTCGTTCTTCGCCCCTACACTTCAGTGTATTCCTCCTCCTCTTGCTCCTCCTCTCCTCTTGCTCCTCCCTCCTCTTCTTCCTCCTCCTCCTCTTGCTCCTCCTCTCCTCTTGCTCCTCCTCCTCTTCTTCTTCCTCCTCCAGCTCTTCCACTTCCTCCTGCGGTTCCTCGTCCGCCAGCAATGAGGAACTGATCAATCTGCGACCTTCTCTTCGGCACCAGGATTAAGAGAGATAAGTGGAAGATTAGCTCCTCCTCCTTCCCATGCTCCAATTCTTTACCATCATCGTCCTCTCCGCTCCTCCTCAGCCACGTCCTCCAGTGGGATAATCCATAGAGGAGTGCGTGGATAATCCACCGCTCGATGTCATCCTTGGCAGCAGCTGTGAGTGTTTACGATGACCATTGGTGCTAGTGCGTGTTTATATGGTGTGATATTTATGGAGGTGATAGTTTGTTGGTGATGGCGCGGTGCATGGATTTTGGCGGCAGTTTATTTGCTGTTGCTGATTTAGGAGTGTTGGCAGGTGGTTGATTGTGGTGATTGTGGTTGTGGGGAGAGCAGTGGTATGCCACCCAGGCAGTCGATCCTGATTGGAGCTTCTGCTGCTGCTAAAATCAATTCCATGCACATTTCGCCGATCGTCGGTCGACATACAGCAGCCAGCTGGTTATACAGCCATGCAGTTCGACAGGCAAACACGTTGATAGATAGACAAACAGACAGACAAATGGATAGACACACAGATAGAATTGACACACATGTATACAGTCATATATACATGTAATAAAAAGTCATGCATATATCATCATCATCATCATCAGTTCCTGACGCCAGCCACTTGGCGGCGATGGGTACGAATAAATTACCTCCACTGTCCTCGCTCGGTCTCTTGTCAAGTCCATTGCTCCCCTTAGTGATGTTATGTCTTCATTTATATTGCATATATATATACATAATTAGTTATCTTAGTTAATTATACTATACACATAGAGATGAAACCAGTAGAATCTTCGGTCTTATGATTAGGCTAATGTAGAGAAAACCAAAACTATGATGATTGAAAAGACCAAAGAGACACCAGGAACTATTACATTCGAATGAGAAGCTATTGAAAAAGTAGAACAATTCGTCTATCTTTGGAGATCTAATAACGGCAGATGGATGGCAGCAATGAAAAAGACGTACAAATGAAAATTTGACGCACTGCACAGGCATTTAGAAAAATGAACAGGATACGAACAAGCAGAGAATTTACCACGAAAACCAAGACATAAATATGAGACAATGATGCAACCGATTATTCTTACACGGATCGGAATGTTGGACAATGCAAAAACAAGATTTGAAAAGAATTCTTACAGCAGAAATCAGCTGGCTGCTGACGATCGCAGGTATGTCAAGAATACAGAAAATAAGAAATGAATGCACAAAACAGTCATTAGGTATCGAAACAACTCTGCTAGACAAAGTCGTTCAGCAGAGACTCCTATATGGTTTGGACATGTAGAGAGAATGCCAGTTGACCGAATCCCTCGCAATGCACTGCAAAGATTAGAAAAAAGAAACAAAAGCAGACCAAGACTATGCTGGGTAGATAACATAAATGAGGACTTAACATCACTTGGATTAACACTAAGGAGAGCAATGGACTCGACATAAGTTGACAAATGACCGAGGAATATGGAGATCATTTATTCGTACGCATCGTTGTCAAATTGTTGGCTTCAGGAGCTGATGATGAGTTAGTTATCTAGCCATATGATATCACACCTTTAAGGACTTGGTAATATAATTACATAGCCAGTTGCTGTCATTTCTACGTGCATGTGTAAACGCTGTCAGCGGGACTTTAGTCCCTATGAGGGTCGCTCTCCCTTTGCTTCTTGTCAATCAACGAATATCTTGAACTTGACTGGTTGTTTGTGCTACAAGAAGCAATAACATTTATGTTTATGGTTATGGTTAAATGTCATCAAGAACAAAAGTACACCAACAAGCAAAGCAACGCACACATAACTCGAAAAGTCACAAGTGACGGGACCACGCATACGCGTAGAGCCACACAACGGATTCCTATCCGCAGGTGGAAGACGATTCCATGATCAGAGTCCCTGGACCGAGTTGCGTGGATTGTGTAGAGCGACGACATGTACTACAGCATTCGCGACATATAGTAATGTCACCAGCTGGTATAACCTCACTACCTCACTGGTCGTAGATGACTCAGCGTCCGCAGATCCCTCGAAGTGCCGCTGGGTCTACTCGTCGCCTGGTCGGTCGGTCCGTCGGTCGGTCGGTTGGTCGGTCGTTCGGTTGGTCGGTCGGTCGAAGGCAAAAGACCGGCGTCGCTATTCCTCCGCTGAGACTAAAATTACCCGACTGCAGACGGCATCCGTCCGTAGTTCTTAGATTTGAGGCTCGACTTACATTATATGCATGCACGTATCGGTCGGTCAGTTGGTCGGTCGGTACACCATCATACATCCATACATACAAGCAAGCAGACTAGTAAACAGATTGACAACGTACAACGTATAATATATATATATATATATATATACATATATATATCCAGAAAGCACAAGACAGGCAGATACACCGCTGAGACTAAGAAGCTGGCAGACGGCATCCGTCCGTAGTTCTTAGATTTGAGGGAGACAGAATATGCATGAATGCACATCCATGACAGGTACATCCAGACATACAAGTTCGTGACAAGTAAGATTGACAACGTACAACGATATATATATACATAATATATATATATATATATATATATATAAAAAGACATAATGGGGAGATATGCAAGCAGATGCACAGGCAAGCTGGCAGGCATCCAGGAAGCAGGGAGACAGAATAAGAAGCACATTGAGAGGTAGATAGACGGACAGTTCGTGGAATAAGGCACTTGATGGTTGACATAAATAGGAAATCCCTGATGGTCTTGCCTGCTGCTGCTGCTGCCATGGATTCGTTCTGGGAATCGATTCGTCATCTTCGTTCCATCATTCGCCAGAGCAGAGCATGCACCCTCCTCCTCTTCCTCCTACGACCCGGCGCCACCACCGTCACTGCCACCGCCGCCGGACAATCGCTCATCATTTGCTCGCTTACCTGTCATCCCATCTCCCTTATTTTCTCCCGTCTTACGTCCTTCCTTCCTCCTCCTACTTCCCTACCCTTCCATCTCTCTTCCGATGCGTTTCCACCGACTGGCAATTGCTTTGCACTTGGATGACGACGATGATGATGAATCTGGTGGATGTGGGTAGGGATAATGATCATGATGGCGGTGTTGGCTATGGTGGTGACCATCGTCATAGCGAGGATGATGATGATGATAATGATGATTATTATTGTGACTATGTTGCTGCTGCTGCTATCAATCGCGATTGTTTTTACATTTGGGACGAGGTCAGCCTTTTCGAGGAAGAGAGGGATGGAGGCAGGGAGAAGCAGACGGGCTGCTGCTCGGGTGAGTTGCTTATCTGTCTGCGTGGTGCAGATGGCGGGGAGGGGTGTGACGAAACGGCGTCCGATTTTGATGACGGCTACGTGTAACGCTGCCTTTGTTTCGTTTGCTTTGTGACGGAGAAAAGGCGGGCTGATGCTATTTTTGGTGCTGATCATAACGGTGATTATGATGAGAAAAAGTACGACGAGGAAGAGAAGGAGGAGGAAAAGGGATGCTATTTTGTGGGTGAGGTGGAGGCGGCGGTGATGATGGTTACTACAGCACTCAATTACGACCAATACTAAGGAGAAGAGGAGATGGAGGAGGGTGGTTTGTTGCCCCGACAAATTCGAAGGACAGGATTGCACAGGAGCGGAAGAACCATTGGAGTTAGAAAGGCAGAAGGCCACAGACGATGATGAACAATACAACCGCGTACACTACTATACCTATGTGTCTTCCGGTATTCTGGTGGGTCTCTTGGTTGAGCCACGAGGCAGCCATGTTAATGGGTACGTGAATTCCGTCTGGTTAATCCCAACTGACTACCAATGTCTGTCCGATGCTCGAACTCGTTTCTTCGTCACTCAAAACTCATTATTTCTCATTGACTTTCAAACATCGAAAGAGCGCAAATAAACTTACTGCATGCATGCAGGCATATAAGGTCTATATAATTTTTGGAGGTTAAGCTTATTGGCCTACTCTATTTAATTTATTTGTATTTATGTAGAGCCAAGATATAATGCCACGCATAAACTACTGTTGTGCTAAGCAAGTGTGCGGGTAGGACTTAGCCTACAAATATCCCTCTAGTTCAGGCCTATGTACAGTACTTTATCGTCGTCTTGAGGCTCGCAACCCCGCATACTGGAGTGTCAAAATAAAATGAAATGCGTAAAATCAGCCACCATGTCACACACAAACAAGCACGCACACATACATACACAGCCCTCCATCTAACTATAAATGATCCAATTGATCCATCTAACGCTCTATCTATCTATCCATTCACCTATCTCTCTTCAACAATCGAGTTCGTTTAATTTCAATTGCATTTCGTGGGTCTTAGTTTGTGTTGACGGATATAAATGGACGTCGTTCTAGGTACCTACGACAACCGTCATCAAGACGTCAATCCCCGCGGCGACAATTTCCTAAGCACTTGCTGACATTGCGAGGTTAATGCATTGCACGGGTTGACCCTCCGGCTAAACAACAGTTTCTCATGCAACTATAAAGAGTATATAATTACCGCATATGACTCTCAGCAGTCATTTCCAATGATAAACAGCAAGAGGAGGAGGAGGAGGAGGAGGAGGAGGAGGAGGAGGAGGAGGAGGAGGAGGAGGAGGAGGAGGAGGAGGAGGAGCTAGAGGAGGAGAAGGAGAAGGAGAAAGAGAAGGAGGAGGAGGAGGAGAAGGAGAAGGAGGAGGAGGAGCAGAAGGAGGAGGAGGAGCAGTAGGAGCAGAAGCAGGATGAGTAAAAGAGCAGGAGCAGAAGGAGCAGCTAGGAAGATCCTCGACTAGTGGTCCAGGAGGTGAAGGGTTTATTGGCCCTTTTAACTGAAAACAAATCGCTGATTTAATTATTTATTTATGAGTCTGTTTGGCTTTCTGAAGCAGTGCAGATAACAATAGTAAGTAAGTAAGTAGGCCATTTTTATTGACAAAGATTCAGCACAAGTATGACCATCGTGGACCATAAAACAGAATATCAATTCTGTGAGTTTTACAATTATTATTGTTCACTGTTATACTGTTCACTGTTTCCAATATCCTGATCCCCCAATTTGAAGTAGATTCCTTGGAGAGCAGGAGCCTAGGCAACGAAGACCACTGACCATATAGCATGCCTGACTAGAAAATATTTACATTCAAATAGGTTACTTAGCCTACCATAAACAACAGTAGAAAGTTTCAGATCAGTAAAACTCTGCTTGTTACAACTTCGATCCCTTCCAGTTAAACATGATCGAATGACAGCCTGCTGGACCAGATTGTATAGGTCATCAAGGTATATCATCTCGCTCAAATGCTATCCACCTGATCTCGACAGAAGCTTATGCTTGCAGACTACAAAAGACTAAAGTATGATATGTTTGTACAAGTGCATGTGTGCCTGTCTGTATGTATCAGTGAATGAATGAATGTATGTAGCCTACATAATTATAATGTACATATGATGTATGTAAGTATGTCTGTAGCCTACAGTCTGTCTGTCATGATCTTTGCAGTACCTCTCACAAATCCTAGTGTGCAATGTGCAGGTCTAAATGATTAATATTAAACTGTATGAGAGTTCATGAAGAGCAAGTTAATCTCGCACACATGTAGAGCCCCAAACAATGCACAACATCCATCCAGAATAGACAGTTAACGTGTTGTTCCTCCTTGTACATGTTGCGCTGATCACCTTCAATAGACGTGGTCCACGTGGACCTATAGGCCAGTGTGATTCTCCTTACAGATTTTATTTTAGTTTTAGTTACAGTTATAGTTAATGGTTTTTTATTTTAGTTATAGTTATAGTTATAGTTAGTACTATTTTTTAGTTATAGTTATAGTTAATGGATTTTTATTTTAGTTAATTATAGTTACCACCTAGTTAAAATAATTAAGGCTATAAGCAAAAGTGTGCGTATTAACACGCTGCTTCACAATTTGCTCAGAGCTTTGAAAGCCTTTGAATCATGGGTGCATTCAGCTTCATGAATACACGAGTCTACAAAGTAACTGACAAATTGCATAATAACAATATCGCATTTTTTCGTTCTCATTTATGTCGAATCGTCCATATTGCACTTCCTATTTATATTTTTTGCATTAACGAAAATAAAGATGAATTTTCGTTAGTGTTGTTTTCGTTATAGTTATAGTTATAGTTAATGATATTTTTTAGTTATAGTTATAGTTATCGTTAACGAAATCATTTTATTTTCGTTAACGAACATTTTCGTTATCGTTATCGTTAACGAGAATCACACTGCTATAGGCCTATTACGCAGTCTATAGTGAGCATAATATTATGTGGGGCGCGATGGTGTAGGGGTATGTTCGGTGCCTAGCAGCCGGAGGGTTGCGGGTTCGAATCCACCTCAAGCCGCCGCGTAGGGACCCTGGGCAAGTCCTTCACTTGCACTTGCTCATGCGCTTCGGCGTGGAACTCCGATTCAGTGTCCGCGCTGTAGTCGGGAGCGCCTCTGAGTAGAAATCTTGAAGGGACGCTATATAAATATCTAAAATGAATATAAACTCACTGCCTTACAATATTGCGACAAATGCCGACTTACACTATAGAACGATCGAAAAGTAGCTAAACTTACAATTTACCGCTTCCATATTGAACTTTTCAATTTAATTTTGCAACGGTGTTTTGTTCGGAATATCGTCATCTGTATTCTGCGTTCTCAATGAAAGTGCACTCACGCCTTTGTTCTGTAGGCTAAAGCACTTAGGTCATCTCTGGCCGTGACCCTCCCCCGTGTCCATGACAGTAGTGTAACATGGTTTCTGATTACAAACTGCTCCTCACCCCAAGCAGTATCCCCAAGTAAAGTCCCCTATAATAGGCTCCGTTATTTGAAACACGGGCCACTCTGCGACCTTCATGCACTCTCCGCATAGGAGGCCTGCAGACACTAAATTTATGGTCACGATTGTCATTCAAACAGAAGAGCAGGCTACCTAGATTTGTATGGTTACGATTGTCATTCAAACAGAGGGATGCGTAGTAGACATGGTTACGAATACGATTGTCTTCACACAATTAAGAACAATACGTATAGACATGGTAACGATTGTCTTCAATCAAAGAAAATGCGTAAATATACATACACGTAGGACTAGTTGCGATTGTCGTTAAACAAAGAGAATAGGGAGAATAGAATAATTATGGTTAGGCTACGCTTGTCTTTCACACAGAGGAATACGTAGAAATGGTTACAAACAAGGACAATAGGTAGATATGGTAACGATTGTCTTCAAACAAGGACAATAGCCTACTACGTAGATATGGTAACGATTGTCTTCAAACAAGGACAATAGCCTACGTAGATATGGTACGATTGTCTTCAAGCAAAGAGTAAACCTATACGTAAATATTGTTGCCATTGTTTTCAAACAGTCAATAAAATTATGTATACATGCATTACATGCATGGTAACGATTGTCTTCAAGCAAAGAGTAAACCTATTATAGGCTACGTAAATATTGTTGCGATTGTTTTCAAACAGTCAGTAAAAATTAGGTAGACATGGTAACGATTGTCTTCAAGCAAAGAGTAAACCTATACGTAAATATTGTTGCGATTGTTTTCAAACAGTCAATATGTAGACATGGTAACGATTGTCTTCAAGCAAAGAGTAGGCTAAACCTATACGTAAATATTGTTGCGATTGTTTTCAAACAGTCAATATGTAGACATGGTAACGATTGTCTTCAAGCAAAGAGTAAACCTATACGCAGGGATGGGCAAATTACACAGTAAAATGTAATTGAATTACAAATTACAAATTACTTTGGAAAATGTAATTGAATTACAAATTACAAATTACTTTAGAAATTTGTTTGAAATTACAAATTACAAATTACGTAATTTAAATTACATCAAATTACAAATTACATGCATAGTTGGGATCAGGAAATTCAGTCAGGAAACACGTACATGCTTTATTTCCATGGCCTGTTATTTGTATTACACTGCTTGAAACAGTTTATTTAATTTTCTCTATGAAGTAGCAACTGTTCGAACAACTTGTCCGATAATCGGCATATGTTTGACCTTACAATCAGGCTTGCAAAACTATAGCCTAATGAGCTTGTGCACCAGAGCAGATGAAGGGAGTGCAGAATTAACTTTTATAAATAACATCTTAACAGTTACGTAGCTATAATGCTATATATATGAAGATTCATTAGTTAGGCCTACATGGGAGTAACCTGTCACTGGATCGATGCATGTACATTTGATCGACACTCAGACACTCAGTTGTCTTAGCATGCAGACGTTTTGTTGGATGCTAAGACAACTGAGCGTGTGATGGAGTAGCGCAACTCAGCTATGTAACACGTTATGAGCTCGGTCTGACACATGACAAAATTGTATACAATTTCTGACATTGGCTCCAATTTTGTGAAAGCATTCAAAGAATTCAGTGTTGCTATCGTTCATATCAGAGATACTATAGTGATAGTGATCAAGATAAGGAAAAGATGCTTTCAAACTGCTCTGGTTGTGGAGTCTCTATAGTTTTCTTTTCTGGAGTCTCTAGTTTTCTTTTCAAAAAGTAATTTGATTTTACAGATGTAATTTGAAATTACAAATTACATGAAAAAATGTAATTCAATTACAAATTACAAATTACATTGATCCAGAGGAACAAATTACAAATTACCAATTACAATTGTATTTCAAATTACGTAATTTCAATTACATCAATTAAATTACTGCCCATCCCTGCCTATACGTAAATATTGTTGCGATTGTTTTCAAACAGTCAATATGTAGACATGGTAACGATTGTCTTCAAGCAAAGAGTAAACCTATAGGCTACGTAAATATTGTTGCGATTGTTTTCAAACAGTCAATATGTAGACATGGTAACGATTGTCTTCAAGCAAAGAGTAAACCTATAGGCTACGTAAATATTGTTGCGATTGTTTTCAAACAGTCAATATGTAGACATGGTAACGATTGTCTTCAAGCAAAGAGTAAACCTAGGCCCTATAGGCTACGTAAATATTGTTGCGATTGTTTTCAAACAGTCAATATGTAGACATGGTAACGATTGTCTTCAAGCAAAGAGTAGGCCTATAGGCATATACGTAAATATTGTAGGCCTACGATTGTTTTCAAACAAAGTCAATAGGCCTACGTAAACATGGTTACGGTTGTCTTCAAGCAAACATAATTAGGCTTACCTATAGCAACATGGTAACGAACTTGTGCAAATAAAGAAAATACGTAGATGGTAACTATATATATATATATTGTCTTCAAATAAACAGAAAACGTCAATATTTTCACGATTGTTTTCAAACAAAGTTAATACGTAGCCTATACGCCTACATGGCTGCGATTGTCTTCCAACAAAGAGAATTCATACGTTGATATGGTAACGATTGTCTTGAAACAACGAGCAGTCGACATAAACGTTAAGAAAGGCGTTAGGCCTATAGGAACAGTGGAACACTGTAAATATAGGCCTATAATTATACGTCGATGGTAAATATTTAAAAATATGTTCAAAAATAGTGCCATGATCGAGGTTCTACTCCATCTTACTTATCACCTTTAGTCACACCATCATGTCACCATGTGCTGCTTGCAATCGTAATTGTAATCTCCAAACTTCTAAAGCGCCACTCGAAAGCCAAGCGCAGGGCGCCAGCTTATTCACGAGCGCTGCGTCTAGTCAGAGGGGTTGTCCAAAGGAGTAGTCCGAGGGAGGTCCGAGTCCGGTTTCCAGAGGATCATAGTGGATTACGATCAGCTTAAGGAGACTGTAATCAAAAGAACAAATCTACAATTTGGAAACAAAATGCTTGAAGTAGACCTAGCTGGTCCAGCTGAATGGAACTCTAAATTTACCAGAAGTCCAGAACCAATTCGAAGATCATCCTCAATTAGGCCTACTATTTTTTAAATCTAAACTTAAAATTAATCTCTTCTCTAAGTAGGCCTACTATGATTAGTCACTTCATTGTAACGCGTTCTTTGAGTAAGACGCTGTTTTTTTAAGGCGCGCTATAAATTATACGTTTGTATTAGTTCAATGCGCCGGTGAATAAGCTGGTCTCCCTGACGTGGCTTTTGTGGGCGCTGAGAAATTTTCGAAGATTTACATTACATTACATATTTCCATAAATTATAGTCTATGTTAAAGATTATATAATCTTTGGTCTATGACTCTATGCTCTACAGAGGAAAGAGCAGAAATATGAGCGCATGTTACACAAATCCGTAAATATCGCTCTATGGACGGTAACAACATTTTTACGGAATTACGGTCATCGAGTACAAATAATTACACAAATTATGGCGGCAGAAATAGTTATCGCCGAAAAGGAGGCGAAAAACAGATTTCGAAACGAAATTGATGGCGAAGAATACGAGTTGAGAAAACGCTTGCCTGCCAGATGGCCGAAGAAGAAGACCGATGTGTTTGTGAGCCAGAAGACGAACTTCAAGGCTCAGCTCAGTCGCTGCTCGAAACTGTTGAACTCTGGTCACAATGAAATTTCTATACATGGACTGGGACTTGCAATTGACAGAGCAATCAATATCGCGCTGCAGTTAAAGGCTAAAGGGGTGGGTACGATAGAAGTATCTGCTACTACGGAAACTGTTGAACTAACGGACGATTTGTCAGCCGTGAATGACGAACTGGACGATAGAACACAGACGAGAAATACCTCTGCAATACACATCAAAGTCTTCAAGATTGACAGGTCCCTTAAAACTTCAGCTGAATGATGATCGTTTGTAATTCAAGCTTTTTGTTAAAAACACGATTTTGTGACTTTCAGTTGTTTGCAAGTTGGTGCCTGATGTACCAAGTAAACATTAAAATAATAGAATACAGACTTTTATGTTTGTTTAAGAAATTACATAATACTTGGTGTGCTCTATAACTTGACAGTGGTTTGTTGTCTCTGAGTAGTAACTTATTGCTCAAACATTACATTACATGTATAATTGTGTTGTCTGGTATGGGCAAGATAGGATAGCTTAGATATTATGTAAATGTAAAAACTTAACTTAGCGTGTATATCAATGGTCCAGATACAATGCCAGTACATGTATAATGTGGGGCGCAGTGGTGTGGGGTATGTTCGGTGCCTTGCAGCCGGAGGGTTGCAGGTTCGAATCCACCTCAAGCCGCCGCATAGGGACCTTGAGCAAGCCCTTCGCACACAATTGCTCTGCAATATAATTGCTTCTGTGCCGCCGAGGCGTGTGCACTTCTGAGCTTGGGGCAACCTTAGTAAGAAGGGCGATATCAAAGATCAGTTGTATTGTATTGTATAATTGATCCACACTGCACCTCAACTCTGGAATGATCTTCCCTCTGAATAACGCAAGTTCTCAGTTGCTCTGACCATCTGTCTCAGGCTCCTCTACTTATCACTGCAGAAGCTTTCCACTCCAAATTAAGCCTCACCTCTTCAAGAATTTCTACCCTAATCCTTCTGATCTTCTGCCTTCCAAGCTTTCTTGCTCTCAACGAAAGCCGCCGTAGTAGCTGCACCGCCTCCTCTCTGGTCTCTGGCAACCGGACTCGGACCTCCACTGGACTTTGCTCTCAAGACAACCCTTCCTATACGATGCTGTGCTGGTGCTCTGCTCTTAGCATGCTCTGCTCTTAGCTTCAGCGTAGTGCTTTAGAAATTTGGAGTTTACGATGACGATCGTAATAGTAGCTGGCAGTCTTGTGTGCAGGAAGCTTGTGATGTGGGCAGTTGTCAGAATCCGACTGTGTCCAACCAACGCGTAAACCTTATATTCAGAGACATTATTTGACTGAAGTACAGGGCAGGTAGATATCCATTAAATAGCTTCTCCTGCACGGAGCATTTGCGTGTTAGTTCTACAAAATGTCTCTTACAGGAAGATTCCCTTTGCTCCTTGTTAGCTACAGGTCATGAAAGCAAAAATGTTGCTAAAAACTATCCCAATTTTGAAAACTTGATCCCAGCATAATATTGCCTGTTTAAACATTTCTTTTGTGTGTATATTTTCAAGGTAGTGCCAGTGTTCACCAAATGTTGCATGCAGGGCAATTTTTTTCTTGTATCTGCATGATAGCACCATTGTTAAGCATCACTTGCATGCATACAGCTGGACTATATATATGCATCTAAGGCTGTTGTTGAATTGATAATAATATGACAAGCAGAACATGGCTGAGGCTAAATTAAATGCAACCGGACATGAATTAACATACACTCGTATGTAACCATGCATGAAATACTCGGCTCAAGGCGGAAAAATACGAAACTAGTTTACTAGTGCTGGATATATGCATAATTAGCTAACAAGCGTGTAATATTCCGTGGGTTATTTTGAGTTATAGTATAACTAAAAATTATGCAGTGTACTATTTCATACCTATTTTGTGCCTCTTCAACTACTGGGCACTTTTCTTATATGCAGAATTGTTTGATTTAGATTTGGTCTTCTCATGCACTGTCTGACACTTAACGAAAAGAGATTGTCTCGTAGTAATTTTCACCATGTAAAAATGTGTAGTTTTATCTATTACAGGTCTGTTAGTTCAATCCAGCTTGAAATGGCTATCTGTTAGTTTTGGCTTGGCTGGTATTAAATATGAAGTCATAGAAGTTTGTGGCTTTATTGTGGGCTTGTTAATGAATGCATTGGTGGTATTTTAAGGTATTTTAACTAATAATTGACTGTGCTAGACTCTGTTTAAAAGTGCACAAATAAAATGTAGGTCTTCTGACTGAAATAAAGGTCATGTGGGATAGGTAGCACAGAAATGTATTGCTAACCATTAGAAAAGGCTTTAAGAGTACTATCACATGATACAAAAATCATTTTGCTTCCATGATGCCTTCCATCACAAAAATACAGGTGAAAATGAGTTTTTACATTCATAAACTGTTAATAGACTTGTTTACTTTTCCCAGTCACTTTTAGTACACTCTTGTCGTTAAATGTATGTGTGTATGCATTACAATTATGGTAGGCTGCTAACTGGAGTGAATATCAGTGAATTTTATTCCACTTAAAAACTGATGACAAGAATGTTAAATACACTGTAGACTAAAATTTTATGACATTACGTGATGAGCTGTAAAGCTATGAGGTACTGTAACATTTTGAGGAGAGAAGTGATAGGCATACTTCAGCTTTTTCAAGTTCTTTGTTATTTAGCACATATTTAATAACGAAAGTTTATTATTACATGAATCATAAAATGTACCACTAAGTACAACTATACACTAATATTCAGCCATATTCTGCTCTGCAAAAAACTTCACTATTCTTTCTTGTACTGCCTGTGAGATAATATTCTGTTTGATAAAATGTTCCATATCATCAATGCAGTTGTAAATCTGCTCTCTATGTGGATGATGCTTAACAAATTTATGAGACATTCCTTCTTGTGTATTATTGTACTGCTGTCACCTACAGATAACTTAAATTTTCGTAAAGAATTTGCCTAGGCTTGATTTTTTACTTAGCTTTCAGAACTTAGAAGTTGAACCTTGCACAATGTTCCATTCAAAGGTAGATCACGTATGCACGTGTATGACTGTATGCCTACCATTATAACCGCCTCTGAGTAGATTTCTTGAAGGGGCGCTATATAAATTTCCAGAATGAATGAATAACCAAGGACTGGCCAATAGACAAATCTGTCCATCATTGATAATTGCAACTCAAAAGCCTCTGAAGATCACAGCATTCAATACTTTGTCAGACTATCCTCATGAATATCAGAAACCAGAAAGGCTGGGTTTACAACAATGACTCTCTTGGACTGTAGGATAACTCGGCGTCACTGTAACTTTGAAACATTATTTTACAGGAAGACAATGGTGTGTCAAGATTACCATTAGGCCAAAAAAAAATATAGGTGTGTTTCCGGTAACAGTGGTTTTAAAAAATGGGTAGGTAGGTAGGAAAAAAATTTTATTTTGTAAAATAATTTTATGCAATGCTGTATCGTTGTTTAATAATAAACGAATATATCGTCATCATATTTCACCTTGCTAAGGCCAATTTTGCATAGATAATTAACGGTGCCCTTATTTACATACCTCTGGCAAGGAAAGCAGTGTTATCAATGTTGCAAATCTGCACCTCTGGTACGCAAAGGTTAAATTCATGTGTCAATAAAAAAAATTGTGAAAAAATTTTTTTTTTTTTTCAAAAAATTACATTTTTCCCAAAAAATTTTTTCACAAAATTTTCCCAGTCGGGCCTACAAAAGTGGGTCGGTCGGGTTACCGGAAACACACCATTATTTTGTTTTGGCCTTACTCTTAAAATTTAAAAGATAACATGGCTTTAATAAAGCTGTAGTCAACAGGTTTACTATGTAGTATGTGAATCATATCTTTATTTTCCAAATATGACAATATACTTTTCTAAATACAGGTATCACCTAAAATGTTAGTCTATCGAAGTAAATTACATCATAAAAGAGAGAATTTAAGATTTTGGACTAGAGAATAACAAACAATGGGCACAAATAATATTGGGCATTAGAAGAAATGTTTACCAGGCACCAGAAGTGCACACGGTAACAACTGTCAGTAAACTGTTGTTTTATTACCCCAACCACTTAAAGCGGTTGCTATAGATGAGAACTTTGACTCTCAAGTGCTCGAGATTCTTTAACGTCACAACATTGGTTCTGTGTCGGCACTAAGTAATCCCGCTCTACTGCTACTGAGTCAAGATTACAGTTATTTTGGCGTACACGAGTTATGGCTGCACACACGGCCAATTCACGAGTCCTATCACGAACTGTCCGATGAGGCATTTTGTTTGGAAACATGCTGTAGAGACCAGTGCTTTCTTGACCATTCTTGTTACCATTCTCCAATGTATGTAGTATCTCTCTGATGCCTGGTGCTTTTTCTCCAAGCTGCACTTCCACTTTTCTCACTGGCCGTGAATGGGACCTACGTTCGATGGAGTGTAAGGTTTCCTTGATTGTCATTCGTGGAGTACGTGCCGATGGTTTTGCTGGTGGGGTATAAATAATTTTTACATCGTTGTTTGTGTCATCATCACTTTTAACCTCTTCATAATCATCACAATCACCTGTTTTTAAACCATCTTCAAGATCTTGTAAGAGTTTATTTTCATAGTAGAATTCTTCCTCACTCTCTTTAATATTTTCTTCTTGAAACTGTCCGTTAGTTGCATCAGCCTGCTTGTCAATGAAACTCTTGTTTTCCAGATCTACTCTTGCAACTTTAAAGTCTTTGTCGTTGCTATTTTCTTGAAATTCTGGTGTGGAACGGCTTTTACAAATAGCATCACAGTTGAGTGCACTTGTTACACCTGTGCTATCCAGAGGTAAGACACAAGCACCAGCTTCACTGTGACTTTCATGGAACATATCTTTACAGTCAGAGAGTAGTGGGCGCTGGTGATGAGTGCGATGCGCTAAAGTAAATACGGAGTCAAAGGTTGTGTCTGGACTAACGGCCATGCGCTCTCCAATCGCTGAATGTCTATCCTTGAGCACATCTGCCAATGAAGAAGACGAAGAATTTCCTGTTGGTGACGATTTGTTTACTTTTCTTTGGCCAGAGTTTGGAGACCTTCCAAAAAGTCTCGTCAGTCTGTTCCTCATGTCCTTTCTCTCCTCATTCTTACCTGACAAAATTTCAGTGTTTTCTGTAGAGACATCATTATTTGAGATGCCAGCACGAATTGTTGAACATGAGCTGACACTGTGTAGACTTTCAGCCGGCAGCCTTGAAGACAGCCTTGTTAAAGCACTGCGGACGGAATTCAGATAATCAAACTCGTCATCGCTGTAATCTCTTTCATCACTACGATTAGTAAAAAACATATCCTTACTTTCTGGATTTGATATTGGAGAGTTACCTGCTTTGACATTTGCTGGTGGACTTTTTCCAACGACCCGTGAAACGGTATGGTATTTATTGTTCAGTTTTGTGATGCTGATTAATCTACCAGAGCAGATGTTGCCCTGACTAGGCGATCTCAAATAACTGCATGGTGAAGTCCCTCCGGGTGCTGGTCCAGAGCTGCTATCATCTTTTCTGCTTGAGCCAGAATTCAATGGCTTATCAAGAGCAGGCTGACTAAGAGAATTAGCACCAGGTGCACGACAGGCAGACACTAGTGGTGCTTTTCTCAGCGAGTTGAAACGCTTGCCAGTAATGACCTCTGACCTTTGTGAATTAGATTGATTGATATCTACGCTATGCGATTCCTCATCAGTCCATTTAACAGAAAAGATACTTTCATTACTGTCTCCTTGTATCTCAAAACTGACACTATTACTGCGGTGAAATGAGGAGCCGTAGGGTCCAACCACATTCTCAAATACTCTGCCAAGAGATGCAGTAGATCGTGAAGACAAATTCCCACTTTTCTGTGGTGGGCTGTAGCAACTTTTTGCATTGTCTTCTACTGGGTCATTAACTGCCTTGTCATGGGTTGGTGTTTGGAGGTCAGTTACAGAGATCGTCCGTAGGGTTCTGGAGACCTGTGGGAATGCAGACACTGACGAAATGGAAGCAGGGCTAAAAATATCAGAAATAACTTCCTTGTGTGCTCGAACGTTGTCGTTGGGAGATGTTGTTGAACTGAAACTGTTCTCCGAGTTGAAACATGTGTCTGATTTGTGGTAATCAGAAGTCGGAGTGGCTGGTGTTCTACCATCTGTGCCACTTACGCTGCTGTTGTTACTGCTAATGTTGATGCTGGGCAGATTATCGTCGTCACAGCTGATGTTGAAACTCTCCTCGTCATCAGTGACTGGCTGTCTGTCGGTTGATTTCCTATCACCAGATTTACACCTGTCCTACAAGTAATGAAACAAATAAAAGACCTTAAAAATCCCGAAATGAAAAACAGTCTCATTAGAGAAACAATACACATGGCCAAAAATTTGAAGCATCATATTGACTTAAATAGCCAGGATGGGTTGGTTTAGTGCCAAGAATGCACAGGATTTTACATATTGATCACACATGGAAAATATATACGAGTTCAGTGCTCTGTTATGCATGAAATACAGTAATATTTAACAATTTAAATGTTCCACGATGTTATACTTACTCTCTTTTGTTTTATGGTGTCAGTTGTTGATGTTCCACTTTTAGGTCCTGAACATAACAAAGAAAGGAACAGAAATTACAAATCTGCAAGCACATCACAACACTGATGCAGTGTTAATAGTTCAGCTCTCTTAGTTCTCCTTAAATCACTTGAATGACATGATCTCATTGTCCTGTGAGCGAGGACAGCTTTGCTTTGGCTAATCACGAATCTTTGCCTTCATTGGCCCTGCACTTTGGAGCCAGCTCCCTCTTATGCCACGTTCCTCCTTAGTAACTGGTGGGGCCAAATGCCTCTTTTCGTTGTCTCAAGACTACTTTTTCTTATCAGGGTCTCTCGCACTGGGAGCACCTCTGATTGGTGTGCACTGCGAGAGGTGCTATATAACTTTATAGATACAATACAGTACAATACTGGCATGTTGTGCTCTTGCAGCTTGGTCATTGGACTATGCACTACAACCCAGTTATGGCTATAGTTCAGATAATTATTTGTTTGGAAAGCACTGTTCATATACAAGGCAGCAGTGGTGAAGGAAGTCATTGGAACAAAAAATTAAGAAATTATGCATTTTGTCTGGCTTCTGTAAGCCTGCTCCAGTTTGCAGTTCTGATGAAATACCCATTAGCTCCAGTTGATGACAGGATGTAATAAGTATAAAAACTCTTGAGTTAGTAGAAACAACAAAACTTGATGTAAAACAAATTCTAACCTTTCTTCGGTTTCAGCTTCAGATCTACAAAGGAAAACAAAACACAAGACTATAAAGTCTGAAGAAAATTACGGCAACTTAGAACAAGATCAAATGTTAAGAAGTAGCAGTTGTGATATCCTGGTGTAAGAACATTGAACTAATTATTTGTGCACTCGTCTCTGTGAGGTGACAAAGTTTGGTACCCCCATAAGCTGAAAAGTAAGAGCGGCAAGTTTGGCACCACCAGAAACTGAAAAGTAAGTGAAGGCCTTGGGACTTCCTATACTGCCAGCCGAAGAAGGAATGGGCACCTCCCCTACATTCCACTATTGAGCATGGAAGCTTTGGTAAACAGCCAGCATGTGCAATATGAGTTACAGAAATGGTGCAAGTGAACAATACCATACTATGGAGTAGAGAGTGACATGGTAGCAGTTAGCATGGTAATCGTGCAGGAATGAGGAAGAATTTTAAAATATGTCCATAAGGGCACAGTAATGGTAATTAAAACACTAATTAATTTACTTACTAACTATTAGGTGAGTGACTTGATTCCTCTTTGAGTGATACCTCTAATTATATTCGTTTATTGAGAAAGACAACTCTGATTGGCACACCGCAATCACGTACAATGTCATAGAGTTTAGAGAAATAATAGGCTAGGTGTTTAGCTTTATTGAACACCAGCATAGAGCATCTGCTCAACCTCTACGGCCAAAGATGCATTCGATAAAAAAAATGGGTCAATATATTTTCCGTTAAAAGCAACAATAGGTTGGTGTCGTTTAACGCTACTACGAAAAGTCCCTACAGCCAGTGATACTAGTACAGGTAGCATCCTATGGGATGCTACTAGTATCACTGGCTGTAGGCAAGGTAGAAGTTGCATCTTTATGGGTTTCCAGCTTTATCACTGCTCACCTTGAATAAATCCTCCAGTTGATTTTCTTCGACGGTCCTTCCTTTTCTCCAAGTATTCTGGGGCACTGTGTTGCTTCTTAACAAGTTCAGGAATTTCCAAGTTAGAACTTTCGTAATCTGGAATATACCAAGAAGAACCCTGCCAAATTACACTGACAGTTTGCTGTTAAGTGAGCTTACAGCAACAATTTGAGGAACTAAAAAAATATTTAGTCACCATTTAGTAGATACAAATAATAGACTAATAAACATTACATGTAATTCAATCTAAATTGAAAAGAACAATGTCCTGCCATTTGTCCATCAACAAGCCTAAGATGACAGCCTTCAATGGTTTACATGCAAAACGTAGCAGAGAACACACAAAAATGTATTTCAAGCAGTGAGTGGGAGAAAGGATTACATTCATTGTTTAACGCAGTGGCTTACAACAATTATTACAACAGACCCCTAGACCCATTAGACTCAAGGTTTCAAACCTCTCTTCCTACTTTGGTCTATCATCTCCTAATCTCCTCTTTGTCTGAGATGTTACTTCTCATCCAATAACTCACACCTTCCCAGTTCTGTGCATTCTGTCAATACTTTGTTGTATTTCAGGTCTAAATGTAAGACTCGCCTCTTTCAACTCACATGCCCAGCACAGGCTGATCATCTGGTTTCTGGATCAACTGGATTTCGATTGTGCTTCTCTTACAGATAAAGATTCTCGAATACTATAAAGTATCCATCAATCGATGCCTTGCGCATCATGATAACGGCCCTATAGAAGTCATTAGATTAGATTAGTAACTTGATACTGAGGCAAAGTATGATGATAAGCATAGTAAATGCACTTGCCTTCCTCATCCCGGCTCTTCCCCAGCATCATCACAAGCTCCTTGGCTTTATCAGGAATCTTTGAGCCATAATTTTCTAGCATCAGTTTCTTTAACCAGTGACACCAAAGTCTCTTCTGCTCAAGATTATTGGCCTGAAACAATTCATAAATAGCCAGTGAAGTGAAGTTCATTCCTAAAAACAGTCGGAAACCAACTAAGCAACAGAATCAACAACTTCATCATTCAGATTCTAAAACAGTAAATTAATTACACAATCTACAGCTTAATATGCCCTTGAAGCGTTCACAACATTCTTAACATACACAATTGAACTGAACTTGATTATTCCACGATCTGTATGCTTATAAACATTATGCAAATTTCAGATTTAAATGGTAGAATTATGGAAGTCTGTGAAGTACTGTCGGAGGCGTTAAATTCTTTCTGTACTTGTTGATGATGCTACCGGTTTCTTGGTATGCTTGCAGACATGCAGGTTGCTGGATATATCTAGTGGTCAAGCATCGAATGCCTGTGGGGTGGTAGACTTCACCTGGCGCACTACCTATCACACAGCACTCATGAGGGAAAAGAAGTGCTGACATTGTGATGCATCATGGTCAGTTTAGACTAGTCTAATCTGGTTTGCTGGACCGGTTTAGACCAGTCTGACCTGGTCAGTTGTCTGAAATAGCCTAAATGCACTGTGTGAAAAGAATGTTGTTCATAGTTTGGGTAACAAATGTCGTTTATAGATTCGTGTGCATAGAGAATTTTATTTTAAACTCTGAAGTACTGTTGTCATTGAACTATTTGTAATATATGTAAGAAAATCCATGTGTGTCTGGCAAATCATTGGAATCAATTTTTACAGATGACTCCATTCTCACTTTGGAAATTGTTTGAAAGTTGTTGACAGAATCAATGTAATGGGGTTGGGAAACGTACAGAGTAAACATTGTTGCATGAAATTAATATGAATTAGAACATATTACCTCTTCTACCTGTGCACGTAACACTGTTCCGACAACTGATTATTAAAACGAGGTTATAACATAAACGAATGCAGAGTGTTTCATATGAAACTCTGGATGAAACTTGAAACTCACCTGAAATGTGCACTGTTCTCTCGGAGAGTTGTAGGGAATCACTTGAAAACTAAGTGGTTCTTTTGGAACACTCTCAATTACCATAAGATTAGAAAACTGAAAAAAAACATAATTAGCATAGTTAACTTACTGCATGGTGATTGACCATTTTAAACATCCTACAATTTCTCCAGCACTTGTCGATGTTTTCCATCAAGAAATGAATACACTTAAAATAATAATTTACGGTAGTTACATCACTAATTACACTTAATCTGACAAGAACACTAATTAGAAACATTGAATTCTCTACAACTATCATGATCAGAAAATGTTTAAGGACTGTGTCCAATAGAACAACAAATGGTAAAAGTTAAAAAATACACAAAATACTCTTGGCCTTTAAAATTTACGGCTGCTTGATTATTTATAAAATTAGCTTTAGAACCTGTTATGAAATTACAACAGACACAGTGACTCATTATTAACTTCAGTGCTTACGTGTTATACATGAATATTGTGCTAACCAGTATAAATCCTTTAACGAGAAGCATTCCATCTTCTTTCTCTTTCGCAATAAGTAGAGCTTTCTCGAAAAGGTAAAGGTGACGCATTGCTTTTGCTCCACAAAGTTTAAACTTCTCCTGTGGAAATAACAAAGGCTATTTTTAGCTGTGACAGTCCATTGTTATACAATACGGCTATTCTCCTGTAAACTAATCTCGTAAATGCTTGATATTGTTGTCATCTGCTGTACATCAGTCAGAAGTTGGGTGATTCATGTATTCTGCTTGTATTTCCATCCCCACGGTAATACCGCAGGCTTTGCTACCATCCCCATGGTATTACCGCCTCTTTTGACACCATTACCACAGATTTTACTGTGGCATTACCGCTTTCCCATTACCGAGTCACTCTCTACTCCCCACTACAGTCAATGCAGGATGCCATTTTTGACCTGTTACTGTGCATGGCTGTAAAGTATTATGCAAATTACTCACAATCCAGCATACAGTAATGCTATTCTAATTATATCGTTATGAAGAAAACCACAAGTACAGGTAAATGCTGACCTCAAGAATTAAGTCTCCAAGAGTCGTAAGGTCAGCGCCATCCCAATCGCACAGGTGACTCTGGATCTCTTGAATGTGAACGGCATGTTCGTGCTGGCGCTTCATTTCGTTGATGTGGAAAGCCACCTTCATCATAGCATCAAGGGCCTTCTCAATCACTGCATGGCCTTCCTCCGATGTGTCATGGTTATTGAAAATGTTCTTAAAAAGGAAAAGTCAGATGATATCAGACACAGTTCAGACACAATTCAGATTGTCATATTTAGATTTGCTGGCTTTAAACACATAACAAGACAGTGCCTTAAATAAATAAATAAAACTAACTGCATGACTAAAACTAGACAATTTTATCTGATTTTGTTATAATGGTTAGCGAGTCGACAAAGATACGACTTATGAAGGCTCTTTTGTGGTCAATGGCTATGTATGGTTGTGAGAGCTGGACCATTACGACGGATGAGGAGGCAAGAATCAACGCATTTGAAATTAAGTGCCGGCGCCAGATCTTCAGTTTATCATGAATGCAGAGGAAGACTAATGAGTGGGTGTTGGAGACTGCAGGAGGGGAAAGGAGTCTACTCGGATTCATCAAGCGGATGAAGCTTCATATTTTGGGCATTTGCTGCAGAAAAGTGGAGATTGTCTGGAAAAGGAGATTATAATCCAAGGCACAATTCCTGGATCAAGTGCTCAAGAAAGACATAAAATGGGATGGACTGATAACATAAAATCATGGAATGGGTTAACATTAGACCAGTTATTGAAAGAGAAAAGAAACAGAAGTGGATGAAGCAGCATTGTCCGTGGTGCAGCCAATACTCAGATCAAGGACAGTTGAAGAAAAGACAAGCAAGTCAACAGAGTCTTAAGGTTTTATACAGCAGATATCCAGTCCTGCATAGAATTGTTTGCTCAGCTGGAACCACGCAAGCAGCGTCTAGGGAATTTGGATGTTGGGATCAAGACATTTGAAATCTCTCATCAGCTTAGAGCTGATAAGAGATTTCAAAACTTTAAGTAACCTTGGAAAATATCACAACCTCATTCTTCTGAACAGGTCATTTCAGTTATTAAGGTAACTGAAACCAGTGCAATGGTAAGTAATTTTAAAGCACCAGAAAGAAGCTGACTTCCCATTGAACCTATAGATGTTACATATGTGATAAAGTGAGGCCTTGGAATTGGAATTTACATAATGCTTTGTTTGGTTCAGAGACCATAAGATGATGATTCACAATAACCACAAAACAAAAGTGTAATCAGCCAACTAAGTTTCTGTAGGATGCTAAGTAAAACGAAGTCGCATATAGAAACAACACTCAAGTACGTGAACACACTGCAGCTATGCCCAGTGCAAAACACCGCAGAATTTCTCAGATTTGAAAGAAATAAAGACAGAGTGCTGCAAGCATAGAGATGATAACACTTTCAAAAAAGCAACACTGACTCTGCATAAAAAGAGAAGTGTATAAAGGACTGCACTTTGAGGTACTCAACAACCACCAGGTATCAGAATTCACAAGAGCAGATGTTGTGCATTGGAACTGATATGACAAAAAGCAGTGAAGCTCCAAACTAATGACAGTCAAGCAATGCTGGAATCAGCGAAGAAGAAGCACCATATGGTCCACATTTTAATGTAACTGAATCTCATCAGTAAACAAAAACTAGAAGGCACTGCCCTTTTCTAATGCGATCAAGATTAAAACACTGCAAATGTGAACCAGATGGAGGTCTTCTGCGTTGGATTTGAAAACACAAGTACAAAAGGAATGATGACTTTAAAAAATGGATAAACGTTGGGAGAAAGTCTGTTTCTAGTTGGGACTTTCAGTGAGGTAGACCTACAGGATTCCGGAAGTTTGTACATACTGATGTTCCTCTTCAGGTGCATCAGGTTCAAATCCTGACCTTGGCAGACACACATCATACAATTATACATGAAATTTCATTTAAAAATCTGCAACACAGCATCAAAGCAGTGTAAAATAAATGTCTCCTTACTAAATTGCATATTTCAATAATACTATTCGTTAAACTAAGTGTGGCCAACTTTTTCCTCTTACAGCCTGAGATCGTTAATCACTTTAATGATGAGCTGCACTGGTTTCCTAATTGTTTTTAATACACTCTACTCGTCAAAGTGTAAAATATGTAAAGTATGAAAAACACTAGGAAACATGCCTCATAGGATGGTGAAAATGAACGAATACACATATTTCAATGCTAAAAATGCAGACAGAGTTTTATCTCGAATTTGGAAGCTTAATAAGTTGAAGTTTTAACATCAAGCTATCATCATGTTGGTTACATTTTTATTTAAGGAATAATGTCAACAACATGTTGTTTAGGCTGTATGGATGGAAGCATTTATTAGTATGTATGTCAGTCTTAAATTGGTTGTGATGTATTGGAGATATATGTCATCCAATTCATCTGTCCCTCTGGTTTAGGCACAGATGGCACAACGACCTAATTCTGAATCAGATATCTCTTTTGTCATAAAATTCCCACTTAAGGAGAACTGTACATATCAGGAAGGGCATCCAGCCACAAAATTCCCACTGATTAGAAAGAGATAGAGGAAGAGAGAAGAGATTTGGGGAAAGATTGTATGCACACATAGTCAATGCATATGATCTTATACACAAACACACACATAAACATACGTAAGTGTGCGTGGTGTGTGTGCTGGGGTTAGGATTGTGTGTGTGTGTGAGAAGATTTGTGTATGTAGTTACCGTATATGAAGCTTTATATATATACATAGTATATATATATATACACACACATACATATATACATACATACATACACATAAGTAAGTTCATTTGGGACCAGCCAGCACTGGAGCAACTGGGCATCATTCTCTGTGATCTATTGGAAAGCCTGTGGCAAATCATGCATAAGTCATATTATAGTGGACTTTGGTGCTATTTTCACATGGAAATTGAAAAAACCTGCAGAAGTTTGCAAAAAGAAAGTCTCAGACTCTTCAGACCATCAATTACGATGAACTGATGCTTTAAGAAAACGAAACAACATGAACAGATATAGGATTAGACAGAAAAAATTCATTTTGAAATGAAGTGTTTAAATACAACAAATTCTCTAGCTGGCTTTATTGCCTATCTTAACAGTTTGAAACTGAACTTGCACGGTTGGATTTATGATTTGAGAAATGACAACATGCTGGGTTCTGATTACCTGCAGAAGAATGTGATATTTAAGAATCCTTTGCACAGGTTTCAGCAAGTAGGAACCGAGAGGAAGGCCGTGCTGAAGAGATATCTGCTGTTGTTTCAGAACAGTCGCTATCTTCTCATCTTTCATGCATCTCATCAAAGTTTCCATTGACCTGATTCCACAACAGTTGACATCTCAGAATCACATTTACTGCAAAACTCAATTTAACCAGAATTAAAAATCATCATCTGATAATTATTGACTCAAAGACCATGTCTGAAGCAGCAATCTGTGTTCTATCATCTTATTTTCTCATCTGACGAGATGTGGAAAATCACAGTAGGACGTTTCTGATGATTTCAAAAAGTGCTTGAAGAAGGAGAGAGAAATTAAAAAGAAGAAACAAACTGAAAAATTGTACAGGTGGTGCAGTCAAACTGTAAGCCAGCAGCGATGAGCAGGGTTCTAAAATATGGCAATTGTAACCAAACGTTTTATACAACACATACCATCCAGCTATCATCATTATGTTCTGGAATGCTATGTCATCTTGTGATAAGTGAAGCAATAAAATTAATGGTTATGGTTATGGTTACCAGAAAGTTCTCAGAATTAAAAGACTGTATTTCATTCCATCCATGAATCAGCCCTTCAATACCCAGAAGAGTCTGAGTGAGGGAAGCCAACTATTTTGAGTACAGGGTAAGATCTAGGTCAGTTTCCTTCTCTGCCATGTCAGTCTCCAGAGGGCAGTGACAATGACAAATCAGTAGAAGAAACCTGGATCAGCCTAATCCAATCCCTCCCTTCCAGGGCGGTGCCGCTTGATAAGCACCCACTGTAGTTGACCCATCTGTCTCTCTCTATTAACCTGTACAGTCTTTTGAAGCCCTGGTAAGTGGGAATTTTCTGCTTAGCCCCCACAGTCTACTTACTGATAAATAGTAGCCAATTAAATTTATTTATAATGGCACAATGCAATCGACAGAGTGTGGGAAAAATTACGACTATAAACTTACAAAGCCGGGTCTAATGATTCAGCGGCTGTCAAGTAAGTAAGTCAGCTGCTCAGCGAGGAAAATTTCTTCATCATGTCACGATAGCAATACTGTACGAAACTTTCTCTGTCACTCTAAGTATGTAAGTAAGTAAGTGTATCCTTTATTATACCAATTGCTAACTGCATTTTGGTTTACAAAGCAGTCATTTTTGTGGTTCAGGGAAGCCTAACATACCATAAAAGTCAAAATATGCCAACTATCCTTGGCGTTAAACTGCATCGTAAATCACCCGCATTATAAATGTTTTCCAAGCCAAACTGTCAGCATGCATGGGGGGGAGGGGCATGGTAATAGCCCATATAATACATGTCCTTCTTCCATATCCTTGTTCTTTTTCTCATCCTCATTCTGCTTATTCTTGCTCCTTCTCTTCAGCTCTTTATATTTCAAGCATATATCCCAGTGAACTGTTGGCGACTCAGCCCACAATTTATTCTGAGTCAAGTTTGACATCTTGCATGCTAATTTCTTATTATCATTTTTTTTATATCCGGTACACATTATCTCTCAGGATTTCAAAAACTAGGGATAGCATTTTTCTGAGATGGCTAGTCATTATTGATGTTGAGCCTATTAATTGTTATTGCTGTAATCACTATTTTATTCTTATTATTATTATAATTATTATCATCATCATCATCATCATCATCATCATTGCTATTATTGTTATTATTAACAATCCATGTGATATTGCAGAATAAAATAAATATCCATCTAGACTTGGTGCCAACTAAATGTATGCATGAATGTATATAACATGTATGTGTCTATGACCGTAAACAGTGAACTTTTAAGAACCTCACAAAAACGCTGCAACACGAATATCTAACATGTTTCTTGAACTGCGGTGGTTGTTCCAGAAGGTGGTTGTTCCAGAAGGATGGTTCAGCAGGCCTAAACAAGACAGCATGGTGTGGCTGCACCATTGTACTATAGTGCAGGACTATCAGATCTCCACAGGCTGCATAATGCAGAGTTTATAAACTTGGTTCAATTCTTTTCTCAACTGTGAGCCAATGCAATGTTCTGCATACAGTTCAAAATATGTGACCATTTGTACAAGCTTGCCACAGTTGACAGAATAGTTGGTGGCAGACAGAAGCTGTGGAATTTGAAACTTCCATAGGTCGCTAGGAATGCATGACAATAGTTCATGCACATCATGATGAAGGAACGAACAAGGATCACAGCGGTATCATGCGATAAATTATGATGAACATGATCTGGCACAATTTGTAAAAGCACCACCTGAAGAGAGAGCTGAATGGGCCACCACTGATAGATTGCCATTCAGATGTCAATCTCCTGTCAATCTCCCGGATGACATGAATGGCATGATGTGTAGTAGTTTCCAGCCTGAGAAAGCTGCCCATATAATTTCCTTGTCCCTCTTTGCTTTTGTCTATTGAGAGCCAAGTTACATGAACTGCATTTCGCATTTTCAATGGAGATGCTTCTATGTCAACTAGGTCTGTTCTATGTCATCCAGGTCTGTACACAATGTTCTGTACCTTTGATACAGAGGCCAAATGTCTGATAGGTTGCATGTTCAGTACAGTTGAACATCATGCCCATTCTGGATACTATACACAACATATCTGACATATCGGCTGACATGGCTCTTTAATATTGTCCACATTTATGATCATATTCTATCAAATAAAAATTGGTAATCATAGCTAAACAAAGCAACCAACAGAGAAAGGTTGTCTGTGTCAAACAGAACAATGCCTACAGCAGGAGTCTACCTGGGATAATTAGTGCAATAGGTTGAGTAGATTACAAAGCCATCAGTCTCACTGACGAAACAACCAGCAATCTTGATTGGATGGTGGTCGCACTGCTCAAGCTTCGTCAGAAAATACCTAGAACAAATAATCAAACACATTTTACATGATTACAAGTCACACTGAACAGTTGTGTGTAACGCTAATGCAAATAACATTGCCAAATTTGATAGTACATAATGCAGTTCCATATAATTCTTGCAATAAAGTTATCTAACACCAGTTGTATCTTAATACTAGTCTAAAAACTGGACTAAGTGTCAGATGAATCAGGCAAATGACACGTTTATCAATAGGGAAAACTATAGCCCAAAGGAAAAGTTAACTTACACAATCAAATGCACAAGACACAGTCTTATAAATCAATATCAACTACAGTGAGATACAGATACATCTGTTAGTTGCTATGATGATGACGAAGGTCATTTAGTGCTTAAAGAATGAGAAATCAATACTGCAGTTATGCTGCTCCTCCCTTGTCTCAGATGTAAAAACTGCTCTAATTGCCAGACGAATCCGGTTTAATCTCATGACTGTGGCTTGAATTATGTCAACCAGTGTTTACTGCTTAGTAGTAATGAACCTAAAAGTCAGGTTGTGATTTGTGATTTACGCTCTTTGGGCGTGGCTTGAGACTTTGAATCTGACATTGACAAGAACAGTAGAGTTAAGCCCATAATCGCTTGTTAACAAGTGTGTGGGCAACCATCCATGGAATCCCAGGAATTCTCAACCTTCTATCCTTCTGGGGCCAATAAATGAGTACCAATACAAGTTGGGAGGTTAACTGCATCTGGAGTAGGTATGCTTTGGTCAGTTGAAGATCCTCCTTAAACCACAGAACCAAGCTTCAAGCAGCATATATATATAGTGCACAAAAAGTTATGACCATTCTACTTGACCTTTTTTACTTTCAGCAACCGTATTACCTTGGCAACTGCTCTCAAATACAATGTATTGTATTGTATTTAGAAATTTATAAAGTGCCTCTCACAGTACTACCCAATCAGAAGTGCATATGTTGTAACTGTGCAAAAAGACAGAGTTTAGTTATACTTCATAGAAGTCATTCCAAACTCTGGACAAGCATTCACACCACATAGACAGTCTACCTGTAACTGTAAGGAAAATATTGTGGACCAAAAGAGCACCAGTTGTATAATTAAATTGGTTTGAAACATTAAACTCTGGGTTGAAGCAACATGCCATCTAAGCTTTTATATGGCACACAACTAAAATACATAATTGCCCAATACCCATATATAATTCTGCTACTATGTAGAACCACAACAACAATCACTTGGTGTTGTACTCTCTGAAGGAATCGGGTTCTCCCATCGTATTAATAATACATGCTACAGCGCTAAGCAGTCCTTTTTTGCATTGCATGTCCTGATGGCTCATGGGCTTACTGGTAATCATCTATATCAGTGCTGTCCAACCTTTTTGACACCGTAAGCCACCGAAGAAGTAATTTTTGAAGCCGAGGGCCGCACCAGTCAACTCAAAAGCAGCGACTAAAACTCTTTTGAAAATTATTAACTGTATTATAATTAATTATGGAGTTATCATAATGAATGCATTTAGGGAACTGGATTTTGTGTACACATTGTCAAATGATAAGCCAAGTTAAGAATGAATAGCTATGCAAGTAGGCCAGTGACTGTCTTTTACCTCATTTTAACAGAAATTGCAAATATTTAGCGAGCTATGGCGGGCCACTTAGAATCTGCATTGCATGTCCTGATGGCTCATGGGCTGGACAGCACTGATCTATATGATGTAGTGCGCTCTACTATTGTTGCGCGAATGATGTACTCCTCTCCTGTTTGGTGGGGATTAGCTAATTTTGGCAAGCGAGAATGACTATACTCTTTGATAAAAAAAACTGATAAAGCAGGGCTTTTTGGCCTGTCACTCCCCTATTTCGAAGAGATGTGTGTCAAAGCCGACCGCGCTCTATTTGCCACTATATTGGCTGACCCTGGGCAAGTCCTCCATGGCTTCTCCCTCCAGTTCATGAACCACAATATGGTACTTTTTATGGCCACATCCTCACAACTGTGAAATTCCACGTTCTGACCTCCTCACTAGAAAGATATTCATTACCAGGATGCTTTACACTTATTAACATGTGTTATAACTTTACTATTCATTATTAGGGAAAAAAATATAGGTGTGTTTCTGGTAACAGTGGTTTTAAAATCTGGGTAGGTAGGTAGGAAAAAAATTTATTTTGTAAAATATTTTTATGCAATGCTGCATCGTTGTATAATAATAAACGAATATATCGTCATCATATTTCACCTTGCTGAGGCCAACAAAATATTTTTATGCAATGGAAAGCAATGTTATCAATGTCGCAAATGTTAAATTCATGTGTCAATAAAAAAAATCGAAAATTTAAAAAAAAAAAAAAAATAATTTGTTTAAAAAAAATTTTTTCACAAAATTTTCCCAGTCGGGCCTAAAAAAAGTGACTCGGTCGGGTTACCGGAAACACAACATTACTTTGTTTTGGCCTTATTACTACACAATATTATTACTTCCATGTGTTATTTTGCATTCTATTTCGATGTCCCATTGTGCATTTGCTAATGGAGTAATAAAGGCTATACTTATTTACTTACTTACTTACTTAATGGCTATTGTCATCACTGTTGCAGTACTTTCACAAGGAGTGCATAAGCACTCAACTCTTAAGTTAAAGGCTATACTTATTCACATTTTCTGTTTTAGTCTCATGGAGAACCACACCAGAGATGGAAATTAAAAAGATGGCAGTGATTCAATTGCCATTCCACCATTAGTATTATCAGTAATATTCATAGACACCCACAGCCAAGCAAGATCATAACTTCATTCTGAAGCAAAGAAAGTAGGTTTAGAAGGAGATAGATGGGTACTTGCTAATCCTTATCAAACAAACCTCTTGACCCATTTCACATCTGTCTTCACCTTTAAAGTACTTAAGTACACACATTCATTGAGGATTTGCACAGGTGGGGGGGGGGAGATGGGGTATTTGCCCTTTGGAATTCACATCTGAATAATTTTGGTCCACATCAGGCCTAGACAGCATGTCCTGTTTTAAAGTTATGCCCCCTCCTGTGCAAATTTCTGTAGGTGTCTATGGTGGAGCGGCAATTGAATCACTGCCATATTCTATTGATTATACACATCATTAAATGACAGTGATTTATTATTATGCTCCAAGCTAAGCAGCCAGCCAAGGGATTTAAGTAATATATTTATACTTGATATTTTATTTATTAATCTCATCATGATGTTTACTATAAATATTACGTAATTTTTATTTTCATCAGTGTGGTCTCTGTTCGGCTGAGATACCCAGATGACCAACTGATAACAACAGCTAAACATTCAACGGTTCTCCAAGGAATGAACAATGGCAAGATTTCATCAGTATGCAATTCCGATCCAATTATCCCCAAGACTATCGCTCGGTCATTGGTCGAGTAAAAACAGATGTGGTCCAAGAACGACATTACCATGAATTTCAAACTCATACAAGTTTACACTACAGTAAGTCAGTCACAGAACAATGTCTTTGTGAACCTTTTAGGCCTACAATATTAGGCACCATCAAGTATTCCTTCTGCAGTTACAGTGGAGGCCATCAATCATAGATAGGGTCATCTGATTTGAAAAAACTGAATCGAATGGACTTGAAAAATGGACTTCACTGGTTCTTCCTTTAGTGGCCTGCCTCAGTTTCAAATGTGTCCAGTAGAATTTCCATCCAAATTATAACCCCAAATTATTATTGGTACTATATCAAGGCCTAAAGCTATAATAGTATAGTCTCTAATACTATAACTGCATAATCATGCATTGATGTTACTTGCTGCGTTTTGACAGCAAGTTATGAAATAAACGAAAATACAATACAGCAATCAAGTTGGTGCATCAAGTTCCTTAATTGGATCAAAATTGCTTTTGACATTGAACAACTTCTTATCCAAGGCACTAGAGGGTTCCAAGCTTTCTTACAATTACAATAACTCATTTGATAAATAGCTCACTGATCAACAAGCATTTTGCTGTTGGGATTCTAACACCTGTTCCTAACTAAATTTAATATGCTGATTCCAAATCCGGAAACCGTTTTTGTCTATCACGTCCAGTTTTTAAGTTATAAAGTTTCTCGGATTCTTTAAGTTTTATATGCCTACATTAACACTGCGCAACAAAAAAAAATTTGTTGTTTGCTACTCAGAACTTTTTAACTGTTCTTGGCTAAATTTGGGCGCTGATTTCAAATATGAAATCGAAATTTGTCTAGCACGTCAGGTTTATTAGGTACGCATAAGTGCACACAATTGCGGATTCTCAACTCATACTATCAGTGAAAACACAGTTTAAAAAATGTATGAGGCATTTGCTTTTGTGCTTGCTCTCAACTAAATTTTGGATGCTGATTTCAAATATGAAATTGAAATTTGGCTAGCACGTCAGGTTTTTGAGGTACGCGTCGCATAGTTCATACTGCAAATGTACCGCATTAATTTTCGGTTATGTATAACCTCACTGATGCGTACCTAAAAAACCTGACAAGCTAGCCAAATTTTGATTTCATATTTGAAATCAGCGTCCAAATTTTAACTAAGAACAAATGTGAAAGCAAATGCCTGGCATTGTGTGATACAGTTTTGATACTTTGCTTTCGCTTACAGTATAGGCCTATATGAGCTGAGAATTCGCAATTGTGTAGAACTTCACTGAAGCGTAGCTGAAAAACTAGACCTGCCATCCAAATTTCGATTTCATATTTGAAACCAGCATCCAAAATTTAGCTAAGAACAAGCACAAAATCCTATTCTTCATACATTTTTAATATGAGTTGAGAGTTCGCAATTGTGTAGAACCTCACCTATGCGTATACCTAAAAATCCTGACGTGCTAGCCAAATTTCGATTTCATATTTGAAATCAGCGCCCCAAATTTAGCTAAGAACAGTTCTAAAGTTCTGAGCAGCAAACAAAAAATATTATTTTGTTGGTCAGTGAGCTATAGTACTTGACCCAGCCTACATGACCCATACTCAGAAAAATTCTGTACAAGAACTGCACTGTGAATGGATGGCCCCTAATTACAGAATACAAGAGCCATTCATTCCAACAACTCATCCAATCAAGTACTGAAGTGCCTTGATAAGAACACTGTGTACAGATTACCTAAATATCATATGCAGGTGTTCTGAGGTGATAAGAAAATTGACACAGGTGTTTCAAATGTCTTACACAAGGAAATGCATCAATATGCATCCCAGCCATTAATGTCTATAGCCAAGCACTTATTGTAAAACAACATAAACTCTATCACAGTGCAAAGGAGGACCAAAGCCATGCTGCAGTAACTAAACCTAAAGAAAATCATATCATAAAATTGAATCAGGGTTGCCATAAGCTTGAAAATGAAGGCTCGTGAAACATATTTTCAGCGGCAGGGCGTAGCTTTCGAACCAAAGATGGTGCTTTTATTTAGGAATGTACAGAGGTAATGACAGTGCACCCAGGAGTGGAGTTGTCAACAGCAGGCTGCAGACGTTCAAGAAACCATGCTGAAGCAAATAGCCAAGACTGTTCTGGCATGGTTTAAGTGAGAAAAAATAGGGCCGAAACTTGATAGTCTGCTTTAGTCTGAAGTCAGCTCCTGAAGCAAAGGGTAAGCAGGTGCATTTAGGAATCATGATGGGAAAGTGCCCTCAGTGAAAGGGTTGTTGACTGCTGATGTAATCCCATGGTCCTAAACTTCAAAGCATTCCTTGAGAAAGTACAGATGACATCCAGACATTAGTGCTTGCAAAGAGAAGATGAGACTCAAACATGGCAGAGGTAGTTCAAGCCAAATGACACTGGGGCTCAGGCTTACCGGTAAGAAAGGCCTACAGTAGCTGACTGACTTAACAGACTTAGGGGGTCAGAGGAATAACCAGGTGGGCTTTAGCTTTTGGAACAGTCATATCCTGGCAGCTGACACTAAGATTCTATTTTAAAAGATTTATCATAAAGTGTCAGAAGTATGGTGAAGAAAACAGATCAGAGGGAAATTCTTTTGAATATGTAACTGAAGTTAGTAACAAACACAGAGAAAAAAAGAAAATTTAAGCTAAAACAGAATTACTTGATGCAATGAATCCATACCGAAATACACAAAATACAAACTAACCTGTTAAACTGCCAGATTGTTTCAATATTGCCAAACAAAGCTTCAAAGACTTCACTCGACAATTCCAGTTCAGAGTTCTCTCTTAAATGACCAATGTAACCCTAAATGAAAAAAACAGCAAAATCAATTGGTCAGTTTTTGAACAAAAGAGCATTGTTCTATATCATTGTTTTTACTGTTTTGATCTTCACATTGTTGTTTATATGAGAAACTTAACAAATCAACAATGAGCGTGTACTAAAAGTATCTGGGAAACCAATCAGCTCGTCATTAAAGTGTAAAACAAGAGACCTGTCTGTAATAATATCTTTTAATGGGTGGTGTGACTGAATTGCATTCATATTTCACCATTACATCTTTGATTTTATTATATAATTATGTTCATTTGTATAAAAAAAGCCAGGTCAGGAAGCATTTAGTACTTAATGTATGCTAAAGCATATAACGAAAAATATCCCACAGGGCAGACAGTACACAAGAAATTCTAAGATATTAAAGTTAGGAGAACCACATTAATATTTAGCCTCAGGCCAGAAAAGGGAGGGAATAAAGTAGGCCCGATAATCTGCTATGATTGTGACATATAGTAATAAACTTAAAATGGTTCATTTAAGGCCTCTTTGGTTTCAAAGATGATGGGCATCCAGTAAGGATATGATTTGCCTCCACCCATTGGGTGGTATTTTCAAGATTGTAAACAAGCCACATAACTGACTTTATACACATTATATGGCAAGACACTTTCTAAACCTAGGAAAACAGTTTTGCTACCACAGTGCAAACAGTTCACCACCTCATCTGTTTGTAAACAGGCCTTGGTAAAACAGCCGACTGGTTGGTAGTTTAAAGTTCAGCATTTGAGTTACTTATGTTACTTTTCCTAACAACAACAAAAAAATACATACAGCAGGGAACTGGATGCACTTTACAAGCATTTGAAATAATGAACAGGATATGGAGAAGCAGAGAATTAACAAAGAAAACCAAGACAAAAATTTATGAGACGATGATACAGCAGATTTTCCTATATGAATCGGAATGTCGGACAATACAAGATGAGAAAAGCTGTTCTACAGCAGAAATGAGTTAGCTGTGGCAGATCGCGGAATTCAAGACTACAGAAAATAAGAAACAATGACATAAGACAATCACTAGGTATCCAAACAACTCTGCTAGACAAAGTTGTTCAACGAAGACTCTGAAAACTCTGATGCTTTGGACATGTACAGAGAATACCAGTTGACTGAATCCCATACATGAAAGAGTCTCAGGAAAAAGAAACAAAGGCAGACCAACACTATGACAGAAAATAATGAGGACATAACATTACTTGGACTAACACTAAGGGGAGCACTGAACTTGACACTGATCAAAGGACAATGGAGATCATTATTCCTACATGTCATAGCCAAATGGCTGGGCTCAATAACTGATAATGATGATGACAATCATTTTATAATTAACAGATACCAAGGGAGTGGAGGTGAAAGGTGTGATGTTGATAGGTCAAAGTAGGCTAATGACCGGCTGCCTTGCTGTTTGGTGTTCAAATTGAGACCCTTAACTTAAATCTTGCAACCTATTTTAAAGCCACCCACAGCAAACCCATTTCTCTTTGCATGTTTGTTTTCCACTTATGTTCAAAATGTTCTAAGAGCCTTAGGTCAGGGCTGAAGCATAATGTGCAAGGCAGTTCGTTCCTTCACGGTTGCAGTAACTCAGCTCAACTGACCAATATCACACAGTTGTAACTTTAACTTTAAACCTATCATCAAATTCACTTAGTGCATGCATACCACATTTTCATGTTCTCGGATATTTCTGTACTACCGGGTACATTCAGTTTTACTCAACAGTCTATATCCAAGCCAACTTTTCAGGTCCTATATTATGGCTCCTTACTGCAATAGACCAATGACACAATATGAGTAATTTACAATGAAATTTTAACATTATTTTAGCCAAAATTAAAAAGTTATCATCTGAAGGCTTCATTGTATATGGGTTAAAGGCTTCATTGTATATGGGTTAATCACCTTGAGCAGAGTAGTTAAGTTTCTATGCAGTCACATGAACTCAGTTGAGGTACACATAAATATGGTCACATGAGAAAATAGCCATAGTAGAGGATGATCTCAAAAGCATTTAAAAAATTTACAAGATATCGAGAAACAGAAGAATAACAAACCCAATTCTAGAAATATATGAAATTATGATACAATCCTTTTTCAATATATGTGGTCTTCAGATTCCTGAAATTTCTCTGCACACAACTTAATTCTGCTGTGAGGAATCTTTTGCCATCTTGCTTTTGCATTGCCCAGCATTCTGATCCATATAGGGAAAGCATAATCTCATATTTTGCTATCATGGGATTTTTTTATTTGTTTGCTTCTCCGTATCCTGTAATTTTTTCCAATGCTTGTGAGGTGTGTCCAATTCTCCTGTGTATGTCTTTTTTATGTCTTATCTAAGTAGGCATCAAGAAACAGTTTCTGTAGGCACTTTAAGCCTTAAAACCAATGGTATGTGAATTAAATTTAGCCTTTAAACGCATGAGAACACGGTATCTGCAATGTTCCTCCTAGGAGGAAACCAACCGTCCATATCCTCATTCTCGTAACAGTCACCACCATATTACGTAATTCTACATCAACCTAATCTAATGACTTCTACATGGGTAAGAACAGGATTTCTATCTCCCAAGTAGTATGTCAGAGAGGAGGTGAACAGCTAATGGAACCTTTACAATCGTTATCTATGGGAAGCTGACCTGAGGCACAGTTTCTAAAAGCAGATGTAGTATTTAGAGCACCATGCCTCCGGCGGGGACTCAGGCAAGGCACAGGCCATAAAAATGTCAATACTCAATTGATTTGTCTTTAAGCCGTGTGGGGAGGACTTAGGTGAACCTGGAAAGTGGCTGCTAAATGTACTGAGTGCATGCATAATATATGCAACTGGATGGTTGAATACATGTCCCAACTCATCCCTACAACACTTCACTGAATCCCTACAGAAATAATTACTGGTCCTCCAGACCGAGACACTTGTCCAATAAATCTTATAATCCGCCATCCATTGCATGGTCAAATGAATCTGATCACATGCAGAGGCACGGATTCTGGTACATGTGTTAATACATAGGCAAGCATCCTGTTATTTGCATAATATATACCGTGTTTTACAAATGTCTCAAAGGTTCAAAACATGGATACCTCACATACCGAAAAGGTGCTACATAGCATGAGCTGATGGAACAGTTCAGATTTTTTGGAGGAAGATTGTTCTAGAAGAACAGTTAAATGCACAAGACAGCATAACAGTGAGAAGCACTGTAACTTGCCCCAAAATGGATCCATGACTCCAAACTGTGAGTATTCTATGCCTAAAATACTTACTGAGAAGTTTCATTTGCTCTACCACTAAATCTTTTATTACAGAAAAGGGGGATATCACTTAGGGTGGAGCATGGAATGTTACTGTGCTACATCGAACATCAATAACAATGACCATATTCTAGACATTTGTCTGTAATGTCAAATTAAACCTGCAAAAACAAATCTCTGTCCTTAAGTTATAAAGCCTTACACCTGAACACTACATTCTGTACAAACATGAATTAAGTAAAAGGGGTTATGACAAGTAGGAGTAAATGAATTCTGTTTTTAGTAGTTCAACCATTGAAACTCTCATTTCCAGGCCGCATTAATGAAATGGTATGTCGTTATCTTATCAGAAATTAAATCCCTCCAAAGTCCATCCAGTTAAATGAAAGCATTATAGCAGATTATCTGAGAGTTAAGGGAAAAGGTTTCAGTGGCTGTACCACTGTTTCTATCTTGATCAGAACTGCTAACACAAGTTAAAGCCTGGCTCCATTTATCAGTACTGGGCAGCGGGTACGCACCTGAACTGTTAAGTACCAGCAATATACACAAAATGTCATGAAATCTAATTTAACAAAATAGTTTCACCCAACCTGAAACAAGAATGTTGACTAGAAGAATGTAAATTAAATCACACTGTCTATAGCACCGTAAGTGGCATGCTACTTTCAAGGTCTATTACAAAGTCAACTGAACTGTTTCCAAAGAATTTTTGGAAGCATTAAAATCTAAGGACTCATAGCAAGATCGTGTCTTATATAGGACAATTCCTTCTGCAAAACACTCACAGTCGAAAAGTTTAAAGGACTGCAATGAGATCCACTTTTAAATCTAAAACCCATTTAAGAGTCAGTCACAGAAACACTTCAGAAAGGTAATTCTAAGAGTCTGAAAGGCAAAGCAACTATGAATCATCCTCTCTTGTGGATGTCAAACATTCAAGACAAAAGCAAAAATGTTTCCACACAGAAAAGCTAAAATGTGGAAGAGTATCATTTATAAATAAAGAGCTGGTAGGTCTGTATAATGTTAATGAATGGTGTAATTTCAATGCTGGTGAAAGCCTTCTAGCAAGGTAAAACACTACAATTAACAATTGATAAGATCTTATTTGTACAAACTTGTCAGAATGAAGAATACACAGTAATTACAATGAGGATAACAAAAGGCTGAGTTACAGAAAAACTAATTGACAGCCTAAACACTCTAATGTCCATTTTTTAAAGATGATAGCCACAGATATAACTGTATATTAATCAGATGTTCTAAAACTTTTATAATATTGCATTCGTCTTTTTGTTGTACTGATATTACACTAGTTTTCAACACTGTATATATTGCTGCGATTACTTACTTACTTAAATTAGAAAACAAATCAGAAAACTGAAATTAGAAAACAAATCAGAATTGGAAATACAACAAATACTAGGAATATAAGAGTAAACAAAAAATAAATAATACTGACAGGTTGAATTATTTATTGATGCTCCATTTATGTATCAGTAAATAAATTTGCCAAAGTTCACTCAGAACATTAGTGGGCACTCTGCTGAAAGAAATTAGCAACCATCACATCACAATTTATGTTAAATGGAGAATCTAAAAGTACAATAAGTGAAGCAGAACTGTCTGGCTTATTGATGTTACTGGAAAAGCAGACTTATCAAGTTCATCCTCATTGCCATAGGCCAAAGCAATTAATCATTGCATGTTGGAATCTATTCTGGCACATACTTCAATTCTGATGCATTAACACCTAGTTCAGTCTTTATAACTGAACGCTTTCAACTCAATCTTCTCCTACCCTGAGCAGGCCTTTCACTCTAAGATTCCACACTGCAGGACCCCTCAATTGTCACTCTCCTCTGCACACCATCAACATACAGCCAAAAATAGGATGCCAAGGGTTTGACAGGATGCTCAAAGTCAGAGATCATTTTTAATAATTGTTATTATGATAGACTTAAATTGACAACATTTAATTAAAATGGCATTAACTTAAATTGTGTGTCTAGACAAAATTAACAACAAATAATTGAAATGGCATTAACTAAATTGCCTACTGCATAGGCAATTTAAGTGAAGGTAAGGAATACGTTAACAACTGAATATACTGCAAGCATAGACTTAACAGACAAGTAACAGAAAACAATTGTTTTAAGTTAATTTCAAATGCTGCTATAAGCAAAAGCACTTGATAAATATAATCTGACAATGGCAGGAAACTTTTGAGTGAAAATATATGGTAAACATTTTAGCTCAGTGAAAGACCATAACAAGGAAAAATATTTACCACAAAGACAGGATATTAAACAATTGAATCAGTTATAGATTACAGAGCAAAGACCAAAGGATGCAAAACAGACATTTAAGTTGCCCTATTGAACTGTTCTAAACCAGTTGTTAGCAAGATGCCATTTGCACACGAGAGATGGACTTCAAATTCTATTGTCAGGCCATAAAATCAGAAACATGCTGCTCAGCGAAAGGTTGAACTACTTAGAACAGAAATCATTTACCCCTACATTGCATTATCAAAACCAATCCTTTTAAAAATTGTCGTCAATGCAATAAGCTCTGCTATTCACAGATCTATGTAAGAATATACTTGAGATATCAGTATGTCCCCTATGAACTGAGGGGATATGCTCATTTCCATTTCATCAGCCTCTGAGCCCTGCCATGGACAAATCCTATGGTCCAGGATGCACTGCCAATGCACATTAGGACTTTCTGTTAACTGCCCAGCTTATGCATTTACTTCCCATCTTAAGCCATTACCAAATTATGCTGCTTGTTGACCAAGGCAGTTGTGCATAACCAACTTGTCCAGGGTGATTACTTAGAGTCTCCTCAGCAGACTTGAAACAGAACAACAATTTAGTCACAGATCCATTGCCCTAACTGAATAGATCATGTTTCATAATTATCTTGGCAGTGGCCTACAATACTGAAAAACAAAATTCAAGACAAAACACAATTCAAACGTGCAAAATAATGGGTTATAGAAGATCACTGTTCAGAACAAGTGGTACAATTCTGTGGAATTTTCGAATGGTTGAACTACTTAGAACAGAATTCACTTACCCCTACATGTATATTATAAAAACCAATTCTATTGAATATTACCAATGTGTCCTTGGTTAGATTCATAGTGAACCACAAGAAAATGACAATAATTGGAAACAACATAAACTGAAAGGAAAGTCTGACCTCTGATTATACCGCAATATCCATGCTGCCATCAGCAAGAAAATTCAACAACCACAAACCTCTAGCATCAGATCCAGAAAAGAGTAAAAGTCCAATGATGGCATTATCTTACCTATCTTACCCAACTAGTATTTTTAAAAGAACTGTACACGAAACAAGAATCTTCACTTAGATTACACAGAAATAAATACCTGGACGATGTCTGACAAATCTTTAACATAGCTTCTCTCAGTCTCCAGGATCTCAGACACGACTCTTTCAATGTAAACTGTTCCCGTAAGCAGTTTTAATTCGTGATTGTCAAACGATGGCATCAGACAGTCAAAACTGGTCCGTGCTGAACTGCCCGTAGACTCTTCGACATCAACATCGCTGTTTGCCGAGTAATCATCCGTAATTTGTGAAATGTACTGGTGTGACCCGGTGGTCTGGATGCCATCCAAAGGACAGTTACCTAGACCAGTGGTTGGGACCCTATCTTCCATAATATCCTTGTTGAAGAATCGGATGGCAGGAGGGGAGCAGTGGACATCTGCTGGGGAGCATTCAGCAACTGTGGACAGCGTCTCACAGCTGGCATCATATCCGCTTGCCTCCACAGCTGAACCTGCTGCTGTAGAAGACATGTTGGCCATCCTTTTCCTCACATGTCGAGGCAGAGACGAACTGGAAGAGGCAGAAGATGAAGTGGAACTGATGCTCAGAGGTCTCTTCCTATCGTCTGCCTCTGGGAACGCAGAAACTGGAAGTGTCACTGGAAGCGAGAAACGAACATCGTTTCCATCTTCCACACGGCTCTGCGCATCTCTTCGGAACCTAGAATTCACCACGTCTGTTCCAAGCACCACTGGTTTCTGAAGGACTTCCACATCATCACAGTCCATGCTAACAGAAACACGAATAGGATTAAACCTGTGTTCTTGGTCAAACGATTTCTTTCCTGCACATACGGAGTTTCTAGCAGCTGAAATATCGTCAATTACGCTCTCAGCAACGGATGTCTTGTTCATCATAACCGTGTCGGCGAATGTCTGTGTTGAGAGATTTGCAACTGAACTCATTCCTCTGCTTACATCATCATAAATAGATATCAATCCAGACGACAGACTCAGTGACGAGCCTGAAATCACACATACATACAACGTGCATTACGAACTCGGTCTTATGCAAATTGTTCATCTGTTCTGTGCATTAGTCATACTAGGGTAACTCATAAAAAAATCCTGTGTCATATCAGAACACTCAGAACTTTACCAGAAGATTCAGAGCAGGTTAAAACTTTATCAGTGGTGGGTTAGTCATTTGATTAATCACAGCCTGGAACGAAAATTAATTCAGTCCTAATTTATTCCTCCTCATTGTGCTTGGCTGACATATCACTTCAGATCATATTACCTCAAATATGATCAAAGCAAAGCTGAATACCTCAAAACAAATGTCTACACTCTGAATGCTGGTTTAATCACATCACATTTCCTTCTGTTTCATTCATTACTACTCATGCTGGAAAATTCCATGATTACTGTGCATAAGTACAGTTTATAAAGCTCCTATAAAAATAATGCAATGGTCAGTACTGTTCTAAATTTAACTGCAATAATAATGTTTTCATATATGTGATCCAGGGAATCAAAATGACTCAGATGTTGGCAAATTACATTTCTAGGAAAACAGCAACATATGAAGAGAGTCTTTTTTGGAAATGGGAAAAAGTTGTTTTTTTTACATTTCGGATATCTCACATTTGATGAAATTCATTGTTTTGGGGGGATTTTTCTAAAGGCATTGTTTTAGTTTCCATGATTGCACATTAAATTAATTCAAAATAATTTTGAACAATTGGACATAAATTTTTTTTAAATTTGTCAAAAAGTAAGGTAGAACCAAAATGTTGGTGTCATCTTACAGCCAAAAAATTGGTCTTTAAAAATATGTAAAATACTCGTATTCTAAAATTTTTGACATGTGAACCATTTTGATTCCTTGGGTCACATATGTCTATAAACATGACAGTGATGGTCCTGTTAATATTTTCATAAAAAACTATCATCATCATCATCATCATCATCATCATCATCATCATCATAGATCACCAGTCAACCACTTAGGTGAATAATATATTAGGTGCATGGAGTCAAAACTGGAATGCTGTGCTGTGGCATAACTTCTGCCTATTGATACAAGGCATAAAACAGGTTACTACAGGTTATTTACAATCCAACAGACCAGTCCAGGCATAAAATCAGATGCCATCCATGCTCAGGTCACATACTCCAGACACCTGACATACAAACAACACACTATAATGGCTGAACGCAGAAGGAAACCTGAAAGCTTTCTTAGTTCCAATTCCCAAACAGATAGCTAGCTGACTTGGTGTAGGTAATTGTGCTCTTAAAACCTGTTTCCGCTGCTTTCCGATGGATGTTAAACATCTTTAAATGCAGAACAGAAACTAACAGCTCTTGCACAATCTTAAAACCCAGAGCATTTGCATTAAGCTCAGTTATCTGAGGATCTTGAGATGATTCAACAAGGTTCTTCTACACAAATGTCAAAAGATGAATGCAAGCAGATGAACAGTCCCTAAGCAGAGAGGTAGCCATGGGTATGAAGTGGTAGGAAATTAGTTTTCCTAGTCTCCTTGTGTAATAGCAGGTAAATAATACACAAAATCACTTAATGGCAAATGATTCAAGGAAAGTTCAGCTTTCCATCAGATGTTTAACTGAGATTGTTCTGCCCAACCTAGTTCAAATAATGATCATATTATATGGAAATAAGTGGTGTCAACCATCTGTTTTATAACCACAAAAAATTGTCTTGACCAGGTTAATTAACACTTTCTCCATTGTACCATTGTGTCCAACTGTTTGTGAACCAATAAACGAAATACAATAATAATAATAATTTACTTTTCGCTTCCTAAAAGCATCTTTCTCAGATAGGTTCAGGTTAATTAACACTTTCTCCATTGCCTTTACCATTGTGTTAAACCAATCTGATTAGTGAACCAATAAAACGATTATCGAATTCTGCCTCTTAAAATAAGCCAACGAAATAAAAACCCCCATTTACTTTTCGCATCCTAAAAGCATCTTTCTCACTCTTGCAGATCTTCAGACTTCGAATACTAAGCACAATTCATTTTTACATGCCTTTAGTAAAGGTATAACAATCCTATTCTAACCCTAAAATGTACAGTACCACAATAATAACACACACATGACATAAAAACAAACAATGTTGACCCAGACTACCACTCTACCTCATTACTCACACACCAAAGTTTCTATCAGCATAATTTAAAGCCCCAATTGTCTCTCATTAATATTAATTAGATGATTAAACACAGTTGGGGTTATCTGCCTAGGCAAAAATAATTGCCCAACTGAAAAGGGTAATTAAGAGAGGCTGGAGTATAAAAATTACTCTATTATTGTCAGTCAGATGCCACAGCAGGTAGGCCAATATGCACTCTGTGATGTGCATAACTATACGGACCTGTGCAATATATATAAAAAACTGCATCCTGCATCAGACTGTATGTGGCAAGTCAGACAGACACAAGCACCACACACATATTGCTCTTGTATTATAACCAGGATGAGTAAAACATCTCCAAAGAGAAGTCCTTGTCAACTGGCAGGCCATTAAGTATAACACAATCCTCGTACCTACGATAAGTTATACATACTGGTCATTTGCACAGGACATAACATACAGGTAATACTCATATGCAGCGTAATACAACACTCACATGTCTATTACAGTAAAAGTGAGGGTAGCATAAGACTCACAAGAAGAGTACTGCTGAATCAACTGCACATTCAGAATAATTGGATTACAGACAGGCTTCAATAATCATATAACACAAAATAAATTAGGAAACTGAGGACAAACAGTACTTTATCAGAACTGGGAATAAAAGGATAATTTTAGACCTAACACAAAGCAAGTAAAACAAAACATCAACAACACGAACTGCTTTATCAAAGTTAAGTAAAGAATGTGTTGTGGTGTTATATCCCTCAAAGCTATTTACTTAAAACACCATATCGGTTAACACGCCATGGAAGAAATGCAGTGTAGCCTATAGTGTTAAATATTGGTTTTCACAACCGGATGTATGGACGGACGGACAGACAATTGGATGGACAGACCAACAGTCAGTCAATCCGCTGGACTAACGCACCGACGGTCAACGGATGGATGTTTGGTTGGGACGGTCGGATTGACTGTTGAATGGACGAAATGATGGTTGGATGGACGGTCAGATGGAAGGCCTGACAGTCGGATATGACTGATAGCCAGTGAGATGAATGGTTGGATTGTTGATGTATGGGTTTAGTTAGACAATAGGTTATTTCTGCATTAGTCCATTTTAAGCGTGGCTCAGCGAGTACACTGTTGGACGGATTGTGCCCCAATGACAGCATGTTAACGGGTTCGCACTGTATGTGGTGAAGTTAAGGAAACAGTTAAGCATCGTCCTCCAATTCCTAATATGGGATATAGGACCTTTGCTTATGTATATATCTCTGAGGCTGTACACAGTTCAAGATAACACCTTGAACTGTGTACAAGAATTTAAAACCTAAGTCTTAGGGGTGGAAGTACACTGTAAGCTCACTGGCCACTGTGCTACCCATGAGGAATACTAAGTCAGTGAAACATATGCTTGTGAGTTTCCAAGGCATTCAGTACTTCAAGTCTAAAGACTCCATGACAGAACAAGCACACATCATATACATATTGGATAAAAGTATCATCTCCGTTAAAAGAAATATTCCACTTGTCCCCAACAGTTAAATACTAGAACATGAATTTACTGCATTTTTTAGGGTCTTCTTTCTCTTTCTCTATCCCTTTGTTATTTTCCTCAACCTTTCTCTCTCTTTCCTGCCCTAACTCAGTTTGGTCTATTTCGAAAAGGCCGAGGACAAGTGTGGGAGATTGTAGCAATTAAGAACAGCATTGATCCCAAACACTAGGAGGTTGAGGAGGAATAGGAGATACTCAGCAAAACAGTCCAACCCACAGAGCTACACTCAATTAGTGGAACTTAACAAAGGCTCAATTTACAGCCTCCTTCCTACAGGGCAATGTTTACCAGCTTTTACTTTTTAACTCAAATGATAAGCTTTACCAGCTGACACAGAGACAGGTTTCCTTAGAATTCTTCACGTTCTGCCAAGAATGACCTGCCCACGGAATGGACCACAGTACAGGAACAGCTCCTCTCCCACAAGTAGTTATCTGACTACTGGAGATTCACAACTACCGGTATGCTCTCATGCAATAAACTATTTTGTGCAATAAACTATTGTGCAATAAAAAGCAGAAGGCTCAACATAGGATCCTGATAAGTCATGGTTGAATTGCATTTGCTAAGATCAGCTTCAGATCCCTTTCCTTAACAGTTCTCTTCCCTTGCTTAAATCATTTCATTAGTCTGTGACACTGATTTTGACCTCTGGGTTGCCACTTGTGTCTCCCGTTAAAAAAGTGCTAACTCACACGACACTCACAGCTCAAGTAATTTTACGGATCTACTAAATATTATTGCAATGTCAAACATCCTGAAGGTAACCCTTCCCGACAGTTCTGATGCGTCGCTTTATTTTTACGAATTCAGGTTGCTGTAGTTCAGTTGACGATGATGATAATGATAAATCAATTATGAAAAGGATCACAATTACACCGACGCTGATACTCTGGATCATGCTAGATAGTAATAACCATCAGAATGACCCTGAAGCACTGTGTTAGTGTACGCTCTCCTTCCCAACAGGTCACTGTCAAACTATCATCACGGTGATAGGTACCCTCATCCTCATCATCACCAATACCAACACCGTTATCATCTAACATCTGCCAGTACAACACCACATCCTCAACAACATATTTTTTTCCTAATTACTTTGCTATCAAAATAATGATAACATAATCACTTCAGTTGGAAACTTAAGCTCAAGTAATGACATGGCACAACAATGGCTAAAAATATCCACAGTCGTGACCAAAGAATTATGTTCTAATTAGATCTAGCCGGTGCCATAACAATACACTCTGTCTTTAAGCGTGATAATTAACTAAGCTAAACAAAATAAGCTTGACAAATATGCACTGAACAGCAGGTGTCAGAAATAATGTGTAGGTGTTGGATCAGTCAAACAGGGTGGTTCCATAGCCAGCATGTCAAACGTGCAGCTCTGTTATAATACATACATGCAGAGCATTTTCTTCATTTCACCTTCAGTAGGAAATAACTCTCTCCTGTGGTTTGCCCTAAAGCATTTCAATATGCGCAGGCATATTAAGACCTCTGGCCATTGTTCAGTCACTTTCCAGAACAGTTTGCTTTATATGCTCTCAGGCTGGCTCCACCAGCGGCAGACAATGCATAAGTAAACCCACTCTGGTCCCTGACAGGTACAGACAATACCCTATGTTCTCTGCTGCTGGGTGAACACCAACATTGACATTATCTCCTATACCATGAGTGTCTCTTTGCTGAGACTCATCCAATGCCATCTGGTTTTCATCTGAATATACAGCACAACAGCTAGATGTACAAGTGTTTAAGTCCTGTAAGTACTGCTATCCAATTCTTCACATATACACTAGATCAAGGACACCAAACAGTAGGATCAGGTGATTGCTGGACATTCTGAGGACAGTTACTACTGCTGAGAATTAACACCATTATTGTATAAACCACATAAAATCTATAAAATGTGCATAAACAGCTGTTGGAAACAGAACTTAAGTTAAGCACTAACTGAAGTCTTGGGGTCATCCTTTCCCAGGAACTCACAGTCTTTGAGCAAGTAATTTTGTATATTGTGTTTGCTTTTCTCAGCCATGGCAAATGTAGGTAATTTCATGTTCATTTTCATCCAGTGCTGCAATTACTCTTGTCCATGATTGACTGCTGCAGTGGTCACTGCAGTGGGGTGCACCAGGCCACTTGAATGCACCTGAATGCAGAGCTGCTATAGACTTATTGGGCATTCAGAAATTTAAGTGTCTTGTATTATGTACATGATGTACTTTATTAGCTGCCTGTTTCACAGCTCTACTCAAATTTAAGGTTTCTATTGAGGATGTGGCAATGACAGTTGGGGACTTGGCGAATATGACAAAGCATATTTACCCAACTTGTGCTTGTGTCAGCTTTGCTACCCTATTTAAGGTTTTTTGGTTGGGCACAGAAATCTTCACTTCACAGCCAGAAGTGAACCTGTGTTTCCTTTGGTGAGAGCTTAACGATGCAATGCTGCCTCTTCAGCAGTTGGGTCATCTACCTGGAATGTGAGACTGGGTTACCACAGCTGTGAAGGGACACCAGCAAATCTCTTATGTTTTAAAATAATGTTTTAAAATAGCCAGAAGCATAAAATGTCTGGCACAGCATTACAATCACTTTTGCTCATATCTAGACAGCAACGTGGCCTGAAAAGTAATCGTTTCTACTAAGCGTTCAAATCCTGAAACTAGTATTGACTATTTGGCCAATGTCCTGAGCAGCATATTTGAAACATCTCAAGAAGTTAGATTTCTGCAAATAACTTCGTTTTCACTTAGACTTCAGATTGCCGGCGTATATTCTAATCGGGGATTGGGGATTCGCAATGCACCCTAACTACAAGGGCAGTTGTCAGTTAATGCTTGTCTCAGTGTATCATAAACTCCTATATATTAGGAGTTCATTTAAATGAATGATATATAATAGGAGTCCATAAACTAATGCAACCAAACCAGCAAACTGACTAAACTAACTCCGATTACAAACAGTCATCTAGATAAAAGTCCACCTCACAAGGGGTACGAAAGCATCAACTCAAACTTAATATTATGCTCAGCTGTATGCCTAATTACCGACTTATATCTTGCCAGCCTTTTATTTAAATAAGTGTAAGATAACCACATGTTTTATATCAATGCCACTTCAATAAACACACTTCAGTGGTGCTCTAGCGAGTCAAGTTTTAGTGGTGCTCATTTTTTTATCAATACCAATATCCTAAATAACAAGTCTTAAACAGTTGCTTTGTCTCTGGAGGTAAACCCAATTTGTCACAAGTTTGATGCGTGTTTGTGAACAATTTGAACTGTCTGAGGTTGTCTGCATTACATCTTATACACATTAGTATGCATTTATAATGTGTAAAGTAACCCATCGACTAGAAAGTGAATCTATATCCTAAACCGTCTCGGTCAATAAACAGTCTTAACTTTTTTACTCCAGCCATAAATCAGTTTTACTAGAACTGGATGTATGCATATGGAAATTATACAACACCTTTCCGGAGCTGGTCTGGAAGGCTTGCAATTAGGCATACAGCTCTACATAAATACTACTGCACTTAGATAACCATCTCCTGTTTATAAACAGTTCATTGTCATGTTGATCGTCTTGTAACTGTCTGAATATCACACGCCTCGGCGCCGGTGGCCATCAGGTGAATTATCCAACGTAATAACCACAGCTACGTCGATATGCCTCCAATCGTCGCAAAATACCTTTATCTAAGTTGATCCTGTTGAAGTGTGTAAGAGTATTACTCCGTTTCGCAAATTTATTTCCGGATAAGATCGCGATTCGTGGAGATTCTCCAGTTTTTATCGATGTCAATAAATAACGTCAACCGTCGTAATGCGCATCATCCATAGCGCATGCAGCGCCACGACCAGACTCAACTCGGCGGTCGGCACAGAGCGAGTGTCAGGCCACTCGACGAGATGGCAGAGCCCTGGCCGCCGCCGCCGCCTGGGCGCCTCCTACACAGGCGGCTCCTACTCTCCGCTCTCGCTCCACAGCCCAAATAAACAGTGTCAATTAGCACTGGAGAGGATCACCGCCCAGAGCCTATAACGTCGCTGCTTCGACAGGTCCAAAAGCCAAAGACAGTATGTTCCCTCGGCCGCCCGGTAATATTGTCCTGTGATGCAACAGGTCCTGTGTTACCCTAACATAGGCAGTGGGAATGGAACGGAACAAACTGTTTATGAAATCAATCCCAGGGTGTGCGTTGGATGGTAGGTAACTGCCCTTTCTTGCCGTCCTGTGGGCGTTTCGTAAATACCGTAGTATTCATTTCGTCCTCATTAGAGTTTTGTTGGTAGAGTATAATCAGTATATCCGTTAATGCCTTTTGCCATTGTCTCAGAGGTTGCAAACTCAGTGCAAAATTGAAAATTTATTGTTAACCACTTAACCGTAAGCTTAATTACGTGGTCCACCTGCTGTATTTGTTTAGAACTACTGTGAAGTGACAGAATAAGAGCAGAATCAATTTCCTTTAGCAAGCTTATAGTATAGGGGCTGAAGGATATAGTGCGCAACTTTACTGGCATTGTGAGTTAGGGTCACGTTAGGTGTCGTGAGGGTCGGTTAGGGTCGTCATTAGAAAACTTGGCACTGTCTGGCATCCGCGCAGCATGCCCAAAGATACTGCATAATGCTTCAGCCCATGATACTATAAGTTTGCCTTTCCTTTGCGGATTTTCTGCCAGGCTTCGTTATTCCAACCATTTTTGAAAAACACTTTAACCCCAAAGCAAAATGCAAGACGTTAGAAAGACAATGAAGACTACAGATGTTGAAATGGTTCTCTTAATGGTAAGAAACTTGTGACAAACATTGGTTTGCCAGGTCAATGTCTGGCAATGCCAGGAGTAGCTGACATTTATAGTTATTTTTATAGTTGTCCTGCCTACGATCTAACTGAAAACTCCCAGAATACCAGGTACACAATACTAAGAACTAAACTTACAAACACACAGTAAATGTGCAAATGTCTTAACTCACCTAAACGTTATTTGCTTTTAATAAAATACTGATATGTTCCTGTACATTGCAAATGCCATTCAACTACTTTCTCTTCTTAGAATGCGAAGGTCTAAACTGCAAGAACCACTTGTAAATGTTTTCAGTAATCTTAATATTTAATATTTCATTACATTACAGCACATTACCAATTACTGCAACAAATCACATAATTATTAATATATTACTGAAACTGTTTTAACTTCAGAGTCATAAATTGTCAGTGAACCTTTCCCTTACAACCATGATTCTGCTCCAGGGACTTGATAATTTAAAACAAACTTTTCAGATCAAGCCTGTTGAACAAAAAACTAAGGTAAACATATTCATCAACACACAAGTATAAGATAAATGCGACTACTTAAAGGTCAAGTTCATTCAGCACTTATAACAGACTGAATCTGGTGCCAGAGGTCATGATTTTCTACACTGCCACACAGATCAGTGCTGACATCAGTCTGGCAAAGTGGCATGGATTTGATTACTGAAGTAAATGACATAAGGAGGACTTTGCACTTTCGACCTAGACTGAGTTTGAATAAACACAAATAAATTTTAATACACAAATCAAAAGCTACCATATTGTGGCTACATGTATATGCCTAAAATTTAAATCAGTTGAACAGTAACAAGGCTATGAGTGCAGAGTGCATGTAAGGCGTTCAGAGTCTTGGAAGGTCAGTAGAACGCATGTCTGCACACAATCTCCAGAAAAACAACAGTCGAGTCCCTATAAATTGGGTCCATGGCTCGGCATACTAAAATGCATGGCCGTAAGCTGTGTGGGATTGGAGCCCTAGATGTCGTCGTTACAGTGAAAAAATGAGGCAGCTTTATCGCTCAGCCGCTATACCACACCCTGCTTTAAAGTGCCTAGGAACCAGAAGCCCAGGAGGTTTCAAGGCGCCAAAAGCCGAAGAAGCCCAGGGTCCAAGGAGTTAACAAATGGAAATCAATGTAGAGAGAGTATATGATTAAACCAAAGGGTTATCACCAGCAGGAGGCTAAACATAAACAAAGTTGGTTAAGGTCTAGCTACGGCTGCCATCCAAGACTGCACAGTGCCTTTGTAATTATCATTGCAGGAGGTTGCTTTGGAGACAGTAAAGCCTGCTGCAGTGAAGTCTTGGTAGGGCCTTATCCGAATTTAGACAGTCAACTACAGACACTACCAACCTGACCTGAGAAAGAAGCTATATGGCTTTACCTTCCACTAATCAAGACCACTGCCAGCCTTCCTTCAGCATTCAGCTTAACATATTTACATAATACTTCATAAAAACAGTTAAAGGTTTTTCCCACTTCAGAATACACAACCAAAAACATCAGTCTGAGGGAATCTGATACACATCAGCCTGTAGGCTCCCAAAAAAAATTAAAAAGTTTTAGAGAAAGGCTCTATCATATGTGTCTATGTATGTTTTATGTATGTCTTATGTTTGTCGCATGCATGCATGCTGTATGTATGTATGCATGTATGTATACATGCATGGGTTTATCTGGACTTGTGTACAGTGCATTTTAACGAACTCCTCAAATTGCTGTGACCATGCCTAACATTGTAAGGCATAATTGGTAACTAATTTAGTTTGCAATGGGTGGTTAGTTGCAGACCAATGAACAAAAGAAAATTAATGGTATAAAAGAACAAAGGAGTACAGACTGATCCAGTGACCGTAGTTCCCCTCCCACTAAAATGTTACCTTATTGCAACAACAGCATTGTGTGTGAAACAGGCCAGGTAACAGTAATCTGAAGAGCTTCAAAGGTGGAACTGGAGTTTGAGCATAAAGACATCAGCAGTCTAGGATTCAGGTTAAAGCATCATCTGTTGAAAGGGTCTCAGACAACAACTTAATGAGCTATGGCCTACCTAGACCATGGCCAGCAGAAAATAGGTCAGAGACAAATTTAGCACAACCCGGTAACCTGTAGGATTTAGGTTTCAAAGGTGTGGTTGCTAGTTGGTTATAAGCACAGATATGTTAAGAGGAGCCTAGCCGAGACTGGATTGAGAGAGGCAGACATGGTCTGAATTATTTCAACATGTGGGATGTCTTGTTGAAGGATAGCACACCCAACAACTTGGATAATAAATGAGTATATATATATATATAGATATATATATATATACAAAAACTTACACAAGTGTGTATATAATATTTTATTATTTAGTTCTCTGTGACCCACCCCAATCCACAACATTTGTGTAGAGAAGTAGACAGGCAACAGTGGGGTATGAAGTATTTTCTTACAGCCTGGACCTATGACAGATCTTCCCACCAACAATATGGTGATCTTCTACACAAATTTCTGCCCTAGCAGAGATATGAACCCTACCTCTAGGTTAATGTGAATAAGCTGGTTCCCGCTACTTCGCTTTTATGGGCGCTGTAGAAGTTCCGAGTTTATGATTAAGAATCCATAGTGGTAATCACAAGACTTTTGGCGAAAACTCCATGTGTAGGGATATACTAACAATCTACCAATACCAGCTCCTGCCTTCCTCTATTGAAAAGCAAACATCTTATTTCCAGGTAACAAGAAATGGTATTAATAGCTCATAAACCTAATGGCTCATGACCCTCCTGAGCCCCATCACACACCCTAGCTCCCCAAGAGGGTCAAAACAGGGAAGATGTGTCTGAGGAAGAATCATTGTCCTCAGCCCTCATCCTCTACCCTTAGACATATTTATGACCTTTTATTCTGCTCTCCCATCAAGACCACATGGGATGGTAGCAATTATGGACAACCCACACTGACCAATCTCCCCTTCAGGCAACCCTGTAATCAGTCATTCTGACTTAGAGATACCATATCAGATGTTCTTTGAAGCTAACTAACTATGCTTAAGGAATCCATCCTATTCTGCCCCAACTGCACCAGAATGGTTCTCCCCAGAGACTTGGTAATGGCCTCAACCATGAACTCCTATATATCTTATAACGGAGTGGATGCCTCAGCTGACTGGATAATACATCAACCCAACCAGCTGCTTCAGAACTGTCACAAATTCACTATGGCATTTTAACCAGTGTGAAATTAGCAGTACCTTGTTGAGCCATGCAAATTAAATGAAAAGGCAAAATTCTTCAAATCTGACCTTTTACGGTCTGTTAGAAATACTAGCAAGTAAGACAGCTTAAATTTCTTTTTATATAGACGCGAATTTCAACCGTGATGTTTGTATCAAAATTCAAATATACTAACACCTATGCTGTTCCGTTAATTGTTCCACCAAGAATATCCATGCTATTGAGTGAGCACAGTATGGCCCAGGATTTAAAGGGCCATGAAACTCAAATTCCTATATCTTGGTAATAAACACAGTAATAATAATAGTAGCAATAATAATAATAATTTTATTTCTCCTGAGCTTTTTATGGCTGAGCAAGCATAATTATACACTTCAAGAAAATGACAAATAATTTTTTTAAAGAAATAATTATATACCCGACCAGCATGTCTATAAACATTTGATGGGACCTATATGGGCCCTTTATGGGTTTCACATGGGAACATCAGTCCTATATGGGTATGATAATGTCAGGTGAAATCTCTGTCTTCCTGTGCAGAATTACTGATGACTTCCGCTCATTCTCATAAATTGACCAACGTCTCAAACACTTCGTGTTTTGATATTACATGATAAGGAACCAAAACTAGAAGAGAAAATTCTATCTTAACTGCTGAATATAAGTTTTTGTTATACAGACCAATAAGAAAGGCAAGTACAATCATGGGCGTATTTAGGGGGTGGTTTTACAGGTTCAAACCCCCCAAATAAGTTTCCGAAAAAATTTATTTGCTTTTACATGCAAAATACAAAAAACCTGGACTTTTGCAACGATTTTCAATGGAACCCCCGAAATCTTAAAACCCCATCCGAAATTTTTTCGGGCTATGCCCATGAGTACAATGACCATTAGCTGCAGTAGCCCTGTTACAGCCTATGGCTAGTTGGTGGTGCCAGTAAATATGTTCCTATTAGTCCCGGGCTGTTTGTCATTACTTGAATCTCATTTGCAAGATTACAAGGACCAGCAAACAGTCCTGAGTACCTTCCTAAGTCATGCTTAGAAACTCAAATATTTACACTTTATAATGAAGGATAGGCCGTGAATAACTCAAGATTGGACAAAGGTCCACTATGTATTATAAAGTTGATGGGACAGATAGAATTAAGATGTTCAATGAAGTCTTAAATGTATAGGTAACAGGTTTGATCAGCAAAAATAAAAAGACATTCTGTTGATAGGTCTATAAGGTGTGCAAAAATCTCATAAAATAACCTACGAAATGGTGAAAAGTTGCTGTAGTTACGGTACAGGGTTAGATCTGAAACTATAATAATATTATCAATCAGCCGTTTATTGATTCAACAACAGCACAAATAATTAACAATCAGTCATTTTCAAAAGTTAATCTGCTGATGCTGTCAACAGGACAGCCCTAAAGGATAAAATAATCCGCTATTGCAGGGCTGCCCCTTTTCCATGTTACATTTACAGATGGCAAGACGATTTTTATGTTCATATGATTATAGAAAATTCAACTTAAATAACATTGTGCTCATACAGAGTGGACAGCTGTATGCTCATACAGAGTGGACAGCTGTATGTTCATGGTGAAATATACATACAGCTGCATGTCTTATGTGGTATGTGTTCATGGAGAAATATACATACAGCTGTAAGTCTTTCTTTTGCTGCAGTGTCATAATTGTAATACATATGATATAAATCTCACCTAAATTGACCTAATAGATAGGAAAACCAACTGTCTAAAATAGCAAATGTGCTACAAGGATGAACATACTATACCACACACAATTTATTATCTAGGATTGTCAAGTTACCCAGTAGGCTAGACCAGCTGACAGACCACTTAAGTAGCAATCCTTCTGAATGACAGGCCACTTAGTTGAATACTTAAGATTTCTCTCTTGTAGGGCATGACTAATGAGAAAAACTTCACTGCCAATAAATGAGTATTATAAGAAAAGTCCCCTACCCTAACCAAGAGAGGCAGCCATGTGTATGAAGTTTTATAGAGTCCTTAGCCTTTATTATATTTCAATATGAGAGTGGGTGGCAACTTGGCAAGACCTATTCCTGGCTGCCTGTTCTCCCTACCCATGGTGTATGATTTTACCACATGCTCATTTTACAGTTGAGTTAGCTAGAGCGCACTAGTGGAACATGATGCTTGAAATAGCTTCCTGATCACTGGACTATCATGCTAACACATTGCAATTGATAAAAATCCTTGTAATTTAATGCCAAAAGCTATAAAAAAATCTTGTCAAAATCTGGTGAAGCATAAGTAAGGAGTTGACTGCAAGCAGAACTGATGCAATGGGTCAAAACCTCATTTCTGAGGCTAGTATGAACTGAGTGAGTTTCTTATTGCTATATCATGCTGCGTTAACTATTTTCACAACAATTTTCAACAAACTAAGATACACTAAACTAAGTGACTAGGCTGAACCTGGTGTACCATCAGACATGATCTTTGGTTCTGCAGTGTTGATCAAATTTAAAATAAATTACTGACTTTATTGGATTGTATGTTACCAACAGTTTTGCCCAGTGAACCAAGACAAAGAAATTGTACAGCAAAAATCAACTAGGATCACCTTCATAACTTTCTGCTTCACGTGATTTCTTGGCACTTATCCCAATATACTCACCGGATTCTGATTAAGGCTAATCCTTGCTGATTCAGTCTAGTTTCCATTTAATGACACTGTCACAATAAAGATGATTAGCATTGCCCTCCTCCTTTATCCATATTTTGGATTGGTACCACTCAAAAACAGCAGTGGCAAAGTTTTTCTTGAAAATAAACGACCACTTCTTTGTACTCTACGCAGTCTACGGTACCTCTTCAATGCAGGCTATCCTTCAGTGTGCCATTTGTCATACACTTAACTTCATCTGTAGTCTAACTTAATCAACAACACTTTACCACTAGTAGTACTTCATTTCATATCAGACTTGAATAAGATGTTTAGGAAAGGTTATAATTAAATTATATAACTCCTGTAACATTGTTTAATCAAAAGTATACTTAATGTGGTTATTCAAGTTTTAGCCAAAAAAACAGCAGCAAATCAATTACAATTTTTGTAAAAAAAATAAAGGCAGCAACTCAACAACTCTAAACTTATACCCAGCTACAGCTGTCCAAAAATATTTCAATTTTTATAACACCTAACATTACACCATAAAGAAAAAATACACAGATACAGCACAAGAATGCAGAATTTTTTAATAGTGCATTCCCACAATTAGCTCAGAGAACCATTCCTTGTAAGCCTGATGACAGAAAACCGTCTGAACTGTAAGCAGAGCACAAAAGGCAAGTTTTCAGCTTAGCACAACAGACAGGGCTCATAAATTAAGAAATGAGTAATTAAATGAACTGTATAAATTTACATAAAAATAGTAAATGTAGAACTAATTATGAATAATTAAAAATAAATAACCAAACATATAAGTAAAATCACATAACAAAGGTTGTTGTCCTGTTGTTCAATTGCTGTTGCACGCTTATGCTGTGTGCCTGTACCTGTTTGCAAATGATAGCTTTATAATTATATTCACTTAATATATGTATGCACATCTCCAGCTACACTCAGCATAAATTTGGCCAGATGAAGCTGAAGGTTTGCTCAATGAATTAAAGATCATAATCAGAATTGCTGTATCAAAATGGCCTAATGAAAGTCTTTCTGCAAACCTCCAAAAAGTGTCAATCTTTAATCACAAACACAAAGCCTTCAGACTAAATTGAAGGCTTAGAAAGAGCAATGAAGCCAAGAGCTAATGAAAGCTAAATGCTAATGACAATGGTACTAATGAAAGCCAAGTGCTAATGATGGCTAAGCATTAAAGAATGTTAAATGCCTCTGAGAAGCTCTTGACAGACACTTATAATCACAATTCTGTTAGAGTTACAGTGATTGTTGGTGCTGGACATATAAAGAACTACATTGTGATAAGGAGGAGGACAATGCTAATCACCTTGGTTAATACTCCGTGTCATTAAATGGAAACTAGACATTTTCAGCAAGGACGAGCCTTGACACTGTAACGATGAGCTGCATTGGTTTCCCAGTCACTTTTAGTACACGCTCGTCCTTAATCAGAATCTGGTGGCTACACTGGGATAATTGCCAAGAAGTGATAAATAACAATCACAATTGCTAAACTTTCTCTATGCACATCAATGGCCTTTCATGTCATAAGATGTCATTAAACTGTTGGAATCCAGTTAGCAAGCATTTCAGCTATAGAGATGAGAACAGAACCACTGCACAGTAATCTATTTTCTTGACCTAAAGTTTTTCTTGAAAATAAACAGCTACTTGTTCTATACTCTATCGTACCTCTTCAATGCAGGCTGTGCAATTTCTCATACACTTAACGTTATCTGTAGTCTCACTTCGTCAACAAAACTTTACCACTAGTAGTACTTCATTTCATATCAGACTTGAATAAGACGTTTAGGAAATGTGATAATTAAATTATTATATACTCCTGTGACATTGTTTAATCAATTTGAAGTATACTTATTGTCAGTGGTTAAAGTGGTTTAGGCAAGCAGTGGGAACTCCAAAGAATAGTTTTATTGGAATGCATGTGTTACCAGGGTTCCATTGCATGGTGAGCAGTTGGAATTTCACCAGGCTCCTCCTACACATGACAATTTTGACAATGTGGTGTCACTTCAGGAAACCATCAATCACTGCCTACTGCATTAGGTGTGTAATGAATCCTTGAAACCCCACTTCCTGAAACTGATCTTCCACCAGACCTAAGAAATTTATTTCCTACGTTAAAACATTTTCTTAAATCCCAAGCAAGAAAGCCATAATCAACTGTTCTGCATATTTCTGAATTTATGTTCAGCACATTGGCCAACTAGTCCATACTAGTTTTGGAGATTTTCAGATCTTGGTAGAATAATTGTTTTGGGATTGGGTAAATTTTGCATTTTCATCACTTTCAGAGAATTGGGTTTAAGGGATTTGTGTATACCCCAGCACATCATGATAGCAGCACTAGTCATTAGACAAGGTTAGATTAGATCAGGTTTACATGTAAGGTCCTGTACATAACTCACTGAATTAGTTCTGTGTTTGTTTTTCCTCTGTGTCAAATACCATTACCTGCAGCTTGCAATTGGTAACTTACCTAGCACCTGTTTTAATGTCTCCTACATTTTACAGTTTGCAGTTGAAAATCTAATGCTTAGAGCAGCACATTAGCAATCATTTACTATTTATTATGTAAGAATAGAAGGTATCCAACTGACCGAAGAATTCTTTCCATTCCAGATCTCCTGTTCGAACTCCAGCAAATGTCCCTTTTCCGTCTGGATGCGCAGATAAATTTTGATTTTCCATATCAGCGCTTCTTTCTTTGTCTTCTTTCATTTCTGCTGAGTAAAAATCCCAAGCAAGAAAGCCATAAAGCTATTTTTGACACAGGCAACCATGACAGGATCAGCAGAGAAAATTTCTTAGGGAAATCTCATACCCTTGTCACTTTTGTCAGATTCCCCCACATACGTGTGTGTAACTAAGTAGCTAAGACATTCATATGAGAAAAGACAGGTGAGGAGACCCAGTAACAAGGCCTTTGCATGATTTTTTTTATAACAGGGTGTCGGTAGTGTGCAGAATAGATTATTCAAAAAATTGACCTGTGGTTGTTACAGAGGATCATATCAGGCACCTGGCATAAACTGTAGATGAATGTGCCATAAGCTGTCAATCATGCTATTCATGTATAAAGTATACAAATGTAAGCTCATTGTTGTGGAGTAACTCAATCTAGATTCTAGACCAAGCCCATTATAAGCAAGTTTTGGCCAGTTGCCTGTCCCATGCTGCCACCATGTTCTGTCTGTCAGCCTGTCTGTGGCTTTGCTGAAATTCAACTTAATGGCCTACCAACAAACTGATAGGTAAGGGTGCCAGAAAGGCCAGCAGCACTTACACACTCCCAAACAAGACAATAATGTAGGCTGATAAGACTTTATGCAAGTACTGTCATTTGTAACTGTAAAGGTGTCCTAAATAAGTTTGCACTCTCAAGGGCTGACAGCAAAACCTTTGAGTGGCAATATTCTAAGGTTCAGTAGTTCAAGCCACACTAACTTAACTTGCTGGGGTGTCTACTGTTTGACTTTCAGTGGTTGCACAATTAATTGCTCCCATGCAACACATGCAAAGAAAGCTGACAGGCCTTGAATTGTCCACTAAATGTATGTATGTAAATAAACATTTATATAGCACCTTTCACAAGATACTTAACAAAGCTGTCTGACAATCTAAAAAGATGCAAGCTACAATATACTATAAAAACCTCCTGTATGTGCCATCTGTGGTGGTATGATTCTAAATTTGAATGGGAGGTTATTCGAAATGCAACAGAAAGCACGACGTGTTCACATCATTGTGTCAGATCATGTAAGTTAACTGGTAATCATAGCTGTAATCTCAGAATTTCTACAGTACCACTTATAGGCTGAGTGCAGGCAGGGCACCAGCTAATTCATGAGTGCTGTATCAAGTCAGAGGGGTTGTCCAAAGACACCAAGTAAAGAGCAAAATCAGGATGCTAGAAGACCAGAACGAAAAGGAGTGCATAGGAACTGTTACAATGGCTTGTGTTCAGGACAAGAGAAAATGGAAGGCAGCAAATTGAAATGAGCAGGGGTAGATTTCTTGAGAAGGACTTTAGTTTTGAATGGAAAGCCTGAGGAGTGAAAGAAAAACAGAGAAGCTTGAGGCAAATAATAGTGGGATAGTGACGAGATAATCAAAGATGGGTAAAGGAATGGAGAATATGCAGAATGCAAGACATAAATCATTCCAAAGTCCAGGTGCACTGTAGTATATGGATTGGCAAGACAACTTAAGATGACTAGACACTAGTAACTGGGGAATGGGTAATAGTGAGAGAAGATGATGATCAGGTAGAGTTGGGTGTTTAGATGCTGAATATTTAGTGAAAATACCTGGGCTGGGACTATTGCACTTTATAGGATAGAGAGAGAACTTTGAAATGAATGCATTCAAGGATTTTAAGCCAATTGAATGATTTAAAGATAAATGTAAATGTAAGTATACACATTTTTCATAGAGACCCCAGTGGTGATATATGTACTAGGGTATCCTGGTGGTCCACTTGTTCTGCAGCATGCAGTGTTTGTCAAAATGGGATGGCTTGAGACAGGAACCTGATGTATTCTGAACCCATCATTCATTGTTGCTCAAAGAGAAGAATGGTGACTTTAATTCTTTCCTCGACCTTGAGCCATTGCAGTGTCTTTTGTCTCTTGCATTTGAAAATTTTGGCAAGTCTGGAAATAGTAGACTACCATAGTTATTTCTAATATAGATGATGACGATGATGGCAATGAATGATGATGATGATGATGATGAGAAAACTATTAAATATATGGGTAGTCTAGGGCTTGCTTTACATTTTTAGCCTCTAAAAACTGAAGTAATTAAATATATACTTTTTGAGTTTTCAATCAACATGACCATCTGAGTCTAAACATCACTGTGATGAGCAGTTACTGCAAACAGACAAAATATGCACTCACCATCTGCTTGCTTTAGTCTTGGAAAAATGATGAAAACCTTTGTTAGACAAACTGCCCAATTCTCTGTGTCTTATTCATCCTTACTTCAGCATAGTCGTATGAGTTCAGTTGAGCACCTGATTTATGTATCCAAGTTGATCCATGAATGGCCCTAAAACTTAAGCCACAGACATTTAGGCTAGCAAGAAGTACTTCGAGAGGTGTTATGTAGGTGCTGTAGAAATACTCTGTTACCAGGGTCTGGCCCTATCCCAAATGGCACCCCAGGCAAAGCATATGTTTGGTGTCCTCTGACCCTCACTCCACAGTCCACCCCACTTGAAAAGGTGCAATGAAATCAATCATTATTTTCAATTTGTTTCATAAGCAAAAGTGTTGAATTCAAATGAAAATAAACATTGTAATTGAAAAAAATGGCTAAAAGTGAAAAACATAAAACTGTTAAAACAGATACTGGCACCCCTAGATTTTGGCGCCCCAGGCAAAGCAGGCAGTTGCCAAAAGGCCGGAACTGTCAGGTACACACACACACACGTAGAGTTACACACAAGAAGTTTTACTCAGATAGACTATCTCACTTTTACAGATTTATTATACTATCTGGGTGTCTTATTGCGTCACATTTTGTCTACTGAAACGTCCCTTAATGAATCAGTTTTCAATTCAATCCTAAAATCAGGAATGAAATTGAAACCACTAATGGCACAAACTGAAAAATAGCCATATGACACAGCAGTTAGTTAGTCAAAACAATGCTACTTCAGAATAAAACATACCGTTATACATTCAGTCACGTAATACTGACTCCAGAAATGTAATTGACACACTAACTCTCCAAGGCAACCATTAGGACTTCATAAAACACAGCAAAACAGAATGTCAGACGTCTTATCTGGCAACACCATTGATAAACCTAGGAAATAACAAGAGACACAAGGCAAGCAACATCACCCCAGCACCACCACCACCACCAACAACATGAGGAGGGGGTAATTATTCCTCAATCCAATACCATGCTCAGGCAGGCAGACTGAAACTCAGAGTCCAGCCAGGGCATGGAAAAACAATGGCAGCTGGCAGCCCCCTGCCATGTCAGATGGTCAGTGCTGGCCATTGTTATGCTTTGTCAAGCTGAACACTGCCTGGCAGCTGTAATCACCCTCTCCCTCACTACCCCACACAGCAGTCAGCTGCCCAAGGCAGAAAGGATATTATAATGAATGTCTCGGTCACAACATGGTTTCTAACAGCACTCTGCACTTCATCTGCATGCATAAAACATCTGCATAAGCTGGCTGAGTACTTTCAGGCATAGTAATGCTGTCACCTTTGCCTAATGTCTGCCCAAGTAGGTGAAATTATTATTAATTAAAATCTATAACAGTAGTATGAAATGAATGCGGTCAAACATCTTAAAGGTATAATTTCACAGACCTCTCTCACTTCCTGTATAGCTATTTGTTTCTGTTGTGGCCTGCCTGTCCACCTATTATGGACCTGCTTCAGAGTGGAGGCAGACATGCCTTTGGTCCATCACCTTTTGACCCTAAAGGTCATGAAATTTCTGACCCCAGAAAGCACAATCTTAATTCCTTACTTGCTTCCCCTTCAAAACTTCTAGCTCCACCAATGCTCCAAAACCAGAACCATGCTGACTCAACTCGTGACAACAAAATGTTAATATTCTACTTTAGTCTAAAGGCATATAGTAAGTAAGTAAGTAAGTATAGCCTTTATTACTCCATTAGCAAACACATAATGGGACATCAAAATAAAATGTAAAATAACACACAGAAGTAATAATAATGTATAGTAATAATAATAATAGTAAAGTTCTAAAACATGTCAATAAGTGTAAAGCATCCTGGTAATGAATCCCTTTCTAGTGAGGAGGTCAGAACGTGGAATTTCACGGTTGTGAGGACGAGGCCGTAAAGAGTATTGTGTTTCATGAACTGGAGGAAGTAAACCGTGGAGAACATGTCCAGAAGAACAACAACATATATGAAGAACAACGATACAATACAATACAACTGATCTTTGATATCGCCCCTATCCTCTTACTAAGGTTGCCCCAAGCTCAGAAGTGCACACGCCTCGGTGGCACAGAAGCAATTATATTATCTTGCAGAGCAATTGTGGGCGAAGGACTTGCTCAAGGTCCCTACCGGCGGCTTGAGGTGGATTCGAACCTGCAACCCTCCAGCTGCAAGTCACCGAACATATCCCTACACCACCACGACCCACAAAGAAGAAGAAGAAGAGCAGTACCTGAAGCTATTGAGGCAGCCATGAGTATGAAGTCTTAGTAACTTCAATTTTCTTAGCATCATGACATGCAGGCAAGTGGTCAGCCATATTCCAAGTCACCGGATATCCCAATGCAAGGAGTGTAAGTGAAGCAAAAATCTCAAATAATTTCTGCCCTGGCAGGGATTTAAACTCCTAACCTCTCGATTGACAGCCCAGCACACTAACCACTTGGCTATCATGTATCCTCTGAAAAAGGCATTTATGAATATGAAGAAAACATACAAATGATAGAACCATAGATAGGATACCATCTTACAAAGGCCGGAATTTGTATTTTCTGTGGATCTAACATATTTACACTTAATTTTTCCAACACTACACCAACTCTGTGTATGATCAGTATGTCAGCCACAGACTTCATTTTCACTGTAATCATATGGCCAACATTTGTACAGTTGCAAACTTTTACCTTGAAGAAACGTTGGTTCTATTATTTTTCATAATATTATCCAAAATTAGACAGCTCGTGAGCTCACAAGATTTCCTCCATTTTTTGGCAATGCATAATTGGTGGAACAGCTGAAGAATTTCCACGAGTCATTTCTTCTGCACGGACCAATTTAAGAAAATTGTTGCACATCCATTATGAAGACTGCCAGGGGAGTTAGGTTAACTGTTGACATGCAACATTAATAATCAACAGTTTTTTTCAACAGAAAGAACAAAACAATTTTAATTGAACTGACAGTTTACACTCAGCCTCAGAAAGACCTGACCCACTGCTCAGTGCATCAGTTGAGTTTTTCATATGTGACCTTCATTCATAGCGCTTCTGTGAGACTCTTAAGTGACGCTATATAAATGTCTTGTTACATTACATTCATTCACATGATTAATTAACCACGACGTCACTGTCCTTATCAGAAATTATCCACAGGAATTTGAATTCCAGCAGGAAAACTCTGGCTGTCTACCACTTAATGCAAAAATCTAACAGTTTAAAAGCAGTTGCAAGAAGAGATAAACACAGGTCGGCACAGTGGTTTACTGGTCTGGGTTCTGGCGATAGTTGCAGTGGTAAATCCAAATTCACTACAAAAAACTAAGAGAAAAATGTTCAGTTGCCACAAACATTTGAATTTGATTTACAAGGCGGCAGATTTTTGCATTTCATTGATGATAAAAAAAGTAATAAATCAAGGATGATTTAATTATGCACTAAGCTTGATTATACCAATTTATGATTTAAATAATATGAAATTTAAGTCTAACATAGTTCAGTTTCAAAAGTTTCAAATTATAGATTTTGATAATTTCTGTGTATAAATCCGACTTCTTTGCATTGTCATTCTTGCCTAAACTGAGAGATATGGATGACAGGAGACCCTTTTACTTCCATTGCTTGAACAAGTATACAGCCTCTGGGTATCATCATCCGAGATCCACATAGAGTGGACCTAAATAAACCAATATCGTTGCCTAACTGAAATGAAGATTTAACATGTGGGCCTTTCATCATCTGGTATTTCTGTCATGGAAATGGCCATAATTGATATTGACTGCACTGCTTAAACCAGGAATGACCATCACTGAGGCATTTCAGCAGGGCAGCTATAATATGAGTTTAGTGCCACCTAAAAATGAATATGGCTGTAACTGATGGCACCCACAACCAATCCACAAAGCCATCTGTTTCCAGCTGAATACCAATTCCTACAATCTAAAATCAGTCCACGGATAAGCACTCTGAAATATTCATCTTATAACTGGGATGACATCAAAGAATTGACAAGGTGGACAAACCCAAGAATCAAATTCCAGGCTGAAACTAAGTAACTGAAAAAGATCCCTTGTTGAGGCAATGGTCTTCAGCTCTGCAAGTCCTGCAATTCCTTTCTTCAAATAAAATTCCTAGCTCTAAGCTACAATTGTTGTCATTAACCACTAAACCTAAACTTTAATACAAGTCTACAAACACAACTTCATAATAACTTAGTTTGACTAAAACAAGAGGTATATCAGCATAAACTATTAACCCTTTAACGACGAGCGTGTAAGTATCTAGTATCTATACACTTACTATAGCGCCATTTAAGTAACTCACAAAATAAGCTTCACTTACTTAATAATTGTAAAATTTTGATTCCCCTGCATTATTTAGATCCAGTGTAAGCTTAGACGAGCAAAAACCCAATTTGTGAAAATGACCCCAAAACATTCAAACTTGATTTTCTCAGTAAATACACACCCCAGTTTTTGTACCTTTACTCCCAGTGGGTCACAAATGGTTACATAAATCACTGCATCATTGTGGTCACTGAATTCACCAGCTCAACAGATGGCCTCTTGGTGACATTTTAGGCACCAATTGTTTCCTTCCTAGTCTGCCTGACGCCAAAGGAGGCTAGCTAGACAATTGAGAAGCTTTACTAATCACAAATAATTAATCCATTTAAGTCAAGCCCGACCAAAGAGTCAGAAACAACAGGACTACTGTATGGATAAGGGTATCACCCGTTTCTGGAGTATCTTGGCCATTCTATCTGACACATTCTTCAGTCTTATGCAAGCAACAACCTCAGAGGTAACTAATCTTAATTTCAATCTGGAGGGTGATCCAACTATGGGGATCCTCCTATTCAAGAAAACATGTGGGTATAATTTTCATTTATAGGCAGGCAACCACAACTCAGAGGCCAGTCATTTGAATAACAAAACCTAGCTAGATTGGAGTGTCATGGAGAAATGGGGTTGGAGTAATGTCTCATTAAAAGGTGATTAATTGCAGGTAGCCCAATGATGAATGGCTGCCTAAACAATAAAACCACCAATCATGCAGATGAAACCAGCCCTGCCACATATCCCCTATTCAGACCAGACTTGGTTTCATTAGGATCTTTGATTATGTTTGTCCTAAAGGTCATACCCTTGTCCTGCCAGTTTATCTAATCTAAATGATGTGAGCTTACCTACTTGCCTCTTCTCTAACAGGAAGTCAGATGCTGTTGGCTTGTCCCTCTTAAGGAAAGACCAGAGAACCCTAACAGTTACAAGTTAGACTAAGAACTTTGAAATGAATATGCATTTTGGGGATTTTCTGCCAAAGGAGTGATTTAGGTGTAAGAATACTATGATGATGTTTGAGTGTAAGCCTACTGCATAAGTTGCATATGCTCCATTCAAGCGAATTCAGGGTTGAGGAAAGGAGATTACAATAATCAAACTTGGAGTGGACAATGGAGGTTGTGATAGTACAAGTAGTTTACAATCAAAAAGGGATCAAATGCTGTGAAAGGTCATGAAGGAAGCAGATCTATGAGAAAGAGGTTGGATAGGTGACTTGTAAACCAGAGATGTGGATGAAAAATGATGCCAAGATAGGGAACAATTGAGTCAAAGTGGAGGAATTGGTTAATAGGTGAAAGAAAGTTTGGGAGTTCTTAATCTGATCCAGCAGACCGAGAAAATTAAATAAATTTTCACAGGTGTGTCTTGAAGCCCCTCAAGAAGAAACTAGTAGAATCATAGGCAGCAGAGAAGCAGCAAAGTGAGCGATAGGCTCAGTTATATGCAAAGACAAACTGAATAAAATTCAAGAAAATAGGACTTTATACACTGCAAACAAGTGCAGTATGAAGTCAAGTAGTTTTGATGAAAGAAAATGGATTGGCCGCACATGTTTTCTTCTAGTTTATCTGAAATTTCTTGCTTGTTTAAGTATCTGTGTCAATTCTATTCTTTGAAAAGACAGTCATATGAAGATCAAGCCTCCTCATTTCAAAACCTGAACAAAGGCTTAGACCTTTTCTCAACCTCTGCGGAGTTAAAGACCTAGACATTAGCATTACAATTTGCAATAATTGTTCATCATCCTTACAAAGGACGCTCTGCTCTCTTAGCTGCTTTGATCTCACCACTTAAAATTCCATCTAAATCACATTGTAGCAAGTCCATTTGTCTCTGTGAACTGGCTGGATTTCACTTGCAAGTTATTTCCAGGCAAACTGCAAAGCTCTTTGAAGTTATCCATAGGAGGTCAAACCATTTAGAAGAGAAATACCAAAGAAACAGTAAACTTGACCATAGTTAACCATGAATAAAAAAGTTAAATTAGATTACCCAGTACAATTTACAACAGATAAAAATTTTACAACTCATCTATGGTTAGCAAATATAATTACAATTGCAAGGATAAGAAACGTACCATTTATCCATCACTGTGCACCAACTTTGCACATACGGCTGTTGCAAATCCACATTGCAGACAGAAGTGGCTTAGAGAACACCACGAGCAGAACGCCAGTAAATCTACTGATCAGCAAAAACATCACTCACCATTCGCAGCAACGTGTTGCATGTTTCAATGTTCAAATTCCAGCCCCAGCGCTGTGGCGTCACAAATCCCAAACTATACACAGATTGCCGAGAATTCAACGCTAAATAAAACCCTAAGATATTCTATTTCACTCAGACATAAACAGCCTCTAGCTCCTGAGATAAGTCCCGTCGTCATCAACTACAAGAGGCAAAAGAACCACTTGTAAATATATCTTAGCTGAAGATTGGAGCCAGCTGGAGCAAACTCTTGCTACATCACAGAAGAAAATGTCAGGAATTACTATGCAGAATACTCTGTATATATGTTGTGCCACTGAACTAGACAACATGGGAACTCCCTCAACTGACAGCTGTAGACATCAATCCCTGGCATCAATGACAGCAACAAGGGCAATTAACAGTATCAAACCATAGTACCGGAAATAGGCATGCTTGTTCCAGGTAGTACTTATCAGTGGAAAGATTAATCATAATTAAGAAAATGCCCTGGTGTTTGCCAGTCCAAAGAACAAACAACCCTAACAGCTATAATATATGTATGTATATATTTATACATGTATGGATATATGTACCTATGCATGAAGACACATAAGATCGAGTGTTTTAAGTACTGACAAATGCAGTGCAGGGATGACTATCTAATTAATCCAAATAGGGTTTTTAAAGAGTTTTCAAATGTTGGTTGAACAGCGTTACATGCAATAGCACACATGTGCCATGGAAGACTGTTCAAAGACGATCATCAAAGACTCCAAGCAATAAGGCATGATGGACTCAAGTTGATGCAAGTCAACACAGCAACTGCACATATCCAGGAGCAGCAGAGTGCAACAATTGCCAACCCAGTTGACTTGAGACTGGAAAATGGAGCTCCACAATGTATTGTGATAGAATCTTGAATTTTATTTCTCTCCTCAACAGGGAGCCAGTCCCTCATAATCCGACATGGGAGAGAACTTTGGCAGAATGGCCAGTAGTCGGGCAGTTGAGGATGCACTGAAGCTGACTCATTCTGAACTCTGGCAGGCCTCAAAGGTGGAATTACAATAGTTGAAGCACGTCAGAGAATAAAAAGTGTACAAGTAAGTGTCTCTGCAGCACTAAAGGAATAACCCCATCTGCATGCAGCTGATAATTATTAGCAGGACCTCCAGAGAGAGTGGGGTGGAGTCTCTGTTACAAGAATCAATATGGTCCCAAACTCCAAATGGCTTATGCCTACCTCTGATGACTTTCTCCAGAAAAACACTATATAAATCTGTGATTACATTTACAATTACAACAAGATAATTCTAAAGTAACGTGATTTGGAACATGATTAAAATGACAATGGCAACAAAATAATTCCGATATAAAATAAATTTGGGATGTGGACCCCATGTAACCTCAGTACAACACAACCTCCTTATAACAGGGTGCTTAATGAATATGGCTCCCAATAACTCTACCAAGTAACACTCCTCCTATGAAATGTGTTATACAGAGTCACTTAAAGATACATATAAACCACAAAATCTATACCCACACCACACTTAGTAACATACACAGAACTATACACATAGATCAAGCACCAGAAACATAAACATGCACCACCTGTAAATAGACGCACGTCCTAAGAAGATAAGTTCGATAATGAAACAATTCTTGCACATTATTTATGTGTGGATGCTGGGCTTTACAGACAGACATGACGGCATGAGAAATCCCACAATTTGAAACATTCATCACGGACATCACATGGTGAAGGATGTGACCCAATCAATTCATTGAAAAATTAACAGGGTCGTATAAAAACGAGTAGGCCTACATTTACATTTTATTTTACAAAAGGATTGGGTGCAGCTGTGAAGACAATTGCAGTAACAGGAGCTCATCCACACAAACACTTTAATGACGAGAATGCACTAAAAGTGACTGGGAAACCAATGCAGCTCATCGTTAAAGTGTTAAACGGCCAAGTGACACATTATAAATGGACTGGGCGCACATACGATAGTAAGATGCAGGCAAAAGAGAGAGACAGAAAGAATGCTTGATGCACAGACCTGACCAGATATATTCATGGATGCACTGAGAGTCTTCAAAGTTGGCAAAGATAGAAGGAACAAATTAGTGTCAAGCGATGCGTCATAACTGACCACGTGAAAGTGCATCACATTTCTTGCACAGAGTTTCCATCCCATCTGCCATGTTTATATCAACCATATCAGCATAAAACTTTTCAAGGTTTACAATGATCAAGTTGGAACTAACAAGCATAATGTACAACAGTGACGATTCTAGCCTGGTTAATGTTTAACAACACTGGGTCATAATACAGCTGATTTATAGCATCGCCCTCCTCCCTTCTCCAGGCTTGGGACTGGCACTGCCAGAGTACGGACAGTGGTGGAGTTCTAAGATTCTAGCCTAAATTTCGCCAGGATATACCCATGGTCATTGTTGTCTGAAGAGGCCAGGCCCATTGGGTACCATGAAACAGGGTATATATCTTGAGCCTTCACCAAAGAGAGACTGATTGCTCTTTGGCTCCTCCCATAGAAAGCAGACACAGAGGAGCTTGACAGTTGGTCAATTAATAATGAACCAATCTGTCTGTCCATCTGTCTCTCCTAGAGCAATCCACAATAGTGGATTGGGGGTGCTCCTTGTCCCCTTCGCCCGTGCTTTACACAACAAAAACCGTGCCTTCTCGGTGGTCAGCCCCTCTGTATGGAACTGGCTCCCATTGGCGCTGCACCTGCACCCCGGTCCATTCTGACGCATTCTACTCTAGTCTTAAAACTGTCCTTTTTATCTGTGCTTGGGTTGGGAGCACCTCTGAGTAGTACCAGGTAACCTCGAAGAGGTGATATATAAATTTTTTAATGAATGAATTAATACAACTACTAAACAAGACAATGCTACCTACAGAAGAACTACCATATACAACAAATTGGCATGCAAACACTCAACATTATCAGTGTCACCTAAAGTTATCATACCAAATGCTAAGCATCATTAACATTTTTAGCATAATTAAATTTTTCATTAAAGTTTCATTTGTTATTGTCAATTACCCTGATGGATCTTTTCAAACCCATGCAGTAAAGAGATGAAACACAACTGTTCTACTTTGTCTTAACTCTTAAGACATTTCCTGGATCCTGAGTGGCCGAGTGGGTTGGTAGCCTGCTCGTCCCGCCGGCGCCCCGGGTTCGCTTCCCGGTCGGGTCGGTTTATCAGAGATTAATTTCTCGGATCTTTACTGCGGGTGGCTTGGTCGCATTATAAACGTGGAGTACAATACAACACACAATACAACACATCACAATACAACTGGGGCGCGGTGGTTTGGGGGTATGTTCGGTGCCTTGCAGCTGGAGGGTTGCGGGTTCGAATCCACCTCAAAGCCGCCAGTAGGGACCCTGCGCAAGTCCTTCACTATTAATTGCTCATGCGCTTCGGCGTGAAACTCCGATTCAGCGTTCGCGCAGTAGTCGGGAGCGCCTCTGAATTGGAAATCTGGTAGGGGCGCTATAACAAGTGTTCAAATAACAATACAATACAATACAATACAATTTCAGCCATGGGCATAGACTGTAGACTTGGTAGAATTTAGGGTTTATTTGAATTATACATTCAAAAATCTATAACTTTGATGTTATCGTTAGCTACTATATAAAATAAAGCGATTATAATCTGATCAGAAGTCAAGCAAACACTAGTTAAACATAGCAACTCAGAACTTTGGCAAAACTCATTCACTAGGTGGCATGGAGAGAACCCTTTTCCCAGGCATACTTAATGGTAATGCTGAACACATTACTACATTGTAGTACATTTGACACACAAAAACCCAGTAAATTCAGTAAATTTAAATATTACTCTTTTTCTCATTCATTCATTCATTCCGAGAATTTATATAACGCCTCTTCAAGAGACCTACTCTATTTATTTATTTCCAATAATTATATGTAAATTAATATTAATATTTCAGTCCATAATTAACTAATGACAAAGCATCAACTGATGGTGCTAAGTAATTGCACATCAATGACTTGCTGAAGATCCATATGTGGTGACAATCTCATTGAACTGCTAGCACTCCACCAATCAGTCACCATACTGTAAATTAGACATGCACCTTTAGGCCTGATAATTTTTCTAAGTGCTCAGGTTTAACCAGCATGGGATCCAACATGCTTCAACGATTTTTGTAAGTCACTCCTTGAGGAAGTCAGTACGAACAATACTAAGAATCTTCAACCATTGCTAATTGGCAGTCAAGTATTATATTTTCTCAGAAAATTGCCAGTTTGCTAAATTGCAAGGCAACTATTAATGACACCTCAATGAAAATTACTAACAGTCAAAATGTCAATGAAGCTCAGACAGATTAGATTGCAGATCATATCTGTAACATACTTCACCATTATTATAAACTGAACTGGTTAAACTCACAGTCTCAACTTGAGTAACTGTTTGCAATTGAATTTAATTAACTAGTGTGGGGCCAAAAGCTGATAAAGCACAAGGAATGTTGAGATCAGATCCCTACAACTTTAAGCCTGTTTTTATGCTTCAACGCCTCTCAGTTCTTGTTATGATTTCCATGATGTTCTCCAAGTCCAAGTCACCCATGTCATTGGCCTGAATTTCTCGACTGATGCCGTCCCCAAGAGCCTTCTTCAGAGCATCTTTGCTGCTAGAATAGACCATCTTCTGCTTCACTGTTGCTTCCTCAGGACTCCTGTCAAAACCATACTTTATGCTGCTCTGATGTTCAACAAGATCGTCATCAAATTTTAAAGTACTAAGAAACGTCTCAGGTCCAATGAGAACAGATCCCAAATGACACAGTTTACAGAACCTGACTGAAGTTGACTTTCTAGTGCATGAATAATTATAATAAGACAAAATGGGTCAGTGTAGTCGATGCTAACCTAAAAAAATCATTCAGCTACATAAGTAGAAAAACCTCTTAAATATGAAAAGTTATTTAAATCAAATTAATTTTTAAAGTTATAGTGTTACAGTCTGCAATCAGTCAATTTCCTTTAAGCCCTGACATTTGAATGTTATGTAGCAGTTAATAGTCTCCATAACATAGCCACTATACAATTTGCAGTATACAAGTATCAGTACTGTTGCAACATGCCTTTTCTTTAACACTTTAAAGACAAGTTGCATTGGTTCCCAGTCGCTTTTGTACAACCTCATCATTAAAGTGTCAAACATATCTGGTGCTGACTGAATTTTTAGGCTCATCTGATTTATGGACAGATATCCTTTGATTCTAAAACAGACTTTCCTCACTTTTATGGTTTAGAGTCGCTGTACATTTTCAGTTCATGTCATTATTGTCCTGCCTAGTAACTTTGGCTCACTCTTTTGCAATTTTTTGGCACCAACTCTTCTAATCTTAAAGAGGAAGGCTCCTAATAATTTTTTATCCTAAAAGGTTGATATGGCTCTTAAATATACCACATAAAAGGAGGACCATAAATTCTAACAACCCACTTTAGTCCTATGACAGTCTACCTACCTGACCCTTTGATCCCAACCTGGGAGTGAATAAATATAACCTTACCTAGTACCGATTGACTAGTTCCTGTGAATAAGATAGGTCCCAAGACTTAGCTTTCTTTGGGTGCTGAAGAAATCTCCAGATAAAGTGCTCAGCATATTTGTCCCTCTTTTGGCAATTTTAATGCATAACAATCAATAATAGAAATAGAACAGGGCGCAATGAAAGACAGCCAGAATTTCTGCATTTACCACATGAAGAAGATGAGCTTAGTTCTCTGCTGGCCATCATGATTTCTGTATGGCATATCGTAGACAGCATATCGACACTCAGAGGCAGCCTGTGCAGCGCTCATGTCTTTCACAAATTCATCGTATGTAGCATCTACCATCATAGAAGAATTCACATTGCACGCACATTATTAGGGTGTTCCCGTGTCAAATGAACAATTTTCATGCTGAATATATTTCTATATTTTCTTCAACACACCATTTTCGTAGGCATCGTACAGTGATGTAGCCAAAGTATTCTGAAGACAGAACATTATTTAGGACTTGCCCAGAGTGTGGTGAAGAATAAGTCTGTCCCACACTCACAAAGCTATGGAAGAGCGGTTAAAATATCGAGGGCAGTTGAACAAAGCACAGGGAAGCAGGGACTTACAGGATTGCATTAAGGGTCTCTGCTTTAAGGCCATGGCTTGAAACACTGAACCAAACCATGGAGTTTGAATAGAAATAGACCTAGAGCTAATAAATTTGACAAAGTTATCATACATCTTAGAGATCATTCAGGAGAAAGTCTTTTGCATCTGTTTTTATATCAAAGCCTTACAGCATAGAGCTGTTCAGTCATTGCAGACTTCAGGTCTCAAATTTCAATTTCGGTCATGACTAAACTAAAAAAAGACTTGGCAAAACTAATCAAGGTAAACAGAAGGAGAGCCAACAAAAATTATGGAAACGACAAGACTGTGACAGTGACAAAATGCAACAGCTGAAACTGATCAAAATGGAAGTAGCAAGGAGAACTAGCTAACCGTAATTACAACTTACCAGGTTTTGCCATTTTCTGGATAATGATCTTGGTAAGATCACTAGACAGCGTAAAGGTAATGTATCGGTATTTGTGGCCGAGTTTGATGTCAAGAAAAGTTGACTTACATTCCACATCAACTTCTACACCAGATGCCTAAAATAACACATTTTGGCTGATGATTTAGCAATCTCACTGACAATCGTCACTGTCAAGTTCTTAGAGGTAGCTCATTATTTTTGATACTGTACAACATAAGTTGCCATATTTTAGTCACTAGAAGAACTATGCATCATCACACCATTCCTGTCCTTGAATTTATAGCCTCACTAACTCAAAAACCTGCAACATATTAATTCTGAATTATTTTACTGGTTGGAAGGGAAACAACAAGGCAGAGAGACGCTAAAAGTGAGACAGAATGCAGGCAGAGAGGGAGGCAGTGAGAGAGTCAGGGACTATGCAGTTATGGACTATGCAGTTAGGACCCTGCCGCGGAACACTGGCCAACGCCCATAGTACCCCGGTTGAAAACCACTGGTCACTGCTCTGTGTACTTCACAATGTTATTTGCCAGGAAAAGTGCTAAGAATTATCAGAGAGGCAGGTAAAATGGGTCTGACACTTAATTCCGCAAAATGCAATACAGCCACCAAGTTGACCTGCCACCAACCTTGGACAGTTTCACCATTTCATCTCCTTGCTATGCATTCCTCTTAGGAGCACTGTCTCTTGGCCAGTGGAGTGCTTGATGCTGCCATGGAGACAGGTTGCACACAATGCACAGAGCTTTAGCTTGGTATTTCACTCTTGTCCTCAAAACTAAACATGAAGCCCTAATATTATTTTACAGCCCTTTCAGTTCACTGATTCTGCTCCATGCTCTCTGCTGTTTTCCATGCATACGAAACCCACAGAGTGGCCTGAACCCAGCTGCAATCGGCATTGGCAAGATAAAGGGTGTTTACTAGATCCATTTTCTAGTCAAACCAGAGATGAATGTGTTTCTCTAGATGCCGCTAGAAAAGACCGAAAAACAGTTTCAAACTTTCAAATGTTAATTTCTTTTAAATAGTTCAGTGCATAAACGCTCATTGGAATTACATCTAGCGAGAATATACAAGATTTTGTTTTCATTTCTGTTTTATTAACTATTCTCGATCGGAATCGGCAAAAATAGCAGGCCAACTATACGGAATTGGAAATCGGTAAAAAAACGCCACTCGGCTCATCCCTAGTCGTAGGTGTCTACAGGAAAATTTGTTGACATTGAGAGTAACCCAGTATATACCAAGTCAGTGGTTAAATTCAGCCGGATCTGAGTTCCTGCACCTTGTATTTGAGATCAGCCACCTAAACATTGAGATCCGCCACCTAAAAAGGTGTTTTTAGTTACAATGATCGATAATATGTATCGTGTTTCATACATTTTATGTTTTATTTGAATAGCAAATAGTATCGGTTATAGATTCACCAGATAGACTTCTGTTTCAGATATAAAAAATTTGGAGAACTGCCACTGAGTCGTACTCAATTTGCTGTTTCATAAATATAATCAGAGTAAATGATTTCATTATTGCCCTGTATGATTTGTTGGTTGTTAATGTGTAAAAATTACAAAGAATTATTCAGCATTATTGTTATTACTTTTTGAGTTGAGAGAAAGAAACACAGAACAAATGCAAAATTCAAGTTTTGAATGAACTATTATTTAATTGATGGATAAATTCATTTCGGTGGAAGATTCCACCGTACGCATACACAAACCAAAGATTTTGGTGCAAACCTTCCATGCTTGAAATGGCTGAATTATTCTTAGGACAGTCAACAATTTGTTATTTTCCTATCAAATGCGTCATGGGGTCGGTTAAGGCGTCGTGAGGGTCGATCAGGATTAGAGTCGTCATTAGAAAACACGTTAAAACCTGTAATCTATCATTTGAGCGTTCTAAATTATTTGCCATTGTATGGGTTTTAGCATTGTTCAAATACAAATTGGATTTGACGAAAAGAATTCTTGCTAAATAAAAGTTGGATTGATGAAAATAATTTTTTTAAAATATAGGATAAATCTTCTGCGGCGGAAAATTCTGTCGCAGAATTTCTATTTTCAGAGGCGGAAGAGCTTTGCGCATGTGCAACCCTCGGAGCATCCGCATTGTTCAAAATGCGTTACTTCCCCGTCGTGGGGTCGGTTAGGGTCAGATTAGGCCTCGTGAGTGTTGGTTAGGGTCAGGATAAAATGTGAAAAAATGTCCGCTGCAGAAGTTTCGCGCGTTTGCGTGAGGGCATTTTCCGCCGCAGAAGCACCACGCTTAAATATAAGTGGTATTGATGATAATATTCTTGCCTAAATAGTAGCTGGATTGAAGAAAAACATTCTTGCGAAAGTAGAAGTTGGATTGATGAATAAGTAATAATGCTACAATGCACGAATAATTTAGAAAGTTAGGCCTAATTGATATAGAAGTGGCGATAATGGAGATCTGTTTGAAGTTAATCTTAACACAATTTCTAATTTCTTTTCATGACCAGAATCAATACAATAAGCCTTTACCATTATTCCTGGGGAAATAATCGAGAAGACGGAATATTAAATAATAACTTATGTCGCAACGAATAAAAATTAGTAATAATAATTATAATATATTTCATGTGCGTCTTCCCATTCTTGACACCAGCAGTCTTCAAATACGAATGACTCAACGCCGTAGCGAAGAAGCCCAATTCAAGCAATATTCCATTGCAGAGCTAGGCCTAACTATTACAGGCTCTGTTCCAATAGTATTCGTTGGTAGCCAGGGTCAAAATTGCCCAGGTGGGTTGGGGGAAGGGTGGTCGGGGGAGGGGGAGGGGGTGGTGGGGGAGGTTGTGGTGGGGGAGAGGGGGTTCACAGAGCTTCTCATTTGAAAAAAGATCACGGTGGATTGATACTGGATTGAGTAATGAGTAGGCGATCGATGCGCGGGCGGCTTCGGGACATTTTGTTTAGGCCTACAGTGTATTTTGTGTATCGTATATATTCAAAAGAGTTATTGAAAAGAGTTATTGAAAAGAGTTATTGAAAAGAGTTATTGAAAAGAGTTATTGAAATTCGTTGTTGAAAAGGTTATTGAAAAGAGTTATTGAAAAGAGTTATTGAAAAGAGTTATTGAAAAGAGTTATTGAAAAGAGTTATTGAAAAGAGTTATTGAAAAGAGTTATTGAAAAGAGTTATTGAAAAGAGTTATTGAAAAGAGTTATTGAAAAGAGTTATTGAAAAGAGTTATTTATTGAAAAGAGTTATTGAAAAGGGTTATTGAAAAGAGTTATTGAAAAGAGTTATTGAAAAGAGTTATTGAAAAGAGTTATTGAAAAGAGTTATTGAAAAGAGTTAGAAAAGAGTTATTGAAAAGAGTTATTGAAAAGAGTTATTGAAAAGAGTTATTGAAAAGAGTTATTGAAAAGAGTTATTGAAAAGAGTTATTGAAAAGAGTTATTGAAAAGAGTTATTGAAAAGAGTTATTGAAAAGAGTTATTGAAAAGAGTTATTGAAAAGAGTTATTGAAAAGAGTTATTGAAAAGAGTTATTGAAAAGAGTTATTGAAAAGAGTTATTGAAAAGAGAGTTATTGAAAAGAGTTATTGAAAAGAGTTATTGAAAAGAGTTATTGAAAAGAGTTATTGAAAAGAGTTATTGAAAAGAGTTATTGAAAAGAGTTATTGAAAAGAGTTATTGAAAAGAGTTATTGAAAAGAGTTATTGAAAAGAGTTATTGAAAAGAGTTATTGAAAAGAGTTATTGAAAAGAGTTATTGAAAAGAGTTATTGAAAAGAGTTATTGAAAAGAGTTATTGAAAAGAGTTATTGAAAAGAGTTATTGAAAAGAGTTATTGAAAAGAGTTATTGAAAAGTTATATTGAAAAAAGAGTTATTGAAAAGAGTTATTGAAAAGAGTTATTGAAAAGAGTTATTGAAAAGAGTTATTGAAAAGAGTTATTGAAAAGAGTTATTGAAAAGAGTTATTGAAAAGAAAAGAGTTATTGAAAAGAGTTATTGAAAAGAGTTATTGAAAAGAGTTATTGAAAAGAGTTATTGAAAAGAGTTATTGAAAAGAGTTATTGAAAAGAGTTATTGAAAAGAGTTATTGAAAAGAGTTATTGAAAAGAGTTATTGAAAAGAGTTATTGAAAAGAGTTATTGAAAAGAGTTATTGAAAAGAGTTATTGAAAAGAGTTATTGAAAAGAGTTATTGAAAGAGTTATTGAAAAGAGTTATTGAAAAGAGTTATTGAAAAGAGTTATTGAAAAGAGTTATTGAAAAGAGTTATTGAAAAGAGTTATTGAAAAGAGTTATTGAAAAGAGTTATTGAAAAAAAGTTATTGAAAAGAGTTATTGAAAAGAGTTATTGAAAAGAGTTATTGAAAAGAGTTATTGAAAAGAGTTATTGAAAAGAGTTATTGAAAAGAGTTATTGAAAAGAGTTATTGAAAAGAGTTATTGAAAAGAGTTATTGAAAAGAGTTATTGAAAAGAGTTATTGAAAAGTTATTGAAAAGAGTTATTGAAAAGAGTTATTGAAAAGAGTTATTGAAAAGAGTTATTGAAAGAGTTATTGAAAAGAGTTATTGAAAAGAGTTATTGAAAAGAGTTATTGAAAAGAGTTATTGAAAAGAGTTATTGAAAAGAGTTATTGAAAAGAGTTATTGAAAAGAGTTATTGAAAAGAGTTATTGAAAAGAGTTATTGAAAAGAGTTATTGAAAAGAGTTATTGAAAAGAGTTATTGAAAAGAGTTATTGAAAAGAGTTATTGAAAAGAGTTATTGAAAAGAGTTATTGAAAAGAGTTATTGAAAAGAGTTATTGAAAAGAGTTATTGAAAAGAGTTATTGAAAAGAGTTATTGAAAAGAGTTATTGAAAAGAGTTATTGAAAAGAGTTATTGAAAAGAGTTATTGAAAAGAGTTATTGAAAAGAGTTATTGAAACGAGTTATTGAGTTATTGAAAAGAGTTATTGAAAAGAGTTTATTGAAAAGTTATTGAAAAGAGTTATTGAAAAGAGTTATTGAAAAGAGTTATTGAAAAGAGTTATTGAAAAGAGTTATTGAAAAGAGTTATTGAAAAGAGTTATTGAAAAGAGTTATTGAAAAGAGTTATTGAAAAGAGTTATTGAAAAGAGTTATTGAAAAGAGTTATTGAAAAGAGTTATTGAAAAGAGTTATTGAAAAGAGTTATTGAAAAGTTATTGAAAGTTATTGAAAAGAGTTATTGAAAAGAGTTATTGAAAAGAGTTATTGAAAAGAGTTATTGAAAAGAGTTATTGAAAAGAGTTATTGAAAAGAGTTATTGAAAAGAGTTATTGAAAAGTTATTGAAAAGAGTTATTGAAAAGAGTTATTGAAAAGAGTTATTGAAAAGAGTTATTGAAAAGAGTTATTGAAAAGAGTTATTGAAAAGAGTTATTGAAAAGAGTTATTGAAAAGTTAGTTATTGAAAAGAGTTATTGAAAAGAGAGTTATTGAAAAGAGTTATTGAAAAGAGTTATTGAAAAGAGTTATTGAAAAGAGTTATTGAAAAGAGTTATTGAAAAGAGTTATTGAAAAGAGTTATTGAAAAGAGTTATTGAAAAGAGTTATTGAAAAGAGTTATTGAAAAGAGTTATTGAAAAGAGTTATTGAAAAGAGTTATTGAAAAGAGTTATTGAAAAGAGTTATTGAAAAGAGTTATTGAAAAGAGTTATTGAAAAGAGTTATTGAAAAGAGTTATTGAAAAGAGTTATTGAAAAGAGTTATTGAAAAGAGTTATTGAAAAGAGTTATTGAAAAGAGTTATTGAAAAGAGTTATTGAAAAGAGTTATTGAAAAGAGTTATTGAAAAGAGTTATTGAAAAGAGTTATTGAAAAGAGTTATTGAAAAGAGTTATTGAAAAGAGTTATTGAAAAGAGTTATTGAAAAGAGTTATTGAAAAGAGTTATTGAAAAGAGTTATTGAAAAGAGGAGTTATTGAAAAGAGTTATTGAAAAGAGTTATTGAAAAGAGTTATTGAAAAGAGTTATTGAAAAGAGTTATTGAAAAGAGTTATTGAAAAGAGTTATTGAAAAGAGTTATTGAAAAGAGTTATTGAAAAGAGTTATTGAAAAGAGTTATTGAAAAGAGTTATTGAAAAGAGTTATTGAAAAGAGTTATTGAAAAGAGTTATTGAAAAGAGTTATTGAAAAGAGTTATTGAAAAGAGTTATTGAAAAGAGTTATTGAAAAGAGTTATTGAAAAGAGTTATTGAAAAGAGTTATTGAAAAGAGTTATTGAAAAGAGTTATTGAAAAGTTATTAAAAGAGTTATTGAAAAGAGTTATTGAAAAGAGTTATTGAAAAGAGTTATTGAAAAGAGTTATTGAAAAGAGTTATTGAAAAGAGTTATTGAAAAGAGTTATTGAAAAGAGTTATTGAAAAGAGTTATTGAAAAGAGTTATTGAAAAGAGTTATTGAAAAGAGTTATTGAAAAGAGTTATTGAAAAGAGTTATTGAAAAGAGTTATTGAAAAGAGTTATTGAAAAGAGTTATTGAAAAGAGTTATTGAAAAGAGTTATTGAAAAGAGTTATTGAAAAGAGTTATTGAAAAGAGTTATTGAAAAGAGTTATTGAAAAGAGTTATTGAAAAGAGTTATTGAAAAGAGTTATTGAAAAGTTATTGAAAAGAGTTATTGAAAAGAGTTATTGAAAAGAGTTATTGAAAAGAGTTATTGAAAAGAGTTATTGAAAAGAGTTATTGAAAAGAGTTATTGAAAAGAGTTATTGAAAAGAGTTATTGAAAAGAGTTATTGAAAAGAGTTATTGAAAAGAGTTATTGAAAAGAGTTATTGAAAAGAGTTATTGAAAAGAGTTATTGAAAAGAGTTATTGAAAAGAGTTATTGAAAAGAGTTATTGAAAAGAGTTATTGAAAAGTTATTGAAAAGAGTTATTGAAAAGAGTTATTGAAAAGAGTTATTGAAAAGAGTTATTGAAAAGAGTTATTGAAAAGAGTTATTGAAAAGAGTTATTGAAAAGAGTTATTGAAAAGAGTTATTGAAAAGAGTTATTGAAAAGAGTTATTGAAAAGAGTTATTGAAAAGAGTTATTGAAAAGAGTTATTGAAAAGAGTTATTGAAAAGAGTTATTGAAAAGAGTTATTGAAAAGAGTTATTGAAAAGAGTTATTGAAAAGAGTTATTGAAAAGAGTTATTGAAAAAGAGTTATTGAAAAGAGTTATTGAAAAGAGTTATTGAAAAGAGTTATTGAAAAGAGTTATTGAAAAGAGTTATTGAAAAGAGTTATTGAAAAGAGTTATTGAAAAGAGTTATTGAAAAGAGTTATTGAAAAGAGTTATTGAAAAGAGTTATTGAAAAGAGTTATTGAAAAGAGTTATTGAAAAGAGTTATTGAAAAGAGTTATTGAAAAGAGTTATTGAAAAGAGTTATTGAAAAGAGTTATTGAAAAGAGTTATTGAAAAGAGTTATTGAAAAGAGTTATTGAAAAGAGTTATTGAAAAGAGTTATTGAAAAGAGTTATTGAAAAGAGTTATTGAAAAGAGTTATTGAAAAGAGTTATTGAAAAGAGAGTTATTGAAAAGAGTTATTGAAAAGAGTTATTGAAAAGAGTTATTGAAAAAAAGAGTTATTGAAAAGAGTTATTGAAAAGAGTTATTGAAAAGAGTTATTGAAAAGAGTTATTGAAAAGAGTTATTGAAAAGAAAAAAAGAGTTATTGAAAAGAGTTATTGAAAAGAGTTATTGAAAAGAGTTATTGAAAAGAGTTATTGAAAAGAGTTATTGAAAAGAGTTATTGAAAAGAGTTATTGAAAAGAGTTATTGAAAAGAGTTATTGAAAAGAGTTATTGAAAAGAGTTATTGAAAAGAGTTATTGAAAAGAGTTATTGAAAAGAGTTATTGAAAAGAGTTATTGAAAAGAGTTATTGAAAAGAGTTATTGAAAGAGTTATTGAAAAGAGTTATTGAAAAGAGTTATTGAAAAGAGTTATTGAAAAGAGTTATTGAAAAGAGTTATTGAAAAGAGTTATTGAAAAGAGTTATTGAAAAGAGTTATTGAAAAGAGTTATTGAAAAGAGTTATTGAAAAGAGTTATTGAAAAGAGTTATTGAAAAGAGTTATTGAAAAGAGTTATTGAAAAGAGTTATTGAAAAGAGTTATTGAAAAGAGTTATTGAAAAGAGTTATTGAAAAGAGTTATTGAAAAGAGTTATTGAAAAGAGTTATTGAAAAGAGTTATTGAAAAGAGTTATTGAAAAGAGTTATTGAAAAGAGTTATTGAAAAGAGTTATTGAAAAGAGTTATTGAAAAGAGTTATTGAAAAGAGTTATTGAAAAGAGTTATTGAAAAGAGTTATTGAAAAGAGTTATTGAAAAGAGTTATTGAAAAGAGTTATTGAAAAGAGTTATTGAAAAGAGTTATTGAAAAGAGTTATTGAAAAGAGTTATTGAAAAGAGTTATTGAAAAGAGTTATTATTGAAAAGAGTTATTGAAAAGAGTTATTGAAAAGAGTTATTGAAAAGAGTTATTGAAAAGAGTTATTGAAAAGAGTTATTGAAAAGAGTTATTGAAAAGAGTTATTGAAAAGAGTTATTGAAAAGAGTTATTGAAAAGAGTTATTGAAAAGAGTTATTGAAAAGAGTTATTGAAAAGAGTTATTGAAAAGAGTTATTGAAAAGAGTTATTGAAAGAGTTATTGAAAAGAGTTATTGAAAAGAGTTATTGAAAAGAGTTATTGAAAAGAGTTATTGAAAAGAGTTATTGAAAAGAGTTATTGAAAAGTTTATTGAAAAGTTATTGAAAAGAGTTATTGAAAAGAGTTATTGAAAAGAGTTATTGAAAAGAGTTATTGAAAAGAGTTATTGAAAAGAGTTATTGAAAAGAGTTATTGAAAAGAGTTATTGAAAAGAGTTATTGAAAAGAGTTATTGAAAAGAGTTATTGAAAAAAGTTATTGAAAAGAGTTATTGAAAAGAGTTATTGAAAAGAGTTATTGAAAAGAGTTATTGAAAAGAGTTATTGAAAAGAGTTATTGAAAAGAGTTATTGAAAAGAGTTATTGAAAAGAGTTATTGAAAAGAGTTATTGAAAAGAGTTATTGAAAAGAGTTATTGAAAAGAGTTATTGAAAAGAGTTATTGAAAAGAGTTATTGAAAAGTTATTGTTATTGAAAAGAGTTATTGAAAAGAGTTATTGAAAAGAGTTATTGAAAAGAGTTATTGAAAAGAGTTATTGAAAAGAGTTATTGAAAAGAGTTATTGAAAAGAGTTATTGAAAAGAGTTATTGAAAAGAGTTATTGAAAAGAGTTATTGAAAAGAGTTATTGAAAAGAGTTATTGAAAAGAGTTATTGAAAAGAGTTATTGAAAAGAGTTATTGAAAAGAGTTATTGAAAAGAGTTATTGAAAAGAGTTATTGAAAAGAGTTATTGAAAAGAGTTATTGAAAAGAGTTATTGAAAATTGAAAAGAGTTATTGAAAAGAGTTATTGAAAAGAGTTATTGAAAAGAGTTATTGAAAAGAGTTATTGAAAAGAGTTATTGAAAAGAGTTATTGAAAAGAGTTATTGAAAAGAGTTATTGAAAAGAGTTATTGAAAAGAGTTATTGAAAAGAGTTATTGAAAAGAGTTATTGAAAAGAGTTATTGAAAAGAGTTATTGAAAAGAGTTATTGAAAAGAGTTATTGAAAAGAGTTATTGAAAAGAGTTATTGAAAAGGGTTATTGAAAAGAGTTATTGAAAAGAGTTATTGAAAAGAGTTATTGAAAAGAGTTATTGAAAAGAGTTATTGAAAAGAGTTATTAAAAAGAGTTATTGAAAAGAGTTATTGAAAAGAGTTATTGAAAAGAGTTATTGAAAAGAGTTATTGAAAAGGGTTATTGAACAGAGTTATTGAAAAGTTATTGTTGAGTTATTGAAAAGGGTTATTGAAAAGGGTTATTGAAAAGGGTTATTGAAAAGAATTATTGAAAAGGGTTATTGAAAAGAGTTATTGAAAAGAGTTATTGAAAAGGGTTATTGAAAAGACAATGACTCATTTCAATCACACTTTCAAATTACAATAACTAAAATAATTTTTTCAGTAGAAGCCCTTTAAACTAGATAATCTACTTTGCAGTGTTTGAGAACGGTATACTGTGTACCTCTCTTTAGCATTGGTTGAGTGTTTGGAGGAGTGTGTGGACTGATTGATATGAACATCCTGTAAACTGTACAGCTGTTCATCCTTCCTAGAGCATGTGCTGACCTCCTAAATCTGGGTGAGATGGATTGGGGTACAGCAGCTGACGCCATGGCCTCTGACACCATTCTGCTGCTGCTATTGTTCCAGCTAGACAGCAAACAGAAGATGAAGAAGAGCCGTCCCTAAAGCTAGCCCTGAGTCATAGCCATGGGTATGAACTATGAAATCGTAGTCTTGAATTTTGGTGAGCAGATTAACAGTTTGCATGAAATTCTAGTGCAATCTGATGAATCTTTGCAAATGGTCTCTCTCGGTGCTACAGTATCTGTCGAAGTACATTTACTATTTTAGTCTACATTGCGCATATTTTGTCGTGGCTGGGCTGGGAGAGCTCCTGAGTAGATTTCTTGAAGGGGTGCTATATAAATCTCCAGAATAAGTGAATTAATATCTAAATGTATCCAAACTTCTACTCGAGACTGTCGTTTTTCATAGTATTTCAATTCGGTTCCTTTCAATTTGGCATAATGTAATAATAACAAAGTTTTTTAATTTTTGGGACGACAGTGTTAGAACTGCTGCCATTAATCTGTATAAATGCTTAACAGTCCATCCTTTCTAGTTTCCTCTTAAAAGCTGTGGTCGTGTCCACTGAGACAGTGCTATCATCCAAAGCATTCCACAAGTCTACAACTCTTGTACTGAAGAATTTCTGCCCTAATGAACGTTCCTTTTGATTTCTTAAATAATTTATACCTATGTTCTGGAGTCCTTTCATTTGTTTGGTGCTAATGCAAAGAACCTCTCCCACTGCAGCACTGCCTCCTTTCCAGTATTAATCTCATGTGTGCCTTGTCTTGTATGATGTATAAAGTCTGCCGGCGTTCTTTCCCAAATGGTCTCACTCAGTGTCCTGTGTATCTATTGATAAACATTGACATATTGCTAAGGATATAAACTCAAGTACATCAGTCTGATGTTATATCGTCTTCCTCGGAGTCTGAGTCTAGCTCCTTGAAACTTGCCATGCTGCTGTGCGGTGTTTTATGTCAAGTCTGCGGCTAATCTTTCCAAACGGCCTCGGATCCATGTGAGCTGTTGTTGAACAAACTGTCGCAACAAACAAAGACTGTGCTATGTCTTCATTACTGGCTTCCATAGCCTTCGGTACCTCTATCTCTGCCTGTCTCTGCCTGTCTGTCTGTCTGTCTCTGTCTCTGTCTGTCTGTATCTGTCCGTTCTTCTCAGTCGTTTATATCATGTCGTTCTCAGCTAAGGCTTGCCTCTTTCAAACCGCTTAGCCACCGTAGGCTCTGTCTTACCGACTGACTTTCTGGATATTGACCTGATTACGGCTTGGTTTTGGTGTGCCATCGGTTGATGCCTGGACTTTTCCAAATTGCTTATCCTCCACAGGCTAATCCACCATAGACCAAGGATTGTAAGAATCTCAGAATTTTACTCCAGTGGTACTCTATCACCCTCAGGCTTTCCACTCCAAACTAAACATAAAGAATTCCCCCTGATTCATCCAGTCCCCCAGCTTCCAATCTTTGTAATCCCAAACGGAATCCACCCTAGAGCTCCTCTGCTTCCTTCTCACACCGGTTTTCTGGTAACCTCCACTTGGTATATCCGGTCAACCCCTGGGCGCAGAGGAGAAACTCCTAGACGTAATAATGCGGAAGATGATAATTAATTAATTAGACGGTTTTCCATGGACATGAAGGAAGGACTAGAGGACACGTAGACCGTCAAAGGTTGAAGAGGCATAAACAAACACCTCACAATAACTGAGGCTGACCTTTTGGAAAACATTAGACCCATGTAGCCAAAGAGAATGGAGATCATTGAAACCAGATGGTAGATCTATGCCAGGCGCTGAATACCATTTGATGATACATTTACAACAGTGCAGGATGATACAATTGACATTTACAGAAACAACAACTGCTCTCTTGTGTAGATTTGGTGGTTGCCTTTGGGACCATGTTTCGATGTTTTTAAAAATGTACTACAGTACATAGATGGTCAGATAATGTTGATGTCTTATCCATCCGTCCATCTATCCGTCTCTCTTTTGTATCAATCCATCCATCCCTTTTTCCATCCACAAATCCATCCTTCCTACCCTGCCTGTCCATCCATCCATCCATCCATCCATCCATCCGTCTCCATCCCTTTTAGATCCCTCTATCTCTCTTTCCATCCATCCTTCCATCCTATATCCAACCATCCATCCTCAATTCATCCATTGATTCGCCCTTCCATTCATCCATCACTTTTCCATCCCTTTTTCCATCCATCCTACCCTGCCTGTCCATCCATCCATCCCTCCATCTCCATCCCTTTTTAGATCCATCCATCTATCTCTCTTTCCATCCATCCTTCCATCCTATTCCCATCCATCCATTTATCCTCAATTCATCCATCCATCCACCCAGCTTTTTATCTCTCCTCTCTGTCGACAATTATATTGCAAATTCTTGGTCGTTGCATGCGCCATCATAGTTCTTACGTCAAATGGTTCTTTCTTCGAGACTGTCTGATTTTTTCCGGAACTCTAAGACTTCCTGATAGCTTTCCGCTTTTTTAAACCCCATTAACAGTCGTCAGAAACGAGTCCCAGCCTTGAAAAACATTTGCGATAAGATGCTTTAAATGCGCAGGAAGGCCAATAATAGGCGGACGTATGTAGTTGATACTTTGCCAGGTCCTATCTACTGTATAAACATACCACCATCTATAAGAAATGTTACACAAAGTAGCCTAAGTCACGTAGCGCTGTTGCGTGGAAACACCCAACCATGTAAACTGAGAAAATAGCTACCAATTCGTAAGATTCTTCTAACCTTAAAAGTACCACTTCTGAGAATGTAAACCAATCGTAGGTCCAGAGTTTAATGACATCTTATTGCAACAAAGGCCGTTGACGTCAAAAGAAATTATTTGAGCAATTCTTACTGTTCGGTTGGCTTAATACAACTCTAAAACCAATGGTAATCGTAAATCTCGAATTTCAAAAGCGTTACTTGTGAGCTAAGCACAGGGACCAGCTTATTAACATGTGCTGCGTCTCGTCAGAGGTGTTGTCCAGAGATACTAAGTGGAGGTCTAAGTCCGGTTGCAAGAGGACAACAGAGAGAGAATGGGGGAGAGAAGATGCTAAGGTGGGTTTCATCTACGACGAGAAAGATTGGAAGGTGGAGGACAGGATCGATCTGGGTCGGAATATTTAAGAGTTGAGACTTTAGTTTGAAGTGGAAAGCCGGAGGAGGGTGGATAGATGGAGTGGTTAAGTAAGTTAGTAGCCTTTATTTGCATCTAATCGTAATGTCGAATTTCAGAAGCGTTACTTGTGAGCTAATCACAAGGACCAGCTTATTAATATGTGCTACGCCTTGTCAGAGGCTAACTGGTGGGCCAAATGCATCGTTTCGTTGTGTGAAGACCACTTTCTTTTCTCTGGGTCTCTCACACCGGGAGCGACTCTCATTGGTGTGCACTGCGAGAGGCGCTATATAAATTGATACAATACAATACATCTCTGCCATCTGCCAGCCTTGTTCAGAGCCCACGATTCTTTCTTTCAATTCTAAGACTGTTTTTAAATGTAAGCCTACCAATTCCATGCTTCTTTTAACCTTGATCTACCAATTCTAAGATTCTCTTGGACATTGTACTACGTAGTACGTACCACTCCAGGACAGAGGAACTCCTGCAATTCTTTTCACCCTATGATAACACCTCCGACTTTTAAGGTAATTTTAACCATTGGGCCACCAATTAGCTGCTCTTCTCTTAACCCTAACCAGCCTTTCTATTCAGGTCACTGTATTATAGGAGTTCATGCCCTACCTCTTGTGGCTAAGATAATTTTAACCCTGTAGGACTACCGCTTGTGAAATCCTTATCAAAGAGTTCCACTGGAACCGTTGCGTTACGAAAGTGTCTCTGCCCTTTCACTACCATTCCCACCATACCACCCACGCACCCACCCCATCCCCACTTCCCCCATCCCCACTTCCCCCACCCGTTCAGCCGCGTTTCCTCCCAGAGACAACCTGCAAAGCCGGTAATAAAGGACTTAGCAGACACCGTTGATAACAGGTTGCCAGCCACTGATAACGGAGGTCAGAGGGTTTCTGTTCTCGGTTACTGCCATGGATCCAGAGTTTGCGTCGTTGGCGCCTTGAAAGTCGGTCTGCCTTTCATCCATGCCTACCCGACGGTGTAGTGGTTAGCCTTCTCGACAGTTAACCCAGAGTCGGATGTGGGGAGGGGATGAAATCTGTGCCTAACGGTACGGTAATTCAGCGGTATGCCTGCTCCCTTTACGTAAATTCTTCTTAGGGAAAGTGGCATAAACTTGAATTACCGTACTTGCATACATAGTGTTATTACTATCGCTAACTAAGTAACAAACACATTTGTTGTGTAATAATCAAGAAAGAGTGGCCAAGGTTGGTATATAAGCCATCATGGGCGTAGCCAGAAAAAAATTTCGAAAGGGTTTTAAGATTTCGGAGGGGGGTTTCCATTGAAGATTGTCGCAAAAGTTAAGGTTTTTGTTTTTCGCATGTAAAAGCATATACAAAAATTTCCGGAAACTTAGGGGGGGGTTTGAACCCGTAAAACCACCCCTAATACTTCCATGTAAGCCATTAGCTTTTCTTGGCTCCTGTTGCACTGCACCTGCTGATACATGTACATGGCTGTAACCGTAATGCTTGTGTATGCAATAATAAGATCAGTCGCTTAAGCTAGCCCTGTGGCAACCATGGGTATTCGGTGTTAGCGACTTCATTTCGTAGCCTCGGCCAACGTGGTCTGTATGTCTGCCAGCCTGTGTATTTGTCTGTATGTCTGTCTATTCATCTGTTTGTATACCTCTCTATCTTTTTCTCCCTGTCTGTTTCACCCTCATTATCACTCTTTCTTCTTCACTTCCTTTATACCTCTGATGAATTAGCCATGGCTTTCCTACTTCCCCTGCAGCTGTTTTCTTTCATCCTACTTAGCACCTTCTCCAGGTCTTCCCTCCCTCCTGCTGTCTTAGCCTACCTCTGGCGTTGGAAGTCTACAACCCTCTGTATCTGTCTGCTGTCAGTTTGTCTCTCTCTGTCTCTCTAAGTCTTTGCATAAATTATCTTGCGGCTCCCGCTGGGCTCTGCAGCACATTAGGCTTAAGCCAAACTTCTTAGACGTCTTATATACATATATATACTTATATTTATGTATAAATATATATGTAATTTTATTCATAATATAATTATATATACATATATGTAAGTAAATACATATTATACATGTATTTATGTGTACATGAATTACATATTAATATATATATATATATATATATAATATTTATAATATATATATATAATTATATGCCCCACTTTGATAAGAGGGGCATATACATACATATGTGCATATGTATATATTTATGCACACAAGTATATGCATTGTGTGCATAAATATACATTACGTGTGTGTGTTTATATGTATAGATGTGTGTGTGTGGCTGTGCTGCACAGTCCTCCTTGGATGCGGACTCGTCTGAGGTCGTCTCCAGACAGGCAGCTGTGGTCTGGCCATCAGTCAGTCAGTTGGAGACGGACAGAGCAAGAGAAAGAGACACAGACAGACAGACAAAGTAATACGAAGAGATACAGAGCGAGATTTCGAGAGATACAGAGACAGGGGCTAAGAGAAAGAGACACCCAGACAGACAGTCAGACACACACAGACAGAGAGACACAGACTGTGTGTGTGTGTGTGTGTGTGTGAGGTCTGATGGGATTACTGCCGTGTCAGATGCTGTTGGTGCTGGTGTTGTGTGATGGGTCGGCGGCGCCCTGTGTTGCAGCAGCCGCAGCAGCAGAAGACTGCATAGAGGAGCCACAGGGCCATACCATAGGCATAGACAGTGTGTGTCTGTGAACTGTGTGGACTTTGTACTTTAAGACCAGTCATCGGTCACTGCACATGCAACGGTCTTCTTCCTTTGCCAAATGGCAGACACCGTTCAACCCCTTCCACACGCTCTCTCTCCCCCTCTCTGGCTGTCTCTCTGTCTCTGTGTGGCTGTTTCTGTCTCTCTGTGTCTTTCTCGCTGTCTTTCTCGACGCCTCTATCGCTGTCTGTCTCTGTCTGTCTCTCTGTCTCTGTCTGTCTGTCTGTCTGTCTCTCTGTCTGTCTCTCTGCCTGTCTCTGTCTCTGTCTCTGTCTGTCTGTCTGTCTGTGTCTTTCTCGTTCTCTCTGTCTCTGTTTATCGATTTGTGTCTATCTGTCTCTCTCTCTCTCTCGTAAGCGGGCATGCACACACAGTTTTTATGTGCTTAGATATGTATGCAAAATACAGAAGTGAGGTACTTGAAAGTGAAGTATGGAAAGTAGAGAACCCAGTTTCCCATAGTGCAACATGTAGTGGAGGCGCTAATTTTTATTTATTTAGACCCTTGACACAGGGTCACATGTACTGAGAGGACATTCCCTGCTGAGAACTATCACAGAGGAAGAATGGAGGGAAAGAGAAGGAGAGGAAGACCTAGACAGATGCTGCTGGACTGGATGATGGTGGATGGATGCTGTAACGGAAGGAGGGAGCCCAGCATCGAGAGTAGTGGTACCACTGAACAGCACATCCCAGGACTTGATGTTACATAACTCTGCCACTGTCTGTGGGGCGCGGTAGTGTAGGGGTATGTTCGGTGCCTTGCAGCCGTTACATAACTCTGCCACCGCCTGTACTGTGGTAGTGCCAGTCCCAAGCCTCGATACATTAGGAGGGCGACATCAATGGCCATGGTAACAATAAGACGTCGTTAAACATATTATATGGAACAGTCTTCCTGGACCTAATCTATTCAGGCATGCAGCAAAAAGTCTGTATGTTAAAGAAAACAGTTGAAAATGACAGTTGATCATTAAAGCATCGTAGAAGTAGCTTGCTACTGAAGATGCTTTAGAAATTGTCGTAATGATAATTATTACAATTACAATCAATTACGATTACAATTACAATCATTTACGATTGCGATTACAACCAGTTACGATTACAATTACACTCAATTACGATTACAATTACACTCAATTACGATTACAATTGCAATGCATATATATTACAATGCATTGTTATATCCTTCAACGTCAGCGTGTTACCTATAGAAGGCCTTTTGTCTTGAGTGATATAGAAAAGCTGGCGTGAAATGTGGATTGGTAGGGTGTGGGTGCTCAGATGTTAAATCTCACCTATCTTTTCCTGTTTCATGTCTTCTGGTAGAGGTGGTGTTGGTGGTGGTGGTGGTGGATGAGGAGGTGGTGGTAGTGGTGGTTGCTATGGTGGTTTTAGTTGTGGTGGTGCCACAGCTGCTGCTGCAGGCAGAGCGCATCACCTTATCTCTTCTCCTGTGATGCTGTTCATTGCCCTGTTCATATGATATGCTAGATGTCTGTGTCTGTCTATCTGTCTGTCTGTCTGTCTGTCTGTCTGTCTGTCTGTGTCTATCTCTGTCTGTGTCTGTCTGTATGTGTCTGTCTGTTTTATCTCTGTGCTGTGTTATTCCTCCTCCTCTGATATTCCTCTTCCCATTCCTTCCGATATCTAAACTACTTTTTGTCTGTCCCTCTATCAGTGACCTCCTTCCTTCATTCTATCTGTCTGTCTCAATGACCTCCTTATCTCATTCTGTCTGTCTGTGTTTCTGTCTGTCTGCCTGTCTGTCTTTCTGTCTGCCTGTCTGTCTTTCTGTCTGCCTGTCTGTCTTTCTGTCTGCCTGTCTGTTGGCCTGTCTGTCTGTCTATTTCTCAATGACCTTCTTATCTCATTCTGTCGTTTGTCTGTCTGTCTCAGTGACTGTCTCTCTCTCTCTATCTCTGGCTCTGTCTCTGGTCCCATTCTCATCCATCTGGGTGGTACTTTGATGATGGTTAGTTTTTCTAACTATTCCGAACGTTGTAGAGGTCCGGATATCTTGTGAAGATGCACTCTGTTAGAATGCTCTCACGCTTAGCTTAGAGGGGAGTATTCAGAGGCCCTTCTGAAAGGATAGTTTGTAAAGGTTTATCTCATCTATTGGATGCCTTTAATTGCAAAGTCAGCCGTAAAGGGAAGACGTCGACACAATGTCTAACTGTACAGCATCTGTTGGCAGCTGGCGAGGCCAAGAAGTTGTTATTTTTATTACGCATTTAGTAAGCACCGCTATCTAATGATAAAGCATCAATTGATGGCGCTGAGCAATTGTGAGTGAAGGACTTGCTCAAGGTCCCGACGCAATTGCCACACAATAGCCGCCTCAGTGAAGGCTTGAACCCATATCCTCCAATACTGTGGGGCGCGGTGGTGTGTGGGTATGTTCGGTGCCTTGCAGCCGGAGGGTTGCGGGTTCGAATCCACCTCAAGCCGCCGCGTAGGGACCCTGAGCAAGTCCTTCACTCGCAATTGCTCATGCGCTTCTTCGTAAACCCGTATCCTTTCAAACTCCGATTCAGTGTCCGCTGTTCTAGTCGGAACGCCTTGAGTAGAAATCTTGAAGGCGCTATAACAAGTGCTCTTACATACATACATACATACATACATACTATATAAATGCTAATGAATGAATAAGTGAATGTTTAGATGAATGAATGAATGAGTGAGTGTATGATTGAATGAGAGAATGAATGGATAAGTGAATGATTGAGTGAATGAATGATTGATGTATGAATGAATGAATGATTGGATGTATGAATGAATGATTGGATGTATGAATGAATGAGTGAATGACAGAATGAATGAGGGAATGAATGATTGATTGAGCAAGTGAGTGAATGAGTGAATAAATGAGTGAATAGAGAATTATTCGAGTGAATATAAAACAGTGAATGAATGAATAATATTCCACGAGTGTCTGATGTCTCCAGTCATTGTTCTTCTAGTTCCATGTAATTGTTTATGAGGTTGGAATAGCTTCCGCTGGCATCACACAAATCACGCTTTAATGGACTGGTTACAAAAATGGGGTCAGTAGAGGAGACATGCCTTCATAAATCAACGATGGCAGCTGCTGCTGTTGCCTTTGCCCTACTTTTTATTGTAATTGGTATAAAAAATTAATGTCTGGCCCCGTATTAGTCTAATGGTTAGCATGCTGAACGGTCAAGCAAGGGTCTTGGGTTCAATGTCCCACTGGGGCGGAAAGATGTTTCTAGATGTCTGCCCCGCTTGTGTCTATATTGTTATCATCATCATCATCATCATCATCATCATCACTCTCATCATCATCATCATCATCATCATCATCATCATCATCATCATCATTATCTTTTCAAATTTTATTAAAATATTATAATATTATTATAACAGTAGTATATTGTAATTGCAATTGTAATTAAATACTATGATTTCTGTAGCAGCATTGGTAATAACCTACTTCTAGGATGCTTTACAAAACTGTCTAAGTCCTGTCAGTGCAAATGTTGATATGCTCAGAGTTATGTAACAAGTGCGTTTTTAGCTGTTTTTTGAAAACGGAAAGACTTTTGTATTCCTGAGTAGGCGCAGGAACACCGTTCAGAGAGAAAGAATTCGACACTATAATGATTGCGCTTCTATCTAACACTGTACATATAGCGCTCTTGAAGAGATTAAAAAGGTGTCTAATTATAGCTTAATATCACAAGCACAGGTTCCATTGGAATTGCCATCTTGTAGCTGTAGTCTTATCTATGTTGCATGTTAATGTTTTATAGAAACTTAGCAAGTGAACGAAATTGGGTAAATGTAACGTTTACAATACACGATTTGGAGGTGTGCAAGCACAACGTTTAGTAATAGCTCTGGCCAAGGTATTTCTGACTCAAGTGTAATGTTTACAAAGTAGGTCAGGTCAATGATAACTATTAATGGAGTTCATTGGGACAGATGCACTGAAAATAATCATTGGGACAGATGCACTGAAATGGCTATAAGCGCTGACAAGTGCACTGAAAATGCACTTGGGAATATAAATCTGTGATAAGACACCTTTTAATCACTCTTTCCGAAAGTATATATTTTCCGTTATCGTTTGAAGATCAGTTCATTAATTAAGATTAATTTTGTTTTTTTAATATCAAAAAAGAAGGAAAAAAATGGAAAAACAAGAATAACCACCTGTCAAATTTCATTGTCAGAAAAGAGACAAAGACAAGAAAAGAGAAAGAATACTGATGAAAAACATTATTCGAAAATGAACTTAAATATGTCAAAAACTTTAAAGTCGTCAATATCATATCAGAAGTAGAATCCAAGACGGAAAAAAGAGCAAGAAAACTGATGAAAACATTACACGAAAATGAACTGAAATGCATCAAAAACTTTAAAGACGTCAACGGCCTTTGTTGCTAAAAGATATCATTAAACATTGGATAAATTAAAAAATTAGAAGACCAGTTCGGTAGGTAATCACATAATATATTTCCCTTCCACCTAAAGGTAGATAGATGCGAACGGTCTTGGCAACCATTAAGACTTCATTGAAAATGGAAAACACTATTGTTTTAGAAATAGTTTAGGTAGATTGAACAAAATTGATCTATTATAAGTTGAAAAAAACGCAATTTAAATGTGACATTCCACCTTAGGCAATGACCTCTGGACCAAAGTATAACGGTAACTCCATTACCCTGAAATCTGGAGAGGCCATTGGCTCTTTGATGGTCGGTATTTTGGCTCTGCAGGTGAAAGCCCGCCAAATCTCATTGATCACTCCATGCCGTTATCTTCCCGCTCCTTTGATGTGAGAGAATCCGTGATAGCCATTGCATTCTACTATGGCACCACGTTTAGGCCTACATGTGTCTTTTTCACATAGCGCAGTGCCAAGCCAGATGCCGGCTGCTATTCTTAGCACCTCTCCTGACATCCGTAATCCTGCTGTTGTTATTGTAACTGTTGTAAATACAACAATTTCTTAAACCTGTAGCATTGTCCATAGCAATTGCTACTTCTAGGATGCCTTACGTAACTGACTGCTGTCAGTGCAAATAATAGCTAATGCTATTGCTATTGTTATTATTGTTATTATTATTATTATTATTATTATTATTATTATTATTATTATTATTATTATTATTATTATTATTATTATACCCGAGGTAGATATGATCCCTCAGGTGATAATTATTATTATTATTATTATTATTATTATTATTATTAATTATTATTATTAACATTATTCAAATTATTATTGTTATTACTATAATGTAACTATAGGTTGATGATCCTTGTGGATTATGATAGCGACCTATAGAATTCACGTGATTAGATTAGATTAGATTAGATTAGACAGTTATGATTATGCTATGTTAGTTGAGTCTGTGCTGTGTCATCTGTTGCTAATCCATTCCTTCTTTTCTTTACCATTCAGTGAAGCATGCCAGGCCAGTCCCCGGGGGTGGCGGCGGCGGCCCCTCCTCCCAGCATCCGTCTGGCCGGGCTCCACCAGCCCCAACCAGCGAACAGCTACTGGAGTCCCTTCGCAACGCCATCCAGACGACTAACGAGATCGTCGGCGCTGACCCCAAGTTCACCAATAACAACAGCACCAACCAACGCAGCAACGGATCTTTCGACCCCGGTCTCAGCCCCACAGATGGAGCCAGGCTGAAGGCTGAGCCGTGGAGGGGACGGGCTGGGGGCAGTAGCAGCGAGAATCAAGTCATTCCGCCTCCGGGGGTTTTTAAGGACGGGGAGGGCTGGCGCCGGGCCGTCATGAGGGTTCCGGAGGGTCTGGCCGGAGACGACGTTCTGCTTCTGCCACCGCCAATGGAGTTTGACGTTGATACTGCTGCTGCTGTTGTGTCCGTAGGTTTTGCGGATAACTGCGATGGAAAGGATGCTGGGAGGATAACTGGAAGTGGGTTGCCTGGAAACGGCTTTGTGCTGCCACCACCGGCGGTTTTCGACAATGGAGCCCAAAGAGATGGATCCTGTATTGAAGATGGAGGCAAGTATGACGTTTCCAGTGAGAAGGTGACAGGTAGGGTTGTTACTGACGATTATGTGCACGCTGGTGGAAAGGTGGAAGGATTGCCGGGCGTTACCATAACAACTGCTTCTGTGGCATTGCCAGGCATCACCGTGGCAACGGACTGTGTTGGTGGGGTGAATGCAGACAAAAACGGGGATATTCTGAGAAGAGGGGATGGGGAAATTGAGGGGAAGATCATCGGGGGACTGTTTTCGGTTCGTGAGATTTGTGCCTTGATCGAAAATGATCGGATGTTCGTACTGCAAGGAGTGATGGATGAAGAGAGTGCGGAAAGGTTTCAGCGGAAATCAAATTCCGTTTCTGCTGGTACAGGGAAGTTGCAGCTGAAACAGGTTTCACTATCCTCTAGCATGGAGATGTTAGAACGAAAACCGGTTTCAGTATCTTCTAGCACAGAGAAGTTAGGACTGAGACCAGTTTCAGCACCTTCTAGCACGGAAAAGTTACAGCTAAAACCAGTTTCAGCATCTTCTAGCATGGAAAAGTTACAGCTGAAACCAGTTTCAACTTCTTCTAGCATGGGAAAGTTAGAGCTGAAGTCAGTTTCATCATTGTCAAGCTTTGCAAAGTTAGAGCATAAACCCGTTTCAGTATCTTCTGGCATGGAGCTGAAACCAGTTGCAGTATCGTCGGGTTTGGATGTTAAAGAAGTGGAAAATGATGTAAGAGCAAAGAGAGCTGCTGCAGATGCAATTACCACGGAAACAGTGACTGGACAAAATGGCAGTTGTCATAGTGATGTTAAAGGCCCAAGTTCACTGAAGGTCATGGCTTTGGATGCAACAAAGAAACTACAGGTTGCAGGGACGGTTAGTCTGGAAAAGGAGCTAGGTGGAAAGCTTCCAACCTTCCATGAAGCTAATCGTGAAGGAAATTCCTCAACTGCCAATGGAAAACCTTTATCAGAATCAAAAGAAGTTGATGACCTGTATGCCAAACCGATTCCTGGAATTTCCTGCGATGGAATTCCCACGGGGTCATGTATAACCACGGACGCACCAAAAGTCCCCGATTCCAACCACGCGGCATCAGCTGTTGCCGGAAAGCAGACAGCAGCGACACCTTTGGAGCTAAATAAAACTACAGCCTCCAACTTAGACAGGCTGTCACCCGACCCAGATATTCCGTCACCCAGCCCAGATAAGATACCGCCTTACCCGGCCGTATTAGAACAGTCAAAGGCGTTGGATTATGACTATGCTGCCGTGGTATCATTGGAGGCTGGTGCAAGGGTGGATCGTAGTAAGACCTCTGAACCTCTATCTCCAGCTATAAACACCGGGGAATCGGAATCCGACGCTGGCTCGGCCGACGGAGGGGCAGTGCAGGGATCGGCAGGAGTTAGCACAACAGCCACGGAGCGAAATCCGAGACCGGAGTCGATAGTTACCACACATCTGTGGAGCGATACAGCCGTGGCTCGAGTCTTAAATGTAAACGCTGGCATATCGACGGACCTCTCGAAGGCCGGCCTATTATCGGAGACCGCAGTTAAGGAGATAAAGTCGACGGAGGCAGTGGCCAGGGAAGAGGAGAACAGCGGGAAAAAGTGGAGCCTCGAGGGAAAGTCGTCAACGGACAATAATGGAGGTGATAATTTTTCCGCTAGGAGGGTAGGGTCTAAGGAGAAGCGGAAGATGGAGGTCATACGCTTGGATGTAACGGAAAGCATGGAGCAGACGGAAAACGAGAGGCACTTTATCAGCAAGACGGTTAAGACGACTATGACGCAAGAAACGAGGTCGGCCGCGGTTGGCACTCAGCCATCCGTCGGCATGGCAACGAATATTGGCGCCAGGCCGAAAGCAGGGAGTATGTTTGCGACGGGAAACGAGGTGAAGATGGAAGCGCTCGAAGATGGATTTTCCGATGGAAAGGGATCGAACGAAAATACGGGACTGCTTGGCGAATTGAGAAAGAACAGACCCTCTGGCATTGAGGGGTTGAAGGAGACAGGTGGAGCGGCAGAGAAGGGGGTTGATCGAGAAACAGGTGGTAGGATACCTCCTGGTAAGCAGTCGTCCGTGTTCGATATGTTACTCGATCAGAGAGAAGTGAAAGCGGATCGGAACAGTTGGTCGGTTTTCGAGCGACGAGAGGCTGCGCGTCATCAGACCGAGGCAAGTTCGTACAGTGCAGTTCCAAGTCCTCTTAACACCGCTACCTCTGAGTTCAATACGTCAGTTCGAATCCCAAGTCCTTCGAGTCCTACAGGTGCCACTCCAACTGTGGTAATCGCTGACAGAAAGGATGAGGTTTCGGTGACGAAAGAAAGCCTTCCGAGTCCAACTGCTTCCAGCCCTGCACTCCCAAGCAGGGTAGCAGAACACAAGGAAGAGGTTCCAGTCACAAAAGAAAGTCTGTCGATTCTACCAGCGACTAGCCCTTCACCTTCACTCCAGACCAGGGTGACGGAACGCAAGGAAGAGGTCGTCCGCATCCCACGCCCTACCAGCCTCATGGTCCGACCGGGTAAACCCCCTCGACATTCAATCTCCCATCCATCGACCCCCACAACTCAACCAAACGTCATGGCCCACAGCGAGACAACCCACGCTTCATCTTCGAGCGTGTCTGCTCCTCTTGCCACTCCTGAAGAAAGCTTTGACGACGTTCCATACTCAAACCGCAGTCGCCAGAGCTCCGTCGGTCCAAGTCGTAGTCGCCAAAGTTCTGTTGGACCGTGTCGAAGTCGCCAAAGCTCTATCGGTTCGTTGCTAGGATACCAGTCGCCACAGTCGGGAGTCTCGACGCATTTCGTTGTCGTAGCGATCGACTTTGGAACGACTTACAGCGGATATGCTTTTAGTTTTACTCGTGATCCGGAGAGCATCCATATGATGCGTCGCTGGGAAGGCGGGGATCCGGGGATCGTGAACCAGAAGACCCCCACGACGCTGCTTCTGGCACCCGATGGAAAATTCCACTCGTTTGGGTTTGCTGCCCGTGACTTCTACCATGACCTTGATCCGCAGGAAGCGAAGAAGTGGCTCTACTTTGAGAAGTTCAAGATGACTCTGCATCATAATGCTGTGAGTCAGAAGTTTCATTCGTTCAGCTGTTCATTCATTTGCTTGTTCACTGTTCAGTAATGAACGCGTTCATTTGTTCATGCGTTTGTCTGTTTTTGGTTCATATGTTGGTTTATTTATTTGTTGGTTTGTTCATTTCTTTGTGTTATAGATTATTTTATCATTTGTTTATTCATTTGTTCATACATTCATTTGCTTGTTCATTCTTCGTTCAGTTATTCATCTGTTTTTCATTAATTCAATCATTTGTTTAAATTCGTTTGTGCGTTTATTCTTCTATTCATTTGTTTCTTTATTCTCTCTTGTGGTGAACTGGTTTCTGCAACTTGACTTTTTGAACTCTGAAGTATTCCGGAGAAAACAATCCATTGGTTGAGTGGCTCTTGCATTCAGTCATTCAGATAATTTTTATAGCACCATTTTAAGGTTATATACTTAGAATTGCTCGCAGCCCACCCGGTCCGTTAAAGAGAGCTGTCTGTAATACTCTGTATGTCTTCAATGTGAAAGGTGCATCTAGCCCCTCGCCTCCCTGGCTAAGAGGGAACACAGATCCCGAGGAAGCCTCTCCAATCTAGATAGCCGACTCGTTTGCAGTGAATATATAGGCTATATACATGATCGTGTTTACATTTGGACTACTTACCTGCTGTCTTGCAGTATCTTAGGAGCTGTTTGGGCCACTTTTCCTACAAGGGCAAGGTCATAGGAACCGTTTGTGGACTGGTTTTTGTCTGGTGATCTGAGGAGTAAGATCATACTTTTCGGTCACTTCTGTACTAGGTTATGGTCCTACTTTTTAGTCACTTAAGACCTTACTTTTGGGCCATTTCTTTACTAGAGTAAGGTCCTAGTTACTTTTGGGACAACTTTCTTCATATGGGGCATGGCGGCCAATTGGTTACTCAGCTTGTAACGTCGTGAGTACGGGTTCGATCCTCCTCCCTTGAGATGGTCACTGCACATGTAGGGACCCTGAGCAAGTCTTTCACTCACAGTTGCTCTGTGCCATCGACGTTCTGAAGTATTGTCATGTGCACTTCTGACTTTCGAAGAAGGGCAATGCCAAATGCAGTTGTATTGTACTGTGCAAGATCTTACATACTTTAGGGCTATTTTAGGCTGTGATGGATTATTACTAGGGATAGTAGAAATTCACGGTGAAATAGTTCAAAATTCAAGGTAGCATTTAGTAAACATGGGTGAAAATCACAGCAAATTCACGGCATGAAATCACGCTAAGATCCGACAAAACAATAACGCAGAAAAGAAAGAAACAACGCGTTAGGTATGTACGGTATATAGATGTCAGCCAGGGCTGTTAATACTGCAATAAAGTATCGCAATACTTGGTATCGCCGATACTTTTTCAGTATCGCAGCGAGTATCTCGATAGTTTTATTTTGTTGGTATCGCATGTGTATCGCCGATACTTTTCTTAGCCTGTCGGCGATACTCGATACCAATACTTTTTTCCACTATAATTTATATATTTTCTCGTCCGCTTGAGTAAGTCGCGATCAAGAAATAGTGATAAATAATTCTTGACGCTTCGAAAATTGCCTCTTTCTTCTAAATTAGCCTCTTTCTGCCACCTATGATCGTTGGTGTGAATGGAAAGAATCTATTTCACGTGATTAAACGTAAGCTTACTTTTCGAAAAGTATTGGTAAAAGTATTAGTATCGATATTGCAATACTTTTAAGAAATAGTATTGATATTGGTATTGCAATACTTTTATTATGAAGTATTGGTATTAGTATTGCCAATACTTTTTTCCAGTATTGTTAACAGCCCCGATGTCAGCGTAAACGTCCTGCATCAAATCATGTTTATATTTACTAAGCTCTAATCAATGTTATCAAATCAATAACACAGGTCAGAGCAGCAACGAGCTGTCTCTGTGTAATGTCACGCTAAGTGTCAGATTCAACGTTCGGCATATAGTTAGTTTCTGCAATAATATTGTAGACCATCGTTAGCCTACATGTAGCGCCAAGGTCACGTCTGTAAAACTTTGATGCTGGGGTGAAACATGTCCGCTCGGAACGTCGTGTTGCGTGAATATTAAAAAAATTTGCCTAAATCACAGCAATTGACGGCATTAATTTTGTGGAAAATCACGGCATTCGCGGCTTCCGTGATTTCGTGAATTTCTACTATCCCTAATTATTACCGGTTTTGGAGGAATCCTACTGCAGTGCTTCCCAAAGTGGTAGTTCGCGGACCGGTGCCGGTCCGCGAGCTCTCAGTTGCCGGTCCGCAGAGTGAGTCAAGAAACTGGTCAAATTGTCTCGGAATAAAGAAATGGCTATTGTATTTTTAAAAGTAATAACGAAGACACGCGTTAGGCTGACATTTAAAGGGCAATAGAGATACAGAATTGACTAAACATGCATTTAAATCAACTTTAATACACATTTGATGAATTTATTGTAGCCTGATCAAAAATAGAAATAATTAATAAAGTTGGCACCGGTCCTCCGGTCTGCAGTGGGAAAATTCATACCGGTCCGTGACACTAAAAAGTTTGGGAAGCACTGTCCTACTGCATGCACTCTTGCTTGTCTGCAGACAGACAGATAGGCAGACAGACAGGCAGGCAGACAGAGGCAGGCATAGAATGTCAAACAGACCTATACAGGCATAGCCAGCCAGACGTAGACAGAAGACATGGGCAGGCAGACACTTTGGCAGATGCTGTGACGGAGTGCAGCCGTGTCTAGGGACCTAGCTGAAATCTTCAACCCTAATCAGAGCATGCCCCAGCGATATGCAAATTAAGTAATCAAACCAACTGTTCATTCCTTCTTCTACTTAATTGCAATTAAAAAAGCTAATCATTCCATCTAATAATTAATTAAATGTCTCTAAACCATGCCTTCCTTCCTCCCTCCCCCCCTTCCCTGGATGTCAGCTCCCTCCGTTCCTCCCTCCCTCCGTCCATCCGTCCCTCCCTCCCTTGGAGGTCAGTTAGGTTACTGGAGAAATTCCGTAGTGCTTAGTCACGGCTGTTTCCAGTGGATGTCTTAATGGTCCATTAATAATGGAGGAACTCTGCTTACATCTGGACCTGGCATCTCCTCCTCCTCCTCCTCGTCCTCCTCCTCCACCACCTCCTCGTCCTCCTTCCTCCTCCTCCTCCTCCTCTTTCTCCTCCTCCTCCTCCTCCTCCTCCTCCTCCTCCTCCTCCTACTCGGTCTTAATCCAGCCAATCACTTCCTCCTTCGTTTAGATAACAAATTAAAACCGGTTGGACAAGTATGCGTACGTACACACACGCACACACGTACGCACACACACATGCTTGGCCTATGTGTTTGTGTAATTGTGTAAATAACTATACATATACACATGTGTGTATAATTATATTTGTGTGTAACTGTGTGTATATATATATATATATATATATATATGTATTTTACTATATATGTAGATGTTTATACGTGCACTTGATCCAGCATACCATGAATGTATATATATATTTGTATGCATGTGCGCTCTCAGCCAACTCAGCTATGCAGAGGCTGAGAAAACGGAGGCTGCATCTTCATGCTAATTGCTGTCTCTCCAGTTGCTTAAGGAACTTTCAAACCGTTTTTCTTCTTCTCAGTGCTTTAATACAAGTTTACACATTCTGTCACTTGTCACTGTTTTTGCTGAGGTGAAGAAGAGAGAACAGTCCCTTTATTAAGTGTGGCCCATTGAGCCATTCAGCAAGCGCCTGAAAACCTCCCTTTACCAGTGAAGAGACTGGCCCGGGTTGGGAGCGCCTCTGTTTTTGAGTGGCGCTCAGAGGTCTTGAGTGGCCGAGTGGGTTGGTAGCCCGCTCGCCACGCCGGCGGCCCGGTTCGATTCCCGGTCGGTCGGTTTATCAGAGATTCATTTCTCGGATCTTTACTGTGGGTGGCTCGGTCGCAATATAAACGTGGAGTACAATACAATACAACACAATACAACTGGGGCGCGGTGGTGTAGGGGTATGTTCGGTGCCTTGCAGCTGGAGGGTTGCGGGTTCGAATCAACCTCAAAAGCCGCCGCGTAGGGACCCTGGCAAGTCCTTCACTCGCAATTGCTCATGCACTTCGACGTGAAACTCCGATTCAGCGTCTGCGTAGTAGTCGGGAGCGCCTCTGAATAGGCAATCTGGAAGGGGCGCTATAGCAAGTGTTCAAATACAATACAATACAATACAATATAAATGCTTGATTACGATTACGATTATGATGAAGTGTTAGCGACTTCATTTTCTTAGCCTTGGCATATGACGGTGAGTGGCCTGTTCTCTCCCTCGCCGTCTCATCTTCCCACCGACAGTGTACGGCCAGTGTACTCATTATAGCTGAGTTGGCTAGGTGGTGTAGGTGGGGCCGAAATCTCAAACCAAATTTCTTCCCTGTCGGGGAGATTTGAACCCCCCCCCCCAGCACACTAACCACTACACTATCGAGTACCCCCTGAGCTGATGCTATATAAATTTCTAATCTCAATTACGATTACACAACTTATAGCAGACTTAATATTCAGCCCATTTTCTCTACGTATGTGAACAATTATGTCTATTGTAATAATTGTAATCACAGATTTATATAGCTCCCTTACATAGGCTACTCATCAGAGGCACAACAGACCTAACGACGGAAAACGAAGATCGAATAAAGTGATTATCAAACATCTGAGACAATCAGTCGTCATTACATATCCAAACAACTCTGCTAGACAAAGTCATGCAATGAAGACTCCGATGGTTTGGATATGTAGAGAGAATGCCATCTGACCAAATCCCACACAATGCACTACATGCAAGATTTGAAGGAAAAAGAAACAAAGGCAGACCAAGACTGTGATGGATAGATAATATAAATGAGGACATAACATCACTTGGACTACACTAAGGGAAGCAATGGCCTTTACAAATGACCGAGTACAATGGAGTTCATTTATTCGTACCCATCGCCGCCATATGGCTGGCATCAGGAACTTAAATGATGAAACTTTAGGGTGTATATGTGGGTCAGCTCTTCTTTTTTGGCTGACCGAAGGATGTGTGTTGAGTGTATGCAAAACACGTTCGAGTGAAGATCTTAAAGCCTATTGTCTTGAGGCAGCTTTGTCTTATCTTTCGTCGCTCTTTCATCAATCTCTGGCCGCAGATTTCTTCGCTCTGAGGCCCAAGGCAAGGAAGGTGACCTCGTTGTCCTGCCTGCTGACTGGAACTGCACCACCTGTCCAGATGGAGGGTCGCTGTTGTCACTGGTCAGTCTATCGTAGATTTTGATGGGATGTTTTGGTGTTTTAAATATGAATTTATATTGCATGCTTGCTCAAGATGTATGTGATCTGCTGTATTACCACTTATACTAGGCGCCCTTGCCATAGATTCTTACATGACACTGTACAAATAGCCAGATATACAGACACGCACACACATACATACGTGTATATATATATATACATATATATATTGTGTATATACAAGTGTTTTGTCTGGATTGATGGGATTAATTGGTATGAAATGTGATCTTTGATCAGATGAGTGACAGTTGTTGTCATTCTCAGGTTCCAGCAGCAGTTCTAACACTTGAGAATTCCGGTCTCATATGCCAGCCAGATAAGATCATATCCTCCACGAGTTGACTTCTTCCAGGTTTCTTATTTACCTAGATCTATGTAATTCAAATCACCGGGCATGTTAAGGTCACGTAGCACATTTTTAACATTTTTAAATCACACAAGACTTTCATTTCAAATCACTAAAATGACCCGGGACACTTAAATTACTGTACACATTCAAATCACCCAAGAATTCAAATCATTTAGCACACTAAAATGACCTAGGACATTTAAATCACCCAGGACATTCAGGTCATCTAGTATGCTAAAGTGACCTAGGTAATTTAAATCACCCAGGACATTCAAATAATATAGCATGCTAAAATCACCCCAGATATTTAAAGCATTGAACACATTCAAATAATCTAGCACATTAAAATCCCCCTGGACATTCAAATTACCTTGCAAGTTTGTGAATAGAGTCCCATAGAGCTGAACTCTATAAATTCCCATATACAGACTTAACATCTTGTCTGCATCAGAAATAAAAAGACTTGAATGGTATGCCAGACCGTTCTAAGATGGTGCACTTTTAATATCTGTGTCTAAAAATGCAGAAGGCATAGGCCATACATCTGGCAATGGGTAAAGGGTGACTGTTCAAGGATAAACACTGACTAAACTGTCAATATGTCTCTTATTTAAACACTGCATCACTATGGCTCATATTATCCCTTGGACTCCTATCATCATCATCAGCATCAGGAGTTCATGACGCCAGCCATTTGGCGGCGATGGGTACGAATAAATCATCTCCATTGTCCTCGGTCTTTTGTCAAGTCCATTGCTCCACCTTGTGTTAGTCCAAGTGATGTTATGTCCTCATTTATATTATCTATCCAGCATAGTCTTGGTCTGCCTTTGTTTCTTTTTTCCTTTGAATCTTGCATGTAGTGCATTGTGTGGGATTCAGTCAGCTGGCATTCTCTGTACATGTCCAAGCCATTGGAGTCTTCGTTGAACGACTTTGTCTATATAGCAGATTTGTTTGAATACCTAATGATTGTCTCTAATGTCATCATTTCTTATTTTCTGTAGTCTTAAAATCCCTGATTTGTGATCTTGCGTAGCCAACTCATTTCTGCTGTAAGAATTTTTTTCATCTTGTTTTCGCATTGTCCAACATACCGAAAAATCCGTATAGGAAAATCTGTTGTATCATCATCTTTGTATTTTTGTCGTGGTTTTCGTTTTCAATTCTCTGCTGTTAATTAGCCTTATAATATTAAATGGGAGTTAATGGCTATCCACAGAACGTTTCTCACTCATCGGGTCTTATGGCTAAACCCAGACAGAAGCCATCATCAGTTAGACATAATATACTGTGAGGGTGGAGTCGATCCAACAGTTTAGTTTAACGACATCGCGTGGCATCAAAGGCAGTTGACATAGACAAGGAGAGATTTTTGGTATGGAATGCACAGTGGTGCAACCCAAGTATAATGACCTCGTCTATAAAGAAGAAGACTAGGCTCAGGGAGGAGGAGGAATAGAGGAAGAAGAGGAAGAGGGAGGAGGAGGAAGTAGAGTAAGAAGAGAAAGAGGGAGGAGGAGGAATGAGAAGAAGAGACAGAGGGAGGAGGAGGAATAGAGGAAGAAGAAAAGAGGGAGGAGGAGGAATAGAGGAAGAAGAGAAAGAGGGAGGAGGAGGAATAGAGAAGAAGAAAGAGGGAGGAGGAAAAGAGGAAGAGAAAGAGGGAGGAGGAGGAATAGAGGAAGAAGAGAAAGAGGGAGGAGGAGGAATAGAGTAAGAAGAGAAAGAGGGAGGAGGAGGAATAGAGTAAGAAGAGAAAAGGGAGGAGGAGGAATAGAGGAAGAAGAGAAAGAGGGAGGAGGAGGAATAGAGGAAGGAGAAAGAGGGAGGAGGAGGAATAGAGGAAGAAGAGAAAAAGAGGAGGAGGAGGAGGAATAGAGTAGAAGAGAAAGAGGGAGGAGGAGGAATAGAGTAGAAGAGAAAGAGGGAGGAGGAGGAATAGAGGAAGAAGAGAAAGAGGGAGGAGGAGGAATAGAGGAAGAAGAAAAGGAGGAGGAGGAATAGAGGAAGAAGAGAAAGAGGGAGGAGGAGGAATAGAGGAAGAAGAGAAAGAGGGAGGAGGAGGAATAGAGTAAGAAGAGAAAGAGGGAGGAGGAGGAATAGAGTAAGAAGAGAAAGAGGGAGGAGGAGGAATAGAGTAAGAAGAGAAAGAGGGAGGAGGAGGAATAGAGGAAGAAGAGAAAGAGGGAGGAGGAGGAATAGAGTAAGAAGAGAAAGAGGGAGGAGGAGGAATAGAGTAAGAAGAGAAAGAGGGAGGAGGAGGAATAGAGTAAGAAGAGAAAGAGGGAGGAGGAGGAATAGAGGAAGAAGAGAAAGAGGGAGGAGGAGGAATAGAGGAAGAAGAGAAAGAGGGAGGAGGAGGAATAGAGTAAGAAGAGAAAGAGGGAGGAGGAGGAATAGTAACAAGAGGAAGATTATTATATTTCGGCTTAACGACACTTTTCATATCGATGATTAGTGTCGGAGGCAGAAAGCAACCTCGTGTTTATATTGCGACCGAGCCACCCGCAGTAAAGATCCGAGAAATTAATCTCTGATAAACCGACCGACCCGGAATCGAACCTCTAGGTGCCGGCGTGACGAGCGGGCACCAACCCACTCGGCCACTCAGGATTCTGGAAGAGGAAGAGGGAGGAGGAGGAATAGAGTTGAAGAGAAAGAGGGAGGAGGAGGAAGTATTGGGAAAAGGTGGAAGAAGAGAGAGGAAGATGGAGGAATAGAGGAAGAAGAGAAGGAGGAGTAGGAGTTAGAAGAAAAAAGGAGGAGGAGGAAAGGAGAGGAAGGAAAGGGAGGAATAGGAGGAGAGAAAAGGAGGAAGGAGAAGAAATACTGTTAGAAATATGCACGTGATTGTGCGCGAGTGTGTGTCTGTTTGTATCTGTCTGTCTGTCTGTCTGTGTATCTGCATGTGTGTGTGTGCTTGTCTGTGTGTCTGCCTGAGTGTGTTTGTGTGTTTTCCACATCTAGATGTGTTTATGTTTGTGTTGAATATTGTCATGTGGGCTTCGTATGTCCTAAATATGACATCTTTGTTGGGTCAGTAGTAGGCCCATCTCACATTGCACCTAATATTGTACCTTATATTGTATCACTTTTGTACCTCATATTGTACTATTGTTGTATCTCATATAGTCTTCTCTTGTACCTCACATTGTACCACCTTTGTACCTCATCCTCCCATTGTCTTCTGTTATACCTAATGTTGTATCTCTCTTGTACATCTGTTGTACCTCGTATTGTACCTCACATTGTACCACTGTTGTATCTGTTGTGTAGGACTTGAACAAGGAGACGGCGATCAAGGCGAGCAATGGTAAGCCGTATCCTGCGCTGTCCGTCTTTTCGTACGCATTGACCTTCTTCAAGGACCACGCTCTACAGGAACTGAGTGATCAGTCATCGACGACCATCCTCAATGAAGACATTCGATGGGTCATCACAGTCCCTGCCATCTGGAAGGCACCAGCCAAACAGTTCATGAGACAGGCAGCTTACCAGGTACCATACCCATCACCCCCATCATCACACCTGTCTTGTCTGTCTAGCTGTCTGTCTGTTTTATGTCTGTCTGTCTGCCTGTCTGTCTGTCTGCCAGTCAATTTTTTTCTGTCTGTCTCTTTCTGTCTGCCTCTGTGTGTGTGTGTGTGTGTGTCTCTCTCTCTCTCTTTATCTCTGTTTGTCTGTCTCTGTTTGTCTGTCTCTGTTTGTCTGTCTGTGTCAGTCTGTCTATCTCTTTCTTACTCTCTGTCTGTCTGTCTGTCTGTCTGTCTCTGTCTGTCTGTCTGTCTCGGTTCGGTTCGGTTGCAGGGCGATTGGATTCATTGACTAGGTCCATATAAGCCTTAAGGAGTGTTGTGCATTGTTTTGGATGGGTGGTTTTTTGGTGGTTGGTTGGCTGTGTAGGTGGATTGGTTGGGTAGGTGGATTGGTTGGGTAGGTGGATTGGTTGGGTAGGTGGATTGGTGGGTAGGTGGATTGGTTGGGTAGGTGGATTGGTTGGGTAGGTGGATTGGTTGGGTAGGTGGATTGGTTGGGTAGGTGGATTGGTTGGGTAGGTGGATTGGTTGGGTAGGTGGATTGGATGGGTAGGTGGATTGGTTGGGTAGGTGGATTGGTTGGGTAGGTGGAGTGGTTGGGTAGGTGGATTGGATGAGTGGGTGGTTGAGTGCTGTTCCGATGTAACTGTCCCAAAATGAAAATATTGATTGCAATTCTAAGAGAAGCCTCATCTCGTTGACTGTGTATGATGTTGAAACAGGCTGGAATCGCTTCTGCAGACAATCCCAATCAGTTGTTGATCGCTCTGGAGCCAGAGGCTGCATCGATCTACGTCCGGAAGCTACGTCTCTACCAACTGATGCCAGATCCACTGATGACACAACTGCTCTCCAAGAGGGAACCAACGCCAGATCCTCCAATCAACAGGGACACCAACTCAGACGACGAATTCGCATCTGGTTGGTCACTAGTACTACTATTATTATGTATTTATTATGTATTATTATTATTATTGTCATTATTATTATTATTCATCATTATATTTTTATTAATTATTATTATTATTATTATCAATGATAATATTCATTTATTAAAATTTAATTCAAGTTTATTTATATTTACCGCAATTATTAAAACATTATAATGGTAATGGTATATCTTTTTATTATTTTCGGAAGTACTGAGCCAAATTGGCTGCATGTATTGGTATTATCATGTATGGATTGGAGCCTGCATGTTATAGTATTATGCCTTCAATGACCATTCAGTTTACATCACCTTCTGATACGGACCACAGTGCAGCTAAGACAGACTTAACCACCGTTTGCTGCCCACGGTACTAACCCCCTGCTTAGGCGGTCAGTATGAGTCTTGGCTGCATGTATTGGTACAGCATGTATGGATTGGAGCCTGCATGTTATAGTATTATGCCTTCAATGACCATTCAGTTACATCACCTTCTGGCTCCTGATACGGACCAGTGCAGCTACGACCGACCACTCCACAACCGTCCATGGGCGAAATGCGTAGGTGGCCAGAATGTTCTAAGCTGCAACTAAGCAGCGTTGATATACACAGAACCATGCATAATGGGCTATGCATGTAATCGAATTATGCACATACGCGATATGCACATACCCGGAGTTGTCTTCCGTTGAAATACTATTATTACAACGGTACCAGCGAGCAGCCAGCTTCTATGCACATAAGCTATTAAATGATGCATTTATCCATGATGCATTTAAGTGGTGTTGACTTTATGTGGAATTCACTACCACCATCTTTGACCTTCTCCGTCTCTGACCTCATTTCGCAAACGATTGACGACTTATTTTTCTCCAGCTATCCACGCTTTTGAGGTCAATTCACGGATCAGGGTGGTCTAGATATCTGATTAAATAGTAAGAAATATCTGATTAAATAGTAATAAATATCTTATTAAATGGTAATAAATATCTTATTAAATAGTAAGAAATATCTGATTAAATAGTAATAAATATCTGATTAAATAGTAATAAATATCTTATTAAATAGTAATAAATATCTGATTAAATAATAATAAATATCTTATTAAATAATAATAAATATCTTATTAAATAGTAAGAAATATCTTATTAAATAGTAATAAATATCAGATTAAATAATAAAAAAATATCTGATTAAATAACAACAAATATCTGATTAAATAGTACTAAATATCTGTTGGCTCTTGAAAACTGTTTTACCTGTGCTGCTAAATTTTACCTGGTGATTGTTTTAACCTTCTTCTGTTGATTTGTTGATTTGTCTGCAGTTGATTCCGTTAAGTACAAGACGTTACCTACGTCCGTCAGTTACCGTCATTCCATCTCTCCATCATCGACGACGACGAGCGTCGGACAAGAGGTCGAAGTCGAAGGTCAGTTCTTCTTACTGTTCTTGTCGATGTTCTTGTCAATGTTCAAGTCACTGTTCTTGTAACGGTTCTTGTTACTGTTCTTGTAACGGTTCTTGTTACTGTTCTTGTAACTGTTCTTGTTACTGTTCTTGTAACGGTTCTTGTTACTGTTCTTGTAACGGTTCTTGTTACTGTTCTTGTAACGGTTCTTGTTACTGTTCTTGTAACGGTTCTTGTTACTGTTCTTGTAACGGTTCTTGTTACTGTTCTTGTAACGGTTCTTGTTACTGTTTTTGCTACTGTTTTTGTTACTGTTCTTGGTACTGTTCTTGTCATTGTTCTTGTTATTATTATTATTATTATTTTTTGCCCCAGAGGTAAATATGATCCCACAGGGACTTCAACATTATTTATAACATAGATTTGTGTGGAATGGGCCCTATTCGTCAAGTATTATTATTATTATTATTATTATTATTATTATTATTATTATTCTGATTTGTTTTTGTCAAAGGTACTAACTACATGGTGGTTGACTGCGGAGGAGGAACAGTTGACATAACGGTCTATGAGATGGAGTCAGGCTTTGGACATCTGAAGGAGCTACATAAAGCCACTGGAGGACCATACGGATCACTCGGTCAGTAACGCTCTTGCGTAATGTAATGCATGTAAACTCTACTTAGACCTCATTGTTTCAACTTCCTTACACACCATGGACTTGACAAATGACTGAGGACGATGAAGATCGTTTAGTCGTACCCATCGCCGCCAAATGGCTGGCGTCAGGAACAGTGCCGACCTTAGGCACAGGCAAAGCAGGCAGTTGCCTGGGACGCCAAAATCTAGAGGCCGCCAGTATGTATTTTAACAGTTTTATGTTTTTCACTTTTTGGCCATTTTTTCAGTTACAATGATTATTTTCATAATTTGAGTTCAAAACTTTCGCTTATAGAATTTTTTTTAACTAATTATTGATTTCATTGCTCCCTTTCAAGTAATTCAGTTTCAGACACCACACAATTTTTTAAATTTTAACTAGGGATGTTAATGATTAAAAAAATTTAATATCTAACTATTTGACAATTAATTAATAGTTAATTTTGACTAAATGTATCCCCAGTAAGTAATGACAAGTGCAAAATTAACATTATTCGTTGTTTATCTTTTAATAGTGTTAATAATATTTAGTACTAGGTAGTAGTTACTTAGTAGTAATTTGTTTATATTAGTAGACTATAACCTTGTTAACGTTTTTCAGTTATTGTCTTCCTTCTACCAATTATGTAAACAAACCAGCATGTTAACAATGCCAAGTTCTAGTGAGCAACGTGTTTTGTTGACAATATAACCGGCTGAGCTAAAAAGTCTTTCACACGGAACTGAAGTGGCAGTTATACACAGAACAGTTTGGGTGGTCTTTGATTAATCGTTAGAAATAAATGTAATCGTTAAAATTAATTAACGATTAATCGATTAATTAATCGTTAACTTCCACAACCTTAATTTTAACCTTTAGAATTCCATTAATTCACGCCAGTCTGTACTTTGTAGTCTGTGTCTATAACAGTGTGGCAGCTGGTGAAAGAAGTTTTCAAGGTCGAAGCTTTTAAAAACGTACATGCGGCCTCTGTTACACAGGAAAGATTTACTGCAGCTCTAGCTATGCTGTCTATTTAGAAAGATGTAGTCCAAACGTTAGATTACGGAGATATTGTAAGCAATTTTGCAAGTATCAGAGCAAGAAAATTATTTTTAAGTAAAAAGAGTCTTCTATCAGTTTTGTTTAACTGAAACCTGATGAAGAAAAATACAAACAAAAAGATTTCTCATTACTTCAACAAATAATTATTTGTAATAAAAAATTTTTGTTTTTCGGTAATTCGAATTTTTTCAGTAATGCAAAGTATTTTTACGTATTACCATTCCCCAAAATTCGAATTATCCTTGGTTGAGGGTACTAATGAGAGACTATTTTTAAAGTGCCACTAATCGACTATAAACATGCAAGCCTATAACTATTGTTATATAATTTGAATGTAGTTTAAACTGTAATTACTGTAAAGTTATGGTTACCGGTAATTACGCGAGTCCAGCATTAAGAACTGAGGTGTGCCATGACAGAAATTTGCTTTGCCAATTGTACCTACCACATTTGGATAGAGTTTAGGACCCACTGACCAAGATGGTTCTCCTGGAGATTATTTAGACTATGTGAAGCAACCAATGATTGAAGTCTTCGTCAACTTACCAACGCTATAGAAAAAAAAACAATTACATACTTCAAAATTCCGAGAGGCACGCGACGGTAATTTTTAAACTGTTTTAGTGACAGTTTGGCACACACCTTAAAGAAGGTTTGCCATCCTTGGACTATGGGAAAGTAGGCTACTTGGCTGTGACAGTACACTTCGAAGGCCAGATAAGCTAAGATAAATAGTGCTAGTTTATCTACACCACTTCTTGTTAGATAAGTATCGATATTGGCAATGTGGACTGCTTTTTTATTAGTATAATTGATGCAATATACACCATTATGTCTGATGTTTATTTTGATATAATGTTGTTGGACGTAATGTAGAAGACTCCTTTCAGTCAACTTCGATGATGCTATTAAAGCACGATAATATTGACTGTAGTGTTTTCTGTTCAGGAATTGACATGGAGTTTGAGAAATTGTTGATCGGAATCTTTGGAAGTGAATTCATCGAAGCATTTCGGACGAAGCGTCCGGCCGGTTGGGTTGATCTGTTGATTGCCTTCGAATCACGAAAACGAACCGCAAGTCCCTTCAAGAACAATCCTCTCAACGTCTCACTTCCTTTCTCATTCATCGATTACTACAAGAAGTACAAGGTCCGTTGCCAGATGCTCATTTTTCTTTCTTTACTCTTCCAATCCCGAGGACGATAGTATAGTGGTTAGAGTGCTAGACTCAATTGAGAGGTCGGGGGTTTAAATCCCTGCTAGGGAAGAAATTTGGTTCGAGATTTCTGCTCCATCTGTTGATGGGACATAGAGAACTGGCCACTTACCCTCATATGCTGAGCCTAAGAAAATGAAGTCACTAACATTTCACACCAATGGCTGCAAAATTTGTTGAACTCTCAATATGACGCAGATCGACTAAAATGAAAGCTTATGGGGATGAAATGAAATATTTTAGTACGAGGATGGGCAAGGAACAGAGATAGTTTGGCTGATTTTAATGTATGGCATATGAATTAAATAACAGATGTTATGTAGGATGAAAGTCCATATGACATACACAATATTGAAACATTCCAAGTTAAGTGTCCAACTGGGCCATTTGGCCGTTTTTAGCCCAGTAAAAGATTACTTGTAGTCTGGGCTGGGTGAGATTTTTGTCACCACTAGACTATCATGCATCCCAAATTTCTAAAACATTATTTAAATGCTGTGCGAAGGGCACCAGCTTATTCACGAGCTATGGGTTGGAGAGGTTGTCAAGAGCTACCAGGTGGAGGTTGCCAGAAGACCAGAGTGAGAAGGAGGTAGAGGAGAAAGATTGGAAGGTGGAGGATTGGCTGGATTGGGGTAGCAATCAGATCGGTTTTCAACCCAGAAAAACGAGAATTCTATTGCATGTGTTTGTTTGTTTGTTGACAGGGTAGTCAGGTAGAGAGTGCTATTCGCAAATACGGGAACAAGGAGGTGACCTGGTCATCGCAGGGAATGCTCCGTCTCACCCCAACCGCCATGAGAAGACTCTTCCAGCCCACCCTCGACCACATCAAACAAGCAATCGGAGACGTACTCAATAACCCCAGCACCAGAGGTCAGGCTCATGGCGACGTCTCTAGAATCGGCTGCGCAAATATTCTTTATCCACCATACATTTATATTGGTTACAATTGGTTACTCCATTTACGTCGAGCCTAAACTGTTGTGGTAGACTAAATAAGGTTGATCCAAGTGCGTCAGACACCGACACGATATAAACTACTAATTTATAATAATAATAATATTGGTAACAATAATAGTAACAGAGAGACTACTTTCCTCTTTCCGTATTTATCTATAGTTATCCAGCGCCTCAATGCAGTCGCTTTCTGCAGCACCTTTTCCACCGATAAAACCATCTGGCATTCCAGTAAAATGGTCCACTAATTTTTATAATCCAGAGAGATCATGGATACTACAGGGAAAAAATAGTCATAATAATAATAATACTAACAGCAGCATGCAAAATATGCTATATGCATTTCAATGAATGCTTGGGTGTTGTCCTTACAATATTATAGACCAACAAGATACAATACAGAGTGGGCAGTTAAGCTGAGATTTGCCACACTGCAGTGATGATGATGAGTTCCCTGCCCGAAGGCAGGTCCACTGGCTTTTTATGCCACCCAGGGATGAGATGAGTGAAGTGGTTTTCCGTTGCCTTCCTCGCAGACAATTGTGGGTGAGCAGGGTTGCCACGCAGTGACTTGAGGTAGATTCGCGCCTGCGACCCTCCGGTTACAAGGCACAGAACATACCGCTACACCACCACGTCACATTGCAATACGACTTGATTAAAAAAATGTAGCGAATATTTTATTAGAAATGGTTCTGATGCATCATGCTATATTCGTTGATCTTCAGATATCAAGTACATGTTCCTTGTCGGCGGATTTGCTGAGTCAGCGATTCTGCAGATGGAGATGCGGAAGGAGTTTGAGCATCTGCTGAGGATCCTCATTCCACAGGATGTTGGACTGACGATTCTCAAAGGTTAGGTGACCTTTCAGAACTCTTCTCTCACCCACACACACACACCGATGCACCTCTAAGATATTGCTTATGTCATGTTCTAATGCCCTTCTGAAGTATGTGTTGTAATTTTAGTGCATTTATAGTGTATTTAGTTATATTAATTAGTTAATAGTTATATTGGGGTGCTTAATAATGTAGTGGTTAGTGTGCTGGACTGTCAATCGAGAGTTCGGGGGTTCAAATCCCCACCAGAAATTTGTTTCAAGCTTTCCGCTCAATCCTGAGCCCCCAGTCAAATCAGCTACTGTGAGTTCACTGACAGTACACTGTCGGTGGGAAGATGAGACGGCGAGGGAGATGACTGGCAATTTGTTCTCATATGCCGAGGCTAAGAAAATGAAGTTGCTAGCACTCCATACCCATTGCTTCCTCAAAATAGAAAAATAATTAATAAAAATAAATAATCAGTAAACAAATAATCAGAAAAAGTCTTGAATAAATCGTCATTCATATCAGATGTCAGTAATTGTTATTGTTCTGATGTCAGGTGCTGTCTGTTTCGGTCTCGATCCGACGATTGTCAGCGTCCGTCGAAGTCGCATGACATACGGCGTCGGCGTCCTCAACCGCTTTGTCCCCGACAAGCACCCGCGATCGAAGATGATCACGAAGGACGGGGCCCAGTGGTGCACAGACGTCTTCGACAAGTTCGTCGAAGTCGATCAATCGGTTGCGGTCGGGGAAACCGTCGTCCGAAGCTACGCGCCCGCGAAAGCCGGTCAGAAATCTACGATCATCCACATATACTCCTCGGAGAAACTAAACCCCCAGTACATCACCGACCCCGGGGTCAAACGCTGTGGAACCCTGTGTCTGGATCTGACCGACATCCAGTATAGGCACAGTCAGAAGCCGCGGCGGCGCGAGATCCAGGCAAGGATGACTTTCGGAGACACGGAGATCAAGGTTACGGCGCTCGATGTTGCGACTGGAAAGTGCGTCCGAGCTGCGATAGATTTTATGAACAAATGAGAATATTTATGAGGGCCTAGATATCATGTTTTTGTTGAATATCAATATTATGAAAAATGTTTGTGTGCGTGACTTCACATCATTGGTATGGTTACTACTACTCTGGAGCAGTGGCAGAGCCAGGAAATAATTTTGGAGTGTTTCCATTGGACTTGGTCACAGAGTTTGGGGTCAGTTTTACTTGTTTGGGGTTTGAACCTGTAAACCCCTCCCCTAAATACACCAATGCTGTGTAGTAACTACCAGTTCCTAGAAACTACCATGGTAATTACTGTCTCGTACCACCTTATAATGACTACTGCATCTGATAATAGAAATTGCTTTGTCGTAGCTACCACTGTGTAGTATCAGATTTATTTAGTACTTACAGCTTGTGAAATCTTTTAGAATAGTTTCTTTATTTAATTTAATTTAATCATGTGAGTCATGGTAGCTAATTGGTTTGAGACTAGGTGTGTAACACTGAGAGTGTGGGTTCGATCTTCCTCCCTCGAGACAGTCTAGGGATCAAGTTGAGCAAGTTCTTCACTCGCAATTGCTCAGCGCCATCGATTGATGCTTCGTCATTAGATTGCATCACTTAATAAACGCATAATGATAATAATGACAGTAATAATAATGATAATGTTTGTAATTTAATTGTTGTTTAAAGAAAAACTTGCCAGAGACCGACTGGTTTGATATCTCAAACATTTAGTGAATTAAGAAGCATCATCTTGTGGAGCTGCCCCAGGTGGTGCTTTAGAAGTGAGTTGATTTAGGATGCAAGGCTTGCCTTACATGTGCCTTTGGATGAGAATTGCATTTCATACGTGACAATTTTAACCAACACGTTTTTAGTTTTTCAGTTATGTACTTTCAATAATTAGAATCAATGTCTTCATAATTTTCATGGTAAATAAAAAAGAGTAGAAAAGTAATTTCTTCCCTTTCCACATTCCTTTTCTTTCCTTCCATTCCTCCTTTCATCCTCATTACTGTCTGTCTGTCTGTCTTTGTGTCTGTCTGTCTGTCTGTTGTGTCTGTCTGTCTGCCTCCTCTGTAGTGTGTATGTCTGTATGTTTGTCTTTCTCTTGTTTATGAGAGTGTCCTTCTATCTGTCTCTGTGCCTCTGATTGCTTGACTGTGTGCCTCTGTCTGTCTGCTGCTTTTCTGTTGTAATGTCTGTCTGCTTATATTTCTTTCTCTGTCTGTATTGTATGTCTGTTGTCTGCCTTTCTCTGTTTTACTCATTGACTCTGCCTTTCTTTCCCTCTGTCTGTCTGTCTTGTTAACCAGTATTATTTAAAGCAGTCTAATCATAGAAATAAATTGAATTGTTTAAATAGTTTTCGTTACTTATTTGGTGCTATTAAATCTCACATACGGTAGGCCTACATGTATTAAGCAAATGAATACATTCATGTACATGTATATTTTAATTGGTGCTGTAAAACCGTACATATGTAAGTCATGTAGGCTATATATAATTATATATAATTAGACACATATTGTTTTATAATATATAAATATAACAGCATATATAATTTTATTTATATAATAGTATATTATAATATTATATATAATTATATATATAGCATGCATATGTATATAATATATTATAATATGATAGTTATATATATAATTATGTGTGTGCGTGCGTGCGTGTGTGTGTCTGTGTGTGTAATAACGCAATTGCTATTTCTAATTGCGATTGTGGAATATTTTTTGGCATTGATTTCAGTTTCTTTGAAATAATTGATTGTCGAATTAAAAGAAGCAAGTTTTGTAAATAGTTTAGACTTTATGTATCGTTATTTTCTCCTCTGATTTGTAAAATAAAGTTGAATTTGCTTTTGTTGTTGTGTTTCGTTGTATAAATCTTTTTTTTTCGCCACAGCACAAAACAAAATAAACAGATTATTTGTAAGGAACACAGGCTTACACGTGATCTTAGAATAAGCAAAAGAAATTTAAGCAGCCCGTTACACACCTCTGTTAGTCTTACATTCGCACTATAAGTAAAAGAAGTTGAAGCGGCGGCGGACAGTAGAATAATTGGTAGCCTATTATCGTGTTTCACGTATCGAGGGTTGATCGATGACTGCATGGTTGAAGTGATTCGAATCTGCGAACACATTCTCCAGAAATCTAGAAATCTAGACTAGCCTATTCATCGATTTCAACGTAATCGTAATCTCCAAACTTCTAAAGCGCCACTCGAAAGCCAGGCGCAGGGCTCCAGCTTATTCACGAGCGCTGGACGGCCGCAACGGACGACTTTCACGGTGAGCTGTATCGTTTTTGTATTTCCTGTAGGCCTACTGGAATTGTAGGTAGCCTATTATAATAATCTCGTTTAAATTTATCAGGATCGCATTGGGTGTGGTGTTGGGAGATGCTTTATCGAGCCTTAATTGATACGATCTGTAATCGATTAGGCCTACGGCTGCTTTGCGTAGCCTACGACAGTGCTACGACTGCTCAGAAGAAAATATTCGGCGCGGTCCACCGGGTCCAGTGTAGGCATATTGATGATAGTGAGTAGTGACGGGAACTCTGAAAGTCGATCAATTTTGGCATAGATGGAAATGCACAGAATTCACTCTTTCTACTCTGACACTTTTTCCGCATGCATGATAAATTCATTCATTCTTTCGTTCATTTATTCAGAGCATTTATATAGCGCCCGTTGCCTGCTTATAGGCTTATACTCCAGGTCTGCTACGGCCAAGCCATTTTACATCCATATAGGCCTAACGCTGCTATTTTGTAGGCCTATAGTGATTGAGAAATTCGGACGTATATAGAGCCTAAGCCACCTTATCTGTCAATCAAATCTTATATAGGCTACTCACTCCTAGTAACACCGTTTGCGCTTTAATCATTTTTACATTCATTTTGCTCCTTTTCTTTTAAGCTAACCATTCATACGATTTCGATTGAGGCCTACATGTATGACAATCGATTTAATGTAGGCCTAATGTAGGCTAAGTCTCCAAAATAGTCCTATCTCAACGCCACACAATGCCACGTCAGGGAAACCATGCATGCAGCGCTTTCGGACACCGGCGGTATATCAAATCAAGCCCGCAACAAACACACTGCATATTACATGTTAGATTAAATCAGCTCAAGCTCAGATTAGCTTATAATCACGTTAGATAAGTACTTAGATTAATATAATTATTAGGGTAAATAAGCTGGGACCCTCGACTTCTTCTTTGGGCGCTGTAGAAATCTCGATATCTAACGAGCATTGGGCTATATTTCCGACTACAGTTTGTGCGACATTATAGATGAAAGATTAAAGACACTCGTTTTAAGTTGGAAAGTGACAATTTAGACATAAAATCTCTTAAAATTCATTTTCAATTAAGATTTAGCCTCTAATTTTCCTCCAGAATGACAGAGTCGGTAAGATGTAAATGAAAGCTTTCACGTAGATGTGCAGTTATTGTACTCTTCGCTACAGTTAACTTAAGGAATGGGAAGAATCTGAGCGTAGGCGCTACATAAAAAAGTCATAAGGTTTTACAGAAATAGTTCAAAGTCTTAGGCGCGTTCCTACACAGCACGAATTTAATATTTATGTTGCGCCTAAATACTATAAAGGCGCTGAGAAAATGACTGTGGACAGTTCTAAGAACTTGAAATTTAAAACCTTCATGTGAAAGTCTTGTTATGGAAATTTATGGGAAATATATTTGATGGGACAGTTGCATTTTTGGTGCTCTAGATGTTTTGAGAATTGTCCCCAAACTATTGGAATAAGTTGTGTCTATCAGTAGGCCTTGCCTTTCCCTAGAGTTTGAAGAGGAAGTATATGTGTATCAAGCCCAATTATTGTTTCATTTTCTGTTCGTAGCTTGATTTAGGGGCGCTACCGGTTGATGCTTCGTGTATTAGGCACTGGAGCTACATAAATTACTAGTTAATAAGAATAATTGATGCAAATGCTGCTGTAACGTTTAAGGAAACAAAATTGTTACAAAACTTGGACAGAAATGGACTCCCGCTCCTTGGAAATGATCATCGATAATGCCAGCATTAAAATTAATACTAAAAAATTTGTTCAAGTAAATTATGTGATTTGTTAGGTATATACATCGACTAACATTTGTTTTCTTTGTTCCACTTCGCAGGAGAAACTATCGCAGATTCTGATCAAAGGGGGCCACGTCGTCAATGACGACCATGCATTTGATGCCGACATTCTGATTGAAGGCGGCAAAATCAAGTAGGTGCTCACTTTTCTAATCTAGGCCAGTATTGTATTGTATTGTATTGTATTTGATCATTTATAAAGCGCTTCTCATAGCATAAGCCTTTCAGAAGCGCTCCCAGTGCAAGGTACTCCGAGGAAAAAGGAAGGTTTTAAGGTGAGAGAAAGAGGTAGAGATGCTACTAGAGAGGATTGTAGAGTGTAGAGAAGGAGGAAATCGATTCCATAGAGAGGGACCTATGCAGCCAAAGGACCTGGATTGAGCCATTGTGGTCTATTATATTATATTATTTGGTCCGGTTGGGTTGGGTTGGGTCAGGTCTAGTCTTGTGTGGTTTGGTCTGGTCAGAACTGGTGCAGTGTGGTCTGAACTGGTCTCGTCTAATGATTCTATAGGTCTGTTATTCTGCCCAAGACATCAATCAATGGTTGTGCTTTCTAAGGACCTGAGATAGCCATCGCAAAGCAGAAGAGTAAGAGTACACTGTCAATGTACTCTTTATAGCTGAATTGGCTGGGGCACAGGTGGAATAGATCTCAAAACAAATTCCTGGTGTGGTTTGAACAGAGGCGGCGCCAGACATTGTTTGTACCCGGGGCATAGCCAGGGCAGTCATACAAGCAACCAGTGCATGGGTGGTTTATGCCCCAAATAAATTCTTGACAGGGCAAAAATTCTGGCAGGGCAACGACCAGGGCAAAGGCTTTTTTACCAGGGCCTCCCTTGCCCTGGTGTAGTGCTGCCACTGGGTTTGAACCCCCAACCTCTTGATTGACTGACCATCACTCGTACCACTAGACTATCCCACACTCCCGAGCAATTTATAATTATTTAATAACTTTAATATTTCTTGTCGATATTGAATTTTGCTGTTGTAACTTGTATTGGTTTTTGTTTCAGACGGATTGCGCCTGACCTAAAGTCGCCTAATGCTCATATCATCGATGCCAAGGGCCTGCTTGTTATGCCAGGTGAGAGATGGACATTTCTACTTTCAAACAAGAATAGGTACTTGCAAACCCAACATAACCCGGCTTCCATTTCTCTGATCTATCGGATTTTGACCTGACTCTTCCAGTGGGGTGGGGAGATGGTTGAATGGTAAGATGCTGGCGTGAAGATCAGAAGGATGTGGGTTCGATACCTGTTAGCCCATAACTAATAGTAATAACTATAATAATAAGAGCGACTCTGAACATCCATGCCATCTTCAGCTGTCTGTCAATGGGAATCTGTTGGTTGGTCCACGTGTGTGCGTGGGCCTGCCACTTGTGACTCTGAGTTAAATGTGCATGGTTTGCTAACTGATGTAATATATATATATTCATTCGTAATGACATTTAACATCATAAAGGCTAGTGCAGAGTGCCTTTGAGTAGATAATATTGAAGGGGTGCTGTTATAAATGTTCAATTACATTACATTATAATAATAAAAATATGAAATAGATTTGTAATTGTGAGAGTGGTTTTGTTTCTGACAGGTGGCATTGACCCACGCACTCGGTTTGGAGCGTCTCATCTCGGGACTTCTTCCGTTGATGACTTCTACCATGGAACGAGGAGCGCCCTTGCTGGTGGTACTACCATGATCCGTGAGTTCAACAGATTTGTTTCATTTGGAGTTAACTGTCTCAATGGAAATAATTGGATATTGTTTAAAAAATTATGAATTAGAAAAATTATGTGGTCTTGGTGATAGTTTTAGCTTTGCCTAAATGTGTTATTGAATAAGATTGGGGTTTGTTGGGTGGATAGATGAATGGATGAATTGGTGATTGGGCTGATGAAGGGGTGAGTTAGTGAATGGGTGGGATGGTAAATGGGTAGGTTGGTGAATGGGTGGGTTGATGAATGGGTGAATTGGTGATGGGTGGGTTGATAAATGGGTGGGTGAATGGGTGGGTTGATGAATGGGTGGGTTGATGAATGGGTGAATTGGTGATTGGGTGGTTTGATGAATGGGTGGGTCGGTTTTGAGTGAGCGAGTTAGCAACTGGGTGGTTTTTGAATGGATGGAGGAGGTAAAATTGTAAGTCTTAAGTCGAGACAAAATGACATACCATAAGCGGCTGAGCAGAACAGACAGATTCATAGAGAGAGTTCCAAAATCTGATTTAAAAAAATTCCAGTTACTGAAAAAATCTTGTTAGGTCCCTGTTGTAGAGATGATGTGAACTTGTGGGTGTTATTTTGGTTGTGTTGTGTTTCCCTCGTATTATGCCAGTGTTGCCCTTCTTTTGCAGTTGATTGTGTCGTGCCAGAGAAGAGTGAATCCCTCGTTGATGCATTTTCCAAGAGATGTGAATTGGCCAATGCGAACGTCTGCTGTGATTACAGTCTGTACGTTTCGCTGCCCGCATGGAACAAAAAGCTCTCAGATGAAATGGGTGTCCTTACAAAGGAAAAAGGTTGGCTACGCTAAGCATTTCTCTGTAAAATTGAGCTTTAATTTGCATGGGGTACTCTATAGTGTGGTGGTTTGTGTGCTGGACTGTCAGTCGAGAGGTTGGGGGTTCAAATCCCCACCAGGGCAGAAATCTGGTTAGAGATTTCTGTTCCACCTGCGCCCCCTAGCCAACTCAGCTACAATGAGTACACTGACCATACACTGTCGGTGGGAAGATGAGACGGCGAGGAACAGGACTGGCCATCCACCCTTATTATGTCTGTCCGTCTGCCTGTGTGTGTCACATTCTGTCTGTTAGTCTGTCTGTTTGTTTCCTTCTGCTATGTGTCTGTCCCACAATACTATGCACTTGTCCAGAAACTGTCATTTGGCTTTGTTTAGTTGATATGTTCACTGACTACAGTTCCTCTGTCTGGTTCTGTGATAGGTACAAATTCGTTTGTTGTGTCATTGGCCAATGTTGACAACGCGAAGTTGGAGGACAGCGATCTCTATCACTGCTTCGCTAGATGTCGGGAGCTAGGCGCTCTCTTGCAAGTGCATGCAGAGAATGGCAACTTCATCAAAGAGGTAGGCAGCTTCAACGCCCTTTTCACTTTGATTGATTGATGGATTGATGGATTTATCAATCGGCTGATTGACTGAATGATTGAGTTTTGATTGCTTGACTGAATGAGTGAAGTCTGATGGGGACGGGGAGGGAGAGGGAGGAGAAGCAGGGAGGGAGGAGAAGCAGGGAGGGAGGAGAAGCAGGGAGGGAGGAGAAGCAGGGAGGAGAGGGAGCAAGAAGCAGAGGGAGAGAGGGAGGGGTGGGAAAGGAGAGAGAGGCAGAGAGAGAGAGAAAGGCAGGGAGGGGATGGATGGATAGACAGAGGGATGGAGAGAAAGAAAGAAAGAGAGACATGGAAAGAGATGGTTCTTTTCTATTAATTGCATAATATATTGATTGTTTAGAAAATGAAAGAAGTTGTGGCTGAAGGAATCACTGGACCGGAAGGACATCTGCTCAGCAGACCAGAAGAGGTAAAACCCGCAGACCTCTATTAGTTTCAGTTTCACTTTCGGCGACGTTCCTTAACTCTTTCGCAGCCACGTTGTTTTTGATGAATTTAACCATAATTAGTTCATATGAAGACAAACACTTAAAATCTGTTGACATATAGACATATCCTATATCATTTTGTTCGGATTTGATTCCTGAACAATATTCTATCTTGAAAAAGCTGATCAATTAATGTGTTTGCCTCAAAGTTTATAAATAAATTAAATATTTCTAAAAATAAAAATAATAATTATAACATTAGAAATTCATAAAAAATCAAGGAATGGAATAAAATGTAATAAAAACACTTATAAATGTAGCCACGAGTATGACAAACTTGTAGCAACGAGTGAAGGGCTAAAAATTAGTGAGTTTATTGGAAAATGATCTTATACTCTATGATGTGACATCGGCCCGCACAACGGTTAGTTCCACGACGTTGCCGTATTTCAAACCCAAAACCGTCCACCACGTCAAACGTGGCTTATTTCTTTACAGAGCGTTTACAAAATTGCCTGACCGATAAATTTAATTTTTTGGACTTCGCTGATGAATAAAAAAATCTAACTACAGAGAAGTGATCAAATGAGCTAATTTTTATCCTAATAAATGATTAGATCGGCCGCATCGGCATGCGATTGCCGATCGGTCACCTTCTTCAAATCTCGAAACCTCTGCATCGTCAAATATAATTTGGTTTAGACCTTTACAACATTTGTTGAACGATATAATTTATTTGTTTGGAGTTTGCTGATGAAAAAAACATTAAATTACAGAGAAATGGCCAATTTTACAGAAGGGGACGGGACTATTCACACTTAAATGGCTGGATATAAATGTTTCAAAATATTGTCACCAAAGTTGCCTTTTTAACTTCACCAAATCATTGGAAAAACCCATGTCAGGGTATTTTCGGAATCTACAACATTTCCTCTATCTAGCATATATAAATAGAACTCTAAATATAGCTAATTATATGCGAAATGGACGCGTTTTCGTTGTGTGGTCGTTATCGACCGCAATGGCCGCGGAAGAGTTAACAGCGTGATATTAATATTTTTTTTAGATGCATACAATAGCAGACGATAGTCAGATGCCATGCTGACTGATACCCTTTGTAATTGTAATTGATACTCTGCTAAGCAGAGTATATCTGCTTTTATGAAGTCTGCTTTAATGAAAATCTCAACATTTTAGTTTAAACTCGAGAAATATTTGTGCTTATTCTCTGTTGCTTATACACTACACTGGCGGTTCTTATCTTCTTCAGTGAAGACGCCAATCGATTCATTGTTCTGCTCTTAGGCAAGTCCATTATCCTCTATTTTGTCAATTTATTTATTAGATGTCTGTACACCAAAGTGTGAGTGGCAGTTGGTTAAAAATACAGAACATACCTACTTATGTACTTTATTTAGTTTTCCATTTCACCATTGCATCACTCTTTTTCTCTGTTCTTTGATAGTGCGAAGCAGAGGCAGTGTACCGTACAATTGCCATTGCCAAAGAGGCTTGTGCACCAGTCTACATCACGAAGGTCATGAGTCGCAGTTCGGCCGATGTCGTTGCCAAGTCACGCAAGAGAGGTACAAATAATAGTTTTGTTTTTTGTCATCTCTTGACATTAGCCTGTGTAGTGTTAACTGTCTAAGTTCAGTTATGCTGTATATAGTGGATTGTCAATAACCTTTTTAACCCATCTGAGTGTTGCTTATTCACTCCTAGACCAAGTGGGAACCGCGTGTGTGTCTACACTTGTTTGTTTGTTTAGCGCTCTTGAGAAACACCTCAAGCGCTATGCTACATTCGTGGATGTTTGACAGTTGTAAAATGAGGATTTTTCTTGACCTACCTCAGATTCTTCTCATTGTTGATTATTGTTTTTGTTTTCCTAGGTGCCATCGTTTTCGGAGAGTGCACAGCTGCGGCACTTGGCACCAATGGATTCCATGTCTTTAACACCTGTTGGCGCCACGCCGCTGGTCATGTGACCAGTCCTCCACTACGGGCCGACCTACAAACAGCCGGACATCTGATGGAGCTGTTGGCCAAGTAAGCCAGCTGTTGTAGCTGTTTTGTCTGTTTGTGGGACCATGTTTCCAAAAGATTTGTACATGTCAAGAAAAGTATTGTGGTGGTGGTGTTGTTGGTAGTAGCAGTAGTAGTAGTTTACAATGTTTAATGGCTTCTTATGGCTGCCACGAGCATTGACATTGCCCTCCTCCTTTCTCTATGTCTTGGGACTGGTACTACCTATTATTATTATTATTATTATTATTATTATTATTATTAATTCATTCATTCGGGAATTTATATAGCGCCCCTTCAAGGAAACTACTCAGAGGCGCTCCCGATTCCAACGCGCCCAAAAAGAACAGTTTTGAGTTTAGTAAGGAAAGTTTCAGGCAGAAATTATTATTATTATTATTATTTAATAATAGTAATATTTAATACTACTGCTACTACTACTAATTATTATTAATTAGTAATAAATATTTAATAATAATTATTACTCTTTGATGATGATGACGATGATGATGATGATGATGATGATGATGACGATGATGATGTTTAGTAATCTTTGATGGATCTGTTGACTGTTGGCCAGATATGTCCTGAATGTAATCTGATTGCTTTGAGTATGTTTTTTCTCTTCTATGTAGTGGTGATCTACAGTCGAGTGCTTCTGACAACTGTACCTACAACGCTGACCAGAAAGCGCTTGGAAAGGACGACTTTAGAAAAATACCAAGTGGGGTGAATGGGGTGGAAGATAGGATGTCAGTCGTCTGGGAAAAGGGAGTGGTGAGTTGGCCGATTGTTTGGGCGTGAAAGTCAGACAACTGGGAATATGATGTGATTGGTCGACTTTTATGTGATTGATCTGGAAAACTGATGTGATTGGTTCTGCAGCTATGTCATAGATCTGCGGGGAGGATGTGATTGCTTGATATGTAATGTATGCATGTTTACTGTCTAATGTATATCAATGTTTACTCTTATAGCTTGTAAATGTAGTGTGTTTTGATCAACTAGTTGGCTCCATTCATTAATTTATTCCTACCTTCATTCATTCATTCATTCATTCATTCAGAGCACTTATATAGTGCCTTGCTAAGATAGCAACTCATGACCACTACCACCCCAGCCTCAGTGAAAAAGAACAGTTTGCAAGAGCTTATATAAAGTGCATGTGGCTTCCTGGCAAAAAGAACATGCAGTTCTAAAGGAGTCTGTTCCAGGCGGATGGCCCGTCACAGGTCAATGCAAGACGTTGCTATGTCGAAGTGCATACAAAAGCACGGAATTCACTTCAAGGCATGGAATGTAAGCATTAGACTCTTGTGCACCCCATCTTCTAGCTGTAAATAAAGTCATGATAGACTGTGTGTGGTACGTAGGTTGGTGGGAAGATGGACTTGTGTCGATTTGTGGCAGTGACAAGCACGGCAGCTGCCAAGATCTTCAATTTGTATCCAAAAAAGGTAAGGACATCAGCAACTGATACTTTCTTTTGCATCTATCAACTGCTTATTCTTCTGCGTCACAGTAGCTGATCAGTTAGAGTGCCTGCCTTGTAACTCAGAGAGTATGGTTTGAGACTCTTCCCTGAGACCATTACTGTGTAGGGACCTTGAGCAAGTCCTTCATCCACAATTGCTCAGTGCCACGATTGATGCATGGCCATTAGATAGTGGTGCTTACTAAATGCATAATATTAATAGTAGTAATATAAAAAAAATAATTTACCCACAAAATTCCCTATTTGGGGTGATAACTGTCCCTTAATTTAACCTAATCCAATGATGAATCTGTAATCTGTATTCAATATTTCCTGAATTCAGTCCAAAGGAGTCTTAACATTAGACTCATCTCTCGTAATTATGTACCTTATGGTAAAAGAAATAAAAAGAAGTTATTAATTACTTAAAAGAACAAATCAGTTAAGCAATCATTGAAAACTAAACGAATCAATAATTTAAATAGATAATTAAATAGTTAATTAAATTAAATAATATTTCAAATAATTTAATGAAAAAATGATATTTAAAAAAATTTGATTAAATAAAATAATATTTTAAACAATCTGCTAAATAAATGGATGGTTTTTCTTCCGTAGGGTCGGATTGCCGAGGGGTCGGACGCAGACATCGTCGTCTGGAACCCAAATATCGCGAAAACGATCTCGTCCAAGACTCACCATCAGAACTGTGATTTCAACGTGTTTGAGGGACTCACCTGTCACGGGGCACCTGCCTACGTCGTCAGCTGTGGCCAGGTCGTCCGTGACCCAGATGGGGTAGGAAGCGCATCTTGTCTGCTTCACTTGGGATTTAGACTGTTTTTACAATTCCATGTAAATGAATATGATTAGCATCGCCATCCTCCTGTGTCTTTGATTTGGACTGGCACCACCTGATTATAAGACAGTTGAGAAGTTACGTGATGTTCTGTGTACCAAGTACTGGTTACACCTGAAAATAAGGCAGTGGCTGAGTTGGGATATCATGATCATAATGACCTAATTGTAACAAAACTGCATTGTAATGAGGTCATTTTGTGCATTGGAATTGAATTTGGGATTCTGGTCGCAACAGTGTCATGTCATATGTGGCGTCACAGACCGAAATCAGTCGTATGTCGCAAAACGAGTTGGTGAATAAAACAACAAAATATCGTTGAAAATGATTTGTTTATGATTTTGAGATTTTTACACCAAGCTGTTCAAAAATACCTTTTAAATATTTTGTAATTGATAGTTTTTCTAAAATTTAATTTTTTGATATGATTTTCGTGATTTTTGCAAGGGTATTGCTTTAGTTTAGCGTGATTTCTCCTCAAAATCGGCCATCTTTGGTCGTAAATTTCGCTCCCTTTTCGTAGCATGACCCTGGAACACGTGGTACCACTGGAAAGCTTATTCTTTTGTCTAGCCAACAGTCTAAGTCTTCACTCAACGGCTGTTCAAATTTTGACCAATCAGTTTGCTTGAAAATATGATACGATGCGTAAACAAAGTTCACCCCGTTGCTATGACCTGGTATGGTTTAAATTTCTGAGCATTACTATTGGCTAGCGTGCTTAATTATGCTGATGACAGCGCATGCGCAACTGCCGAAGTAGTAGTTAATCGTAAGTGCGCATGCGCAGGGATCCTAATTTAAAAGTAGTCTTTATTAAGTTCAGAACAATAATTAATTTCCACGTGAACGTTTAATTATTAAAGTTGAGTAGAAGAATGGCCAGCGAAATTGCAAAGCTATTGAATTCGTCGAAATCCGACACCGATAAATTACACTCGCTTATGCAAGAATATTTATTGACAAATGAAGACGATTACGATTCCGATTTCAACTCTGATCGGGAGCTTTGTGATGATCTGGAGTCCGATTCATCGACGCTGGATGAAGAAATTAGCATGAGCAAAAATGATTATGACCTCGTGTTAGACCGTGTTGTTGCGGCACAGGAGATCGTTGGGAATGATGACGAGGAAAAAACCAAAGCTCGAGATTTCAGGTAACTGATTTGTTAGACTACTATTAACTACTATAGACTACTGTAATGTAATGTAATTAGCAACTTCTATTGCGCCGGTGTCTAATGCACAGGGCATCAACCGATGGCGCAGACTCCTTCGTGTCTGCTTCAGTCTTCTAGCTCGTTGTTATCAATCAGGTGTTCAATCATTAAATATTAAAAACGCGCTACGTGAGTGTTCTGCGCGCCCCGCGAATCGTAAACTCCTAAACTTGTAAAGCGCCACTTGAAAGCCAAGCGCAGGGCGCCAGCTTATTCACGAGCGCTGCGTCGAGTCAGAGGGGTTGTCAAAAAGCCTATTCCGAAGGTGGTCCGAGTCCGGTTGCCAAAGGATCCGAGGGGCAGAGCAGCTGTTAAGGTGGGTGTCCTTAGTGTTGAGAATTGGACAGCGTAGGATCAGAGGAGTCGGGGTATGGATTCTTGAAGTGGTGGGACTTCAGTTTTTAGTGGAAAACCCGAGGGGTGATGGATAGACAAGCCTGAGGCACATGATGGTGGGTGATTGACAATGATTGTGGAGGAACCAAAAGGTGTGAATAATGTTTCTGGCATAAGAAAATTATAATTGTTATTGATTATTAATTCTTATTCACCTGAATAGTTTCTCATTTTGTTTACCTGCTGGGCTCTAATCTTCATCGATCTCATCCATTTCATCCTATTGCAGTACATGATTTGTAAAACTGCCAGAAAGAGGTTGTCACCTGATCATGCCGAGCGCTGTAGTGCAAGGCTATATGGAGGTCAGAGGACCTCAGAAATCAGATGGGGTTAAACCTCCCCAACCCCCATGAAATTGAGCCCTGTCCTGTTGAGAAGGTTGCCATCAAAAAGAGGATCCGACAAGAAATATTTTGCATCAATGTTCTCATCAATAGGTCAATGAATTTCTGGTTAATAAATATTAATGAATATTAATCTAAAAATGATGATGCTAATACTAAGCTCAATTATGTTTTCCTTTTTACAGCTGTTCGTGTCAACATAATAATGGGAATCCATGTCATGAACTTTTCTCTGTTGAAGAACGGGTCAAGCGTAGATTGGACATGGCTAGCATGACATCCAAAGAACAAGATCTCATCCTTCTTGGAAAGATTTCGTGCACTATTAATATGTCCACACTGACCTGCAACACCAAACGAGCTCCAGGAGCTCAAAAAGAAAGAACTCGTCAGAGAACGGCATACATGATGGAGTCCCATGTCATTTGCAGAGAGACATTTAAGTTTTTGCATGCCATAAGCCAGGATCGGCTTACATCACTCATTAAGTGGTATAAAGAAAATGGACTTGTACCGAGGCAAAAAAAATCAGGTGGCCGAAATAACCAGCGTTCGGCATACTGTTTTGAAGACGTTCAAAGAACAATAGCGTTCATTACAAATTATTCTGAGGACCATGCCTTAGTCTTGCCGGGGCGTGTTCCAGGTTTCCGAAGAGAATCTGTTAAACTGATGCCCTCGTCGGAAACAAAAGTGAAAGTATACAAAGCGTATTCATCGGCCATGGCAAGATCAAACCACCGTGCTATGAGTGAAACCATGTTCCGAGATTCATGGAAGCAGCTTACACCGTTCATTTTGACTGCCCGTCCAATGACAGATTTATGCTGGACTTGCCAGCGAAACAATAGATTAATATATCGAGGAGCAAACACCCCGGAGAATGAAAAATGTGAGCGCTTGAAACAGCAAGAACGACATCTACTTCTTGTTCACCAGGAACGTTCTCTTTACAATAACATGGTTGGTGAAGCTCGGAAGACTTGCCAAGATAATCAACTGAACTGTTTCAACAGAAACGTTCCCTGCAGCCGGCCGATCTCGATGCACTACAGTTTTGATTTCGCACAGCAAGTTCATCTGCCGAGTGATCCCCTTCAGCCAGGACCACTGTACTTTCTTGTGCCAAGAAAAGTTGGTCTGTTTGGTGTTTGCTGTGAGGGGATTCCTAAGCAGGTGAACTACGTCATTGATGAAGCCCATCTCATCTCGAAGGGGTCAAATGCTGTTGTGTCGTACCTGCATCACTTCTTTGAATGTTTTGGTTTGGGGGAGACCAATGCACAACTTCACTGCGACAATTGCTCAGGACAAAACAAGAATCGTTTTGTACTGTGGTATTGTGCATGGAGGGTGTGCATTGGACTCCATGAATCAATTTCATTAAATTTTTTGATTGCTGGTCACACAAAATTTGCCCCTGACGGATGTTTTGGTCTTCTCAAGAAGGCATTCAAACGCCATGCTGTGTCGTCACTGGAGGAATTCGAGACGGTGGTGAATGAGAGCGCCTGTGTAAACCAGGCTCAGTTGATTGGCAGAGAGGATGGAACATCTTTAGTACCAGTTGGAGAATGGCAGCAGCATCTAAATCCGTTTTTCAGAAATCTTCCAGGCATCAAAAAATACCATCACTTCAAATTTGATGCTAAATATCCTGGCAAGGTATAAATATTAATTAAACATCATAAAGTTTCATTAAAGTTAGTATTTAAACTCTTAAATCCATAATCTAAAATTGTAATAGAAAATGTTTGGGCTGGTTTGTTTTGTTACTTAGTGAATTAAAAAAATGGACCAAAATGCGGGTTAATCTGGTAAAAATGATGAAATAATGCAATTCATTTTAAATGTTTACCGTGGACACTCTCAATGTCCTGCTTGAATTCTGCATTATAATTATCTGGACTATTTAAATTTTATTTATATATTTAAATCCAGAATTTTTAAATTTTAATCACCAATGCAATTCATTTTAAATGTTTACTGTGGACACTCAATGTCCTGCTTGAATTCTGCATTATAATTATCTGGACTATTTAAATTTTATTTATATATTTAAATCCAGAATTTTTAAATTTTAATAACCAATGCAATTCATTTTAAATGTTTACTGTGGACACTCAATGTCCTGCTTGAATTCTGCATTATAATTATCTAGAATATTTAAATTCTATTTATTTATTTAAATCTAGAATATTTAAATGTTATTTATTTATTTAATAATTTTATTACAGGTATGGGCTTCGACCTCAGCTGATGACTCTGATGTAACCGAGTTTGATCTACTCAAATGTCCAGTGGAAAATCTTCCGAAACAAGGTCCTCCACAAATTCCACCGCCGGGGCTTCCGTTGCAGCGCCAGTGGTATTTGTACAATCAGATACGTGAATATGTCAAAGATTCACTGCAGGATGTAGTTTGCCCTCTTCCAACAGAATCTGTCAAAGCAGCCTGCGAAACTGATAAAGTTGAATATGACAATCCATCTGCCGGTCGAGGAAGAGGCCAGCGTCGTGGAAGAGCATTGCTCAAGTGCAGCCGCATACCGTTTTCCCCGACAGAACAAGAAACTCTAAATAAAGACAGTCCCAAACCAACCAGAGTGCAAAGACGAGGAAGGGGACCTCGTAATCATGGCACTCGGTTGAGATCATCGAGTTCCGAAAATGATGCAGAACATTCCGATGATAGACAGTTACGAACAAGGGGACGTGGCTGCAAACGAGGACGTTCTTCAAAAACTTAAAACAAATTTTTATTTAAGTTTTAACTGACAGTTATTTTTACAAGTGTTTGTAAACTAATAGATAATATTTTATGTCATAAAATATTTAGTGTCCTTGTATTATATTTATTCTTTTTATTTAAAGGTAGACCATTATTTACATGTAACGTTTAAAAAAAATTAATTTCAAAACAAAAAATTAAATAATTTCGTAATCAGTAAAGACATTTTAATGAAACTCTCAGAAGTTAGAGCAAATGTAGCTTTCTTTAAATGTGCCAATTTTCATTGAAATTGGAGAATGGTTGCTATGGACTTTCACATTTATTACATGTTGAGACTTTAAGTGTATTTTACTCGGAATTAACGGTACTAAATTAGAAAGTCTTTTTTATGCATAACTTTGGCTAGGAATGTGCTAGAGCAATAATTCTGGTGTCATTTTAAAACTGAAAGTATTCTCTTTCAAATGAAATTAAAAAACCTAAATGTGAAATTTTCGACTTAAGACTGAAAACGGTCTGTGGTGCCACATATCATGTTTTAACAATTCATGCTATTATGAAGTGGATGTGTATCTTTGCCTGTTTTCACTGCATATAGCAATAGGCGAGACTTAGAATAGCCACAGGAGGCAGCCATGGGTATGAAGTATTGGTGACTTCATTTTTCTTAGCCTTGGCATATGAGAGAGTGTGGCCAGTCCTCTCCCTCGACGTCTCATCTTCCCACAGACAGTGTGCGGTCAGTGTACTCGTTACAGCTGAGTTAGGTAGGGCACAGGTTACACAGAAATCTCAAAGCACATTTCTTCCCTGGCAGGGATTTGAACCCCTGGTTGATAGTCCAGCATGCTAACCCCTAGAATCGGAGTTCAAAGAATACATTTGTGATGCTTTTATTTATATGCTTGTTTGGCTGTATGTGTCTAACGTGGTTGGCTGTTTTGTTGATTGTCCAGCTTCATGTTTCGAAAGGCAGTGGTCATTACATTCCAACCACCTGTGACAGTCTGATTGTCTATGGAAGAATTCGTGAGAGGGAGAAGGTAACCATACTGATTTGATAAATATGATATACCATGCGATACAATACCAGACGAATCAGAGCATTTCGTTGGAGTGTAGTTGTGCATGATAGAATAGAATAGAATAGAATCTTCGTTTATTCGTAACACATTGTCAGAACGCAATGCAATTACAAGAAAGACAAAAATCAAAAATGTGTAGGCTTTGGCTGTTCGTTTAAAGTTTGGTCCAGGATATTATTGGCTAGTGTTTGATTGCATGACTAAGTAAGATTGGGGTTTAATATAATAATAATAATAATAACGACAATTTATATGGCGCCGCAACGCGGCCATACCGCTACAAGGGCGCCTCACATACAACTAATAGTGACAGGGTTTGTTTGATGGGTTGATGAATGGGTGGGTTGATGAATGGGTGGGTTGATGAGTGAGTGGGTTGATGATATGTATGCATGGGCAAGCCATTGGTAACTCTTCTAGTATGTGTGCATGATTTTGCTTGCTAACGACATTTTTGTCATAATAACAGTTGACGTTGTATAGATGGGCAGAGACAGCACTTTGTGAAGTACTTAAAAGTTTTTTTATAAATGTCTAGCTACATGTTTGCTTAAATGTCTAGCTAGAATGTTTGCTTTATTTATATTTCCGTGTACTTGTTTACTTCTGCTAAGTTGTTTACTTGTTTTGCATGTTTACCAAGTTTGTTTTCTTGTTGATGTAGTCTAATCAGCTGGAACCAGTGGAACGTGAGCCATACATGGGACCAGTGTTTGAGAAGGCTGCTGCTGCAGCAGATACGTCCAATCCTATCACTCCAGACAAAACCTTCCACCATCGCACGACGAATTTAGATGGACAAGAAAATGGCAATGGTAGGTTCTGTGTGGCCTCTCGTAAAGCGGTCAAATGGTATTTTGTGGGCTTCGCACCTGTATGTCCAGGAGTTGAAACGCGGAACATGTCATTTAAAATTGTGTTTATTTGTAAGATATAGAACTATCAACTTCCTTCACATAATAGTTGTGATTTTCAAGGGGTTAGTATTTATATTTTTGGGAAGCATTGTTATCGTTTCTTGAGGGGGGGTGCATGATAGTTTGGGGGTTCAAATCTCCAACAGGGCAGAAATATGTTTTGAGATTTCTGCTTAACCGATACCCCCTCCCCAACTCGGCTGTAATGAGTACACTGACCGTACACTGTCAGTTGGAAGATCAAACAACGAGGGACTGGCCACTCGCCCTCTTGTGTGGAGGCTAAGGAAATGAAACACTAAACGCGGCTGCCTCTCGGAGCTAGCTTGAGGGACTGATCATCTTCTGTCTTTCCGGGGTTTAGTATACCTGTTTATGGTAATTATTTCTGTTACTATTCCAACAAGTAGTATTTGTGGCATTCTACGGTTTACTGTTTTAGAAGCCGTTATTTTGTTTTGTGACCTTCCTTCAAAAAGCGGCTCAAAACTCACTATTTCTCCTTGGCTTTCAAGGATTTAGAAATCTAAGCGCATCTTCTGTTGACTATCCGCGCCTCAGATTCACATTTCGGTGTGACCTTGCGCGCGTTACAAATTTATTTAATAGTAATAATAATAATATAATAATTGTTTTACGTACAAGTCTCACTTTTTCAGAATCAATGCACGCATGCTCTCATTGCTTTGGCTAACATGGATCTTTGTAAACCTGTGTAGGTGCGCAAGGTGAAGATGGCCATGCATGGCGTACTGCTGGTTACCGCGTCAACCAGCCGCCAGGTGGAAAGACTTCCCAGCTGTGGTGATGATGTGATGGTGGCCAATACTGTTTCCGGAGCTCTTTGCCTGAGCTTCAACTCTGCCCTTATACTTTTGGATTTGTTGCTTCTTGTGATCGACCGAATTCATTTCCACGATAGGCTGTTGATTCCACTTGCCAGACACATCTGGGAACTCAATAATGTTTTTGTAGAAGGATGTGTAAAAGTATGGGTGAATGTCAAAGTGGGATGCTTTGTTGAGTACCTGGTGTGTTCAGGTAGGGTGCTACTTAGTAGTTGTTGAATAGTTAGGGTGTATCCAGAGTAGGGTGCTTCTTCAGTAGTTGGGGTTTAAAAGTGGTATGCTTCTAATTGTTGGGGTTTCAGGGTAGTATGCTTCTTCAGTAGTTGGGGCGTTGAAGTGGTATGCTTCTTCATTAGTTGGGGTGTCGAGGTGTTGTGCCTTTCACCTCTGCATTGAAGAATTTCCGTGAATTAACCCGTGTCCTTGAAATTGAAAATTCACTGTCATTCCAATTAATGAACAGACAAAGACAGTTTGTCCTGTTGATGCTGTGGTTGCAATTTATCCAAGTTATCGTTAAACCCGAAGAATAATATGCTTTGAGGAATACTGTTCACAGAAGCATGTAACAAATCGCTGATTACCTTATGGGATGGAGTATAAGGAACAAATGATGGGATCTCATCAGGTATGCCTGACAATAACAACCTCGTGGAACCGAGGCACATTCATCCTGTGTGCAAGCCGATATTCTGCATATCCTTCTCCACTTTCCTTGTCCATGTGGCTTGCAGCGGTGGAACTCTGGAGAATCTGAAATGCCGGCAGCTAATGCATGACAGTCTTAAGTATTAATTGGTGTATGCATAATCGATTATTACACCCATGACGGTCTGCAGACCCAGTGCCAATTATCTGAGCATAATATCCACTGTATCGCACCCAACTTTTGACAATTCTTGTACAGGGATCGGGTAGTATGCAAGCTGTAAAGCTTAATTAACTAGAGTTTCAGCGGTGAGTAATAAGCAAACTGCAGTTAGACTTGTAGTAATCAAATTAGAGTTTTGTGAATTTGCCATAGAGTTACTTTACCATTGCATTTATGCTGATATTTAATCCTTAGAGTTTTGCTATATCTTTGGGCTGGCAGATTGGTTATGTCTGCCTTTGATGTGGGTCCAGAGGTTGAACACTTTAATGTAGAGGTGAACTGGTTTCCCAGTCACTTTTCGTACATCTGGTTGTTAATGTGGTCTGTCATGTGAAGTTGATCATTTAATGTCCAGTCCTGTGATTGTCGTCCAGATATGTTCTGCACTGGGACAATGCCTCTGAGGATGGTTGTTCAAAAAGGGGGTGTAATAAATGGGTTAAAATCTTATCTATTGTTTGTGCTCTTTGAAGATGATGTGTCTTATCTGATTCTATGTGACGTCAGTTGTGACTTTGACAACTGATGTATGATGACAGCGGGAACAGGGAGGAAATGTGAGTGTAGGAAATGGTAATGTAGTGTAATATGGGGCACAGTAGCTGCATGGATAGAGCACTTCTAATATGAAGAGCACGGGTTTGAGCCTCCACTCAGGCGATCACTGTGGAAGGTCCTTGATGTACAGTTGCTCAGCGTCACGATATTCTGTTGCATATGCATTTCTGAACTTTGGAAGGAGGGCAATAGCAAATACAATTGCATTTACGGTAAGTTATATAAGTATCTTTGTTGCATTGCATTGTGAGATGTAACATGTGAATCGATGGGATTTAAGGTTTTTTATATTGTTCTAGTTACTCATAGACTTTGCTGGTGAATTTGTTACTGATTATATATCATGAGCTGCCTTAGTATGTTCAAGCAGGGCGTCATTCCTTGTTACAATTTCAATAACCAAGCATACGGGTATGGGCAGAGCTTAGTTGCTCCCTTCTAATGACATGTTTTGAAGTTTCAAATTTTGTTTCCATTTTTGCAAGTTTATTTTCATATTCAAGAGATATTGTTGATTGTCGGTGGTGTAGTTTATCTCTATTTCAGTTGTCTTAAACATACTTAAGTCCGGAGAAATATGATTTGGATGATTTAAAACTGTCTGACCGGATAAATATTATTTGGATTCTTTTGAACTGTCTGACCGGATAAATATTATTTGGATTCTTTAAAACTGTCTGATTTTGCGGCTTAATTGGTAAACCACCGACTTTTATTTGTGCTTTCAAGAATGTACACCATAAAGGATCTTCCTTTTCACACATGCCAAATTTAAAATAATTTGCCAAAATAGTTTGTTTAGTTTCCATGTCTTACAAATGAAAAATGGAGATCATGAAATCGATTGTTTGTTGAAGCCGTCTGTATGTTCGTGTTATTATGACATCATTTTTGTTCTTTAACACATGGTAGCAATATTATTGTAATAAGTAGAACGTAATTCTATTAACAGCTGACATATGATAGATCTTTTTGGATGTACGTTTTTATATTTGAAACAAGCAGGAGTGTCCCTTTGGTAAGACAAAAGTACTGTCACATTATAGCAATATCAGAATCTGTCCTAGAAGCTATTGTAACTTTATGATGTTATATTTGTCTGCCATTTAGATATTCATGCTAATTTGTGATAAGTGTAAATGGTTTCAATCGAATTGAACCCAGCATCTGAAACACTGCATCTTTTTGCCAGCTAGTCCTGTCCTTGTGAAATGATCTACAATTGTTTTTCCGAGTCACCTTGACATATAGCCTAATTACCAATGTGATGTGTTCATTTAGTTTCCTTCTGATTTCTGCACTGGACTCCCTTTAAAATGCTCACATTTTGAAAATGCCAAGCCAAAATTGTTGTTTTCCCCAAATGTATTTCCTCCTCTCCACTAAATTTCTGATAAACTGTTCATCATTCCCTCTCCAGTTGAGTGGTTTGCAAAGACCTATAATGCACAGGACTGGAAACTCCTTCTACAACGTCGTGTGACGAGTTTTGATGTTAATCGGGATCAAGGCGCATCATGTTTACATAAAAAACACATTCAGTTAATTAAATTTATGAAGGCAGATCGATGAATAATTTTGTTTGCGAAGTAAAAAATTGCCTGTGGAGATATTTAATATCAGAAACAAAGTTTGAAGTGGGGCGACATCTGTGGATAAGAGTGAAACGGATACACGTTACATAATATTTTCATGAGTGACCATTCCTCTGTAGATTCCTTGAGTGGTTTGATGCATGATGCATCATTCCCATGTGTCGTGCATATCATTTAGTTTCTTTAGAAGCATGTTATGTTTTACTTTTCTGTTGTAGTACTTACTTGTTTATCTGGACATTGAATTCATTGATATTACGGTACATCTGTTTACAGAAATCTGGACATTGATATTATGGTACATCTGATTAAAGACATTGACATGTTAAGATCTTTAAAAAACATGCTGAATAACATTTGATATACTGAGGGCACTCTGAGATACCTTGAAGGGCACTACATGTATATACATTTGACTTTTGGGTCCATTGCACTAATTGTTTTATAATTATTCTTTTTTGATGGAGGTGTGAAACTTCTCAATATTGATTTTGGTGCTTTATGTGTTACCATGCACAAAATACTCTATTGACAGCTTTTGGAAAAGTTTGCAATAAGCAATGTATTTAGAGTTTAAACAGGGTGCCATTGTTTCATTTATTTGCGATGTGTCCTGTAATAATTCAGGAAATGTTGTTTGTATTACAGAGAAATGCTTGGTTATTGTCTAAGAAATTGTTGCTATGGTCCAAGAAATTTTGGTTTTGTTCTAAGAAATTTTAGTTAAGGGTCTTAGAAATTTTATTTACAGTTTAATATATTTCTGATTGTTTGGATATCATGCATTTGTAATCGCATAATTGCAACGGAGTTCATTTTGATTTAGTAGCATTGCAAGACAGTAGGAAATACTGAGTCAGCATATGTTACCAATTTATGTTATAGTCTGCAAGGGTAGATTTTAAGTTTTATATTCATACTCGAGCTTTCTTTGTACTCAGATTGTTAAAATGCCATAATAAATGTCAGAATATTGATTTTCTTTATGAAGAGTGGTTTCTATATGTTCATTCTCATGTTTCCCCCATTTTACTCATCCTCAGACCCTCCCTGTCCATAATAAATGTCAGAATATTGATTTTCTTTATGAAGAGTGGTTTCTATAATTATGTTCATTCTCATGTTTCCCCCCATTTTACTCATCCTCAGACCCTCCCTGTCCGGGATTGCCCCTTTGAAGGGAAATGAGTGTCACCCAGCATTACGTTATGCCTAGGCCCTAAGGGCCAATAGCCCTTGATTTGGGCCTGGTTACAACCAAGGTGTAATAATTATACAGACGGAGGAAAGGGGAACTCTATTGGGCACTTGAGACTTGTTCAACCTGTCTCCCATTCACACATTACCCCATAAGTTTCATTCTCCTGACAACCACAAATTGCATATACCATAGACAAATTCCAGGACGTTGCCACTTAATTAATCCTTTATTTGACTGTCAGTCATTAATTCAACGACAAACTTTTCCTGTCCATTTTTGCTATCTGTTTTTCGGTGTTCTGCCCTGGGTCAATTCTGATATGAATTAAGGCCTTTATATCACAATCGGATGACCGACAAAACATAATCATGATAAATCACATAGAACAACAGTACTACACAAGTGGACGATAAACTTCACGAGTAATAATAATAATTTGTTCAAGTAGCATATTATACCAACAACTGTTCAAGTAGCATATTATACCAACAACTGACAATCCTTTGGAAACGCTTGGTATAGTCTGAAGTAGGCCTATTGGCCTACTGCATATTCATTTCTTGTGATTGTCACTCTCTAAGCCTGATTCAGTGTTTTGGATGTCAAAAAAAGCAGGGGTCGAAAATTTTAGATACCAAAGTAGTCTACACGAAAGTCAGTAAAAATCTGATGTTGGTAATAATATGTTGCACACGAAAAAACTGACGACAACTGCGATATTTTAGTTTCCTGATCCAGCCCCGACATCTTTTCAGTTAGCCTACTTCGCTAAGGGAGTTGGGGTGGAACCCCCAATCTTCCCACAACTAAAACAATGACCAGATTTAACCGTAGTAAACAGGTAGCTAACAAGGGTTCAATCCGTGCAAAATATACCACACCAAAGTACGAAGACTGTCCGGCTTAACAATAATTACAATAATTACAATAATTACAATTAGGCTACTGGCGGGAGTGGCGGCGTCTTTTTTTAGTTCGTCAAACTCTGTCGTGTGCTTTATACTGAAATCGCCGCTAAAAGTTTGATGCTACACAAACGCTTAAGTATCTTACACATCGTAAGTATGATTGTCAAAATATTTTATCGGTCGCTGGAAAAGCATAATTTATATAATCGTCATTTTATCGAGACACTTGCTTAAAAAAACGTGTAGAACTGTCGATGGTAGTTCTTCGATTGTCTGCTTCCGCCATCCGCTATTTCTTAATCGGCGGAAGTGGTCGACCACGAGCAGAACTCTCCGGAAACCTGTTCGGAAGCGACATTTTCCTGACCGGAAGTGGAACGGTCCGGACCGATTCCACCTCGATGGACGTAGGTCTAACCGCGACGCCCGGACTATGTTTCGCGTCTCCATCCGCCAGTGAATAATCGTCCTCGTCCGTTGGACCTGAGGTGCATTGTCTGTTGAAGGGAGAATAGTAGGGAGCTACAGCAGGGCACGACATCTTTCTTGTCCTCTGTCCAACCGGAGGGCCTGCCCGCCTCTGCCCGTTGCTCGGAAACGTCTTGTTGTGTGTACCGTCCATCGATAGGTATTCCACTTTGTCTGGGTCGACCGTCGAAGGCTTCATTGGCGTCCTTCGTGGTGGTGGAGGCGGTGGACGAGGAGCGTTCGGCCGCCTCAGGTCCTCTTCCAACTGCTCCAGGTTGGCAGAAGATTTCTGGAAAAAAATGCAAAGTACACGGAGATTTATATAGGCTAGCGCTTTATAACGTTGAAAGGCTCAGGAAATATTTTATGATCTAATGGGGTTGAACGCCCTTTTTCTTCTGCATTTCCTTCTGCATTTCCTCTCCTCATCCATCCAAGCCTCCACCTACCGAGTTTCAAGCTTTCTCGTACTGAACGAAACCCGCCTTTATAGTATCTGCTCTGCCTCATTTCTCTGGTCTATCTGGCAATAGAATTTGACATAGGCCTACACTAGACATCTCTGGACAACACCTTTGACTTGACGCAGCGCTCGTGAATAAGCTTAGCTTTAAAGTAGCGTTTTAGAAGTTTGGAGCTTACGATTACTAAATGATCCGACATGAGTAGGCCTAAGCTTAGCCTAATTCACGGCTTGGATAACAATAACAAAAAGGCTAAGTAGGCCTACATTATTGTAGGCCTATAGCCTACTCAAAGTAAAAGGAATGCTCATTTAACAATTTGCTCGAGCTCAGCAATCGCATGAAAATAGGACCGTAGGCCTATAGCCTATAGGCCTACATTTCCTCCCTTAGCTGTTACAGTAGGGCTTGCCTTATAGGTTTAAGCGGTTTCATTTCGAAATTATCAAGTCAACTCACTCTGCGCATGTATGTCGTCACAGTCGATTGATAACATCCGTTCTCATCATCCTCTTCTTCATCTACAGTCTAAAAGAAGAAATAAACGCTTTGCATAAGATTAAGCTTAGTTAACGTCGTCACTTCAGAGCTTCGACCGCCCGGTAATAGCTAGATCGGTTAAAGCATACGTCCCATGCCCTCTGTGAGTGATTATGGCGGTTCGCATACTGACGGTGACTTATTTCAGAGATATTCAATCTTGGCTCAACAGCGAGAGGAGAAGCGGAGTCGGACATTTTGAACCTGCATAAAGAGGCAGAGAACCAGAAAAGGAAGACATCTCGGGCTAGCACGGTCCGTACACGTGGGCCTTATATGGCGTGACATCCACTGAAACTCACCCGACCAATTCAGTGAAAAATTAACAGAGGGGCTTGAGGCCATACGGTCGCTATAGAAAAACATTTACATTTAGGCTACATTTACCCTATCTCTGGATCTGCACGTGTCCCAGGGAACGATTTAAAGAATTTCATATAAGTTATCAATTAATCAATGAAATCAATCAAATGATCAATCAGTTAACAATAGGCCCCTAGTTCAGTCAATAAATCAATCGATAAATCGATCAATAAATGAATAAATAAATGTATAATAAATAAATCCATCAAATAGAGGACTACATTTACTTCTGGTTAAAAATTAAGAAAATTTTGAAAAAAATCAAGCACTCTATAGGTCTAGCTATAGCCTATCATGAGAATGAACAAAACAGTCACTCAAATATAATCAATCGCTCAATCAATGATCAAGGTAATTCGTTAATTTATAATCTACACGTCGAATACTCAAAGGCGTGGTCCGACGAGAACGATAAAAGTAATAATTTTAGATTGCCTTTTCTTTTCGATACGGGAAAGGTCATAAGCGATAACCTAGATGACCTGACCTACTTATATTTTGACCTTGCCCTATTTGACCTGACCTAATTATTGTATCAGACTTACTTCAATACCGCTTGTACTTCCTTTGCTCATACAGCTATCGCGACCTGCATCCAAAGACACAAACATTAGCTAAGTACACTTATAGTCAATCAACGTCAATAAATAATCAATCAATAACCATTCAATCACTTGCTAACAACATTGGAGATAAGCGGGAAAAGAGGAGACCTAATCGAAACCCATAAGATTATCAATGGAAAGGAGGCAGTGGGAGAGATGATTGGAATTAGCACCAAAGAAATTGATTCAAAGCCACAGATATAAATTACTTTAAGAAACCGAAAGGAATGTTGGAAAAGAAATCCTAGATCAGTATGCATAAAATTTTAGACTTGTGGAATGGTTTGGATGTAGCCTACTGTCTTAGTGGACGCTATCACAGCTTTTAAGAGGAAGCTAGGAAAGAGAAGCTATTCAGCAATGCATAATAATAATAAAAGAAATAGTAATTAGTAGTAATAGTTATAATAATAATAATAATAATAATAATAATAATAATAATAATAATAATAATAATAATAATAATAATAATAATAAAATGATAATGTATTATTATTATAATAATAATAATTATTATTATGATGATGATGATCATGATGATGATCATGATGATGATAATCATGATAGTAATAGTGATAATGATAGTAATGGTAATAGTTACTGCTGCTGGAGGCGATGCTATTTCGTGGAGATGATGAGTAGATATCGGAGGATGATGATGTTGGATAATGAGATGGCGGAGGAGGATATTGTTCTTCGGGAATGGAAGGAGACGAAGGAGACAACAGGAGCGTAGTCTTCGACTGCTTCGGCTACACACAAAACAATGCTACATTATTGTTATTTTTATGGTGGTAGCGATGATGATGATGTTGACCATAATTATCATTATCGTCGTCGTTGTCATCATCATCATCATCATCATCATCATCATCATCATCATCATCATAACCATAACCATAATCATCATCATCATCATCATCATCATCATCATCATCATCATCATCATCATCATCATCATCATCATCATCATAACCATAATCATCGTCGTCGTCATCATCACCACTGTTGTTGAGATTAATTATCAGTACTGTTGTCAACTTGTCAGTGTAACTATAATAGGCCTAAATCGAAAAAAATTCCTGAATCATTGAAAAATCAGAAATAATTCTCAACAGGTGGAGCCATCTACTGACCGATGATTTCTTCTTGAAGATTCTGTCGACGATGGAACCCTTCGTCTTCAGCGGTTTAGGAATCTTCAACAAGGAAAAATTATTCAATATTTATATGTATGCCTATTTAAGTTAAAGTGAAGAAATAGTGTAATGCGTTACAGCGAAATTTGTCAGCACCTCGCAAAAACTGCGTCAGGTGGACCAGCTTAATCATCTGCGATTAGTCAAATCACATCCGAAACCAGTTTAATCACTAGCGATTACTTAAGTCACATCTGAGACCAGCTTAATAAATGTACCTAGTCCAAGAAAAACTAACAATGACGTGATGATACTTTGAATAAAATGACTGAACAAATGCAACATCGCATTCCAGTTTGCAAGACGAAGAAATTACGTAATGTGATGATGATGTAAAGCTCTACCTAACCAATCAGCACAAAGAGCGGCTAAACTTAATTAATTCTGCAAGCTATAGTGCTATAAAACGAAGCTAAAGCAGTGGCAGCACGGGAAATCGAAATGCATCCAGGCGTAAGATTTGTGCATCATTTGGATTCATGCATCAGGGATTGTCATGCGTCAGTGATTGTCATGCACCAGTGATAATTCTACACAAGTGATAGTCATGCATCAGTGATAATTCTACGCAAGTGATAGTCATGCACCAGTGACAATTCTACAAGTGATAGTCATTGTCATTAGTAATAGTGCATCAGTGATAACTCTTTATCAGTAATAGTCATGCATTTGCGTGCAGTTAAGTATGAGTGATTAATATGTAGCATCAGTGATAATTCTTCATCAGAAATAGTCATGCATCTCCATGCAGTTACGTATGAGTGATTAGCATGCATCACTGATAGTCATGCATCAGTGATAACTCCGCATCAGCGCAGTCACGTATCACTGCTTACTGTTCATCAGTGACACCCGTCAATCATTCAGTCATGCAACAGTGATAATCGTTCGTCAGTGCCAGGTATGCGTCAGTGACAGTCATGCAACAGCGGATGTCATGCAGGGCTGACACCGTGACGCACTGGTCGGGTGGCTACCGTGTGGGACAGCCTGGCTGCCTTCGAGGTCTCCCAGTCGGAGGAGGAGGAGTTCCGTAGCTGCCACTCCTTAAAGAGAACCTCCGCCTCATTAATGGTCAACTGGTTGGACTTGAACTGACGCTGGATACTGACCAATTCATCCTGTTTGGCGATGACCAAAGATGGCGGCTGTCCAGCGTCACCTGCACGAGACAAAGAGAGACGGTCAAAACCAATCGGGCTTAACCACGCTGATCGATACTAAATTTAGGTCAATACGAGGTAATTGATTTCTTCATCGATCATTGTTAATCAGACAGTTGATCAGCATTTATAATTATTATCAGCCAACCAGGAAGAGATGCTACAAATGTTGGAAAAGAAATCCTAGATCAGTATGCATAAAATTTTAGACTTGTGGAATGGTTTGGATGTAGCCTACTGTCTTAGTGGACGCTATCACAGCTTTTAAGAGGAAGCTAGGAAAGAGAAGCTATTCAGCAATGCATAATAATAATAAAAGAAATAGTAATTAGTAGTAATAGTTATAATAATAATAATAATAATAATAATAATAATAATAATAATAATAATAATAATAATAAAAAGCGGTCAATGGTCGCTTCAAGGAAAGAAACCACAGTCAAAAATCATGATCCATTAGAGAAGCGTGGTGAAAATCTGATAGACCAGATAAACCAGAAAGCAGGCTACAGTGGGAGACTGATTGAGTGATTTATTTGTTCAATACTTCAGCTATTCATTTGCTAGTTCATTAAGTACATAGCAAGCAAATAAATCACTCAATCAGTTGTCAGTCAGCAAGCCAGACACCAAATGAGTGAGCGAGTGAGCGAGTGAGAGCAAGCCAGCGATTCAGTCAGTAAGTAAGTCACTCAGTAAGTAAATTCAGTAAGTAAGTCAACCTACAAGTAAGTAAAGTAAGTAAGTCCAGTAGTCAGTTTAGTAAGTAAGTCACTCAGTCAGTCAGTAAGTAAGTAAGTAAGTCACTCAGCCAGTAAGTCAATCAATCAGTCAGTAAGTAAGTAAGTCAATCAGTCAGTAAGACAATCAGTAAGTAAGTAAGTAAGTAAGTAAGTCAATCAGTCAGTAAATAATTAAGTCAGTCAGTCAGTCAGTCAGTCAGACAGACAGTAAGTCAATCAGTAAGTTAGTAAGTAAGTAAGTAAGTAAGTCAATCAGTCAGTAAGTCAATCAATAAGTAAGTAAGTAAGTAAGTAAGTAAGTCAGTCAGTCATTCAGTTAGAGAACACGAATATTGCGAAAGTGTTTGCGTTCTGTCCTACTTATGGTGTCCTGCTGACCTTTGTTGTCGGTCGGTAGCTGAGGAAACATCGGAGGAAACATCGGGTGTGCGACCGATCTCTCTCCTCTCTCCGTCTCAATTTCATCTGGATTAAAAAAAACAATCACACCTCAGTTAATACGAAGAGACGTTCAGGAAAGGTTGGCAAAGGACAATAAAAATTTACTAAAACGTTTCAAGTTTAAAAAAAAGAAAATGCACCGTTATGTATGCATGTATGTATGTATGTATGTATGTATGTATGTATGTATGTATGCAGAGGCGCGTTTACCAGTAGGCGCACTAGGCGCGCGCCTAGGGCCCCCAGATCTTGGAGGGGCCCCCTAACGAAGTAAAATATTTTTTCAATAATAAAAAAATAACATTTTAAAATTTCGAATTATTTAATTTTATTCTTTACAGCTTGGCATTCACATAAAAGAATAATATACTTTTATTATTATTGTAATTGCGAAAGAATATTTTTTCTAATTTATAATTGCTTTGTTCATTTGGGCAGCAATTGGGCTAATAATTCATTTTTGTGTGAAATAACAAAAAACTTTTTAGCAACAAGCAGCCACGGGCGTCTGCTGCAGTTTAGGCCTACGTGTCCAGAGGTTTCGAAACTGTGGTGCACGCACCCCAGGGAGTGCGACATGTCATTTTAGAGGGTTCGACAAAAGGGAAAGTATGAATTATAAGAATGCATTGATAATACATTATAAATTTTTAGCTATCATAGGATAAGCATGGGTAAGACTGTGAGATTAGAAGTTTATTTCCATGTAACATTGTAAGCCTTAAGGCTTGTAAGCAAAAGTTTCAGTAGTACCGTAGCAATTTCGTGTAGGCCTATGCGTCTTCAGATGTGATCATACTTTTGTAGGGGTGAAAACATTGGTGAAACAATTCCCAGGGGTGCGGGACATAGAAAAGATTGGGAACCTCTGCTTTAGTCTGATTATACCGTCATTTTATAGTGTTCAAAACTTTATTAGTATTGATAACCAGTAAGTAAAAGTAATTGAAATTTTAATAGTATTAAATATTGATTACAATCTGACGCAACGAAGCGTTGCTAATATTCTGGAGATGCAAAACGAAATAAGATAGCTCTAATTACAATATTGTGGAATTCGCTGAAATCAATCAATAAATCAATTTTCCTTTATCAAAATAAGTTGACAACGACGAAACTTATACGAAGAATAAATGCTGAAAAGAGTAGGCCTAAATGCCACTAGCAAATCTTTTTGCAGGATCAAAGACTAGGTTTGTCGAATTATTTAATTCTTGAATTCTTTACCAATTTTGCTCAAAACGTCAGAGAAAATTTTCCCAAAATAGAGACAGAGGTAAAACTTAAACTTGGTATTGAAAGCGATTTTGACATTGCATATGAAGACGAACAGCCTCAGAAAATGTAAAAGAAAAGGTACTTTGTTTATTGAAAAAATTGCCAAGAACGAGGTTATATTAAGGACGAGAAAAATTCATTGTTGGCACCTTAAACGTCGTGTGTAACAAAAACGGCTTCAAGTTCAACTTTGTAGGTTTTTTGCACATGATAGGCTAAACACCACCAGAGTTTCAGACTCTTCGAAGTTCAGAAGGGCCCCAAAAATGTTTGCGCCTAGGGCCCCGTTTTCTGTAAACGCGCCTCTGTATGTATGTATGTATGTATGTATGTATGTATGTATGTATGTATGTATGCATGCATGCATGTATGTATGTATGCATGTATGTATGTATGTATGTATGTATGTATGTATGCCTATGTATGTATGTATCTAGACTTTATATAGCGCGCATTAGGAAGCCCTCAAAAGCGCTAAGTAACCCCTCGAAGGCCCATTAATTAATTAAATTGATGGTATAACAATGTATGGATCTAAGCTCAACTGCTGGTATCACCATGTCGAACCTGGTCAACCTGGTGGTATGACAATCGTAATGTCCAAGACTCCAGTCAATGGTCGTTCGAGTAGATCACAATCAAGAATAAGACTGAACACCAATGCCATCTCTCGATGGGAACCCGCTGGTTGGCTATACGTGTGTGCGTGGGCCCGCCGCTGGTGACTCTTCGAGTTTACTGTTCATTGTTCTGCTAACTGATGTAATAGTCCAATTCGTAATGGCATTTAACATCATACAGAGTAAGGCAGATATGTTTTGCTCATCTAGTGGCGCAATATAAATGTGTCCAAATAAAGTTGCAGTTATTGACTTCTATAGCGCCGTTATGATCATAATGCCAAAAACGTCAGTCGATGGTCGCTCGGAGTAGAATCGCAATCAAGACTGAAATCCTATCGATCAGAGAAAGAGAATCCAGTCTACGGTTGGTTACATGCAAGATGAAAGAGACGAGTTTTAAGATTAGACCAGAATGACCTCAAAGAAAGAAGAAAGAAAAAAGGGTTATGCGGATATAATATTCTTTATTGAAACAATCCGGTTGAAACATCGCAACCGGTACAGTGTACAGTTATGCAATTGAAACAATTCACAAGAACACAAATGACAGAAGACATAAATCTTAACTACTAACAGAACAGACAGCCTGCAATACACCGGGCTAATAGCAGCCTACAAAGCATGTCCGCCTACGGGATCGATCTCCGTACCTCTCGCTCTCTATGCCAGTGTGTTATCCAATGCGCTATCTGGCCCCCAAGGTTGAAATGGCGTCGAGATAATATGATAGGATCCAGAGTCTAACGACATCTTAGGGGCCGTCCATAAATGACGTCACGCCCCTAGGGGGGGGGAGTCGGAATTTGTGACGATGTGTGACATGGGGTGGGGGTCTGTGAAGTGTGACGTCACACCAGGTCTATGTTATTAAATTTAACAATTAACAACAATTTAATTTTATTAATAACAGCACTAATTTTGAGGATTAAAATTTCTTTATTTTTTAAAATTATTTTAATGTACTTATTTTAATGGTTACTTACGGGCACCATTGACCATTATTAATAATTTTCTAATTATTTCAAAATTTGGTCACCGTTAGATTTTAAAATATTCATGCTTTTCCTATTTGTTCCATGAAGGAGCATTTTGCTTCGCCATGGAAATTTGGTTTTAGGGGTCAGAGCTTTGTGACGTCATTTTCAGAGGGGTGTTACTTTTGTGACGAAGTGTGACGAGGGGAGGGTTAAAATCGGCCAAAATTGCGTGACGTCATTTATGGACGGCCCCTTATGACAAGAAAGGTCGATGACATCGACAGATATCATTTTGAACAATTCCCAGTTTTTCTCCGTTCGCATCGCGCACTTGAAAGTTGAAAGATGTATTACAGTTCATTTTCTTCTGCTTCTACTTATTTGGCGAATACGACAATTAAAAGAGGTGTGTAATTATTCTGAGAACAGTTCTCACCTATAGATTCAGAATATAACGGAGGGGTGTGAAACCTCTTTTAATGGCGGGCCAGTGGCAATATTTTCCAGCTAGTGGCGGGCCAGGTTACTGAAGGTGCCTGAACAAATTAGGGATATGGATCTGGGAGGGGGACTCGGTGAGTCCGTCCCCAGAAAATTTTTGCAAAACTAAATGTTAAATGGTGAATTTTAAGCATGCAGACAGTCAAATTAGGCAACAGTATCTTCATTTTAATCTTCATTACCAGTCGCGAACATCACATAAAACTCGATTAGCCTTAAAATGATAAATTTGAACTTTTATTATCATATTGTATAGTATTTAGGTAAGGTTCTGCGGGTCAGAAAACCATCGTCGTCGGGCCAGAAATCGCCCGCTTGTCGGTTCTTTGACACCCCTTATTTTTTAACGGCATCTTATATATCAATCAATCAATCAATCAATCAATAACTTTATTGCATCAACTGCAGCAACTGAACATCAGAGTTTAACAAACAATGCATCATAAAAAGTTAACATAATATGCTCATACATCGAGAGCGTTGTCAGTTGAGGCAAATGGTGTCCCCGAAGGGACCGATGGTCCCGCTAGTCGGGGATACCCAACAGTGTCTGTCAGTGTATATATATATATATCTGCTATCCGCACGCAGCACCATATTGACTCAGTTCAGCTGGTGCTATACCCTTGTTTTTCTCTCTGGGGACTCCGTGTCCTTCGTAGCCACAGAGGACGAATCGATCAATGCGCCTCTGCAGTGTGGCTGTAAATGTTCGCGCGTTGTATTATACGACACTTCAAAGGCCTTGTGCTGTTTTTAGGATTCATTAGCCAATTATTACGTTTGGATCAGGAAAGTTTATATAGCGCCTGTTAAGTACGCTCGTAAAAGAGCTGCACTTCCGACTATCTATCTAACAGATCTAAAAAAGGGCGTTTTAATAATAATAATATATAATAATACTAATAGCGCCAGGATTTCAGGTTGGGGGGCTAGGAGGTGTGTAATAATTTTGGGCCGTTTTCAGTGTTCGTATACTTAACTCTACAGATAGTCTACCATGCTATCATAATTATATCAACTAACCTAATGGGAAACATTACCAAATGCGTGAACGGTGATGTTTGATACTAACAGGATGGTATAACCATACAGGATCTAAGCCGACCAGATTGTAGCCCTACAATAATGTATGGATCTAGGCCGAGCTGATGGTACAACCCTGTGAGGATCTAGGTCTACCTAATATTATCACCACAGAGGCGGATCCAGGATTTCTGGTTAGGGGGCGTAAATACTACCAATCCAATCCCGTAAATATATATATATATATATATATATATATATATATGAAATTAGATCACGCAAAACTATAATGATCCTTTTTATAGAAAATGTTATGGAACTTTAAAAAATATATAGTTTCTCATATAAAACAACTGGTCTCCACTGAAGGTTAACAGTGAAACGATTATAAATCAGTTATCGGTTTTGATCATGCAACCCTTGATCCAAAAAGAAAATAATTAAGTGTCACATGCCAGTGGATTAAGCAGTGTCATTCTCCTTGGATGCTTTCTGGCGTAGGCATTGATAATGTCATCAATGTCTAACTTGATGTCCTTGTGGACAAACAATAAAATACTTTTTGTCGTCCGCGATAATGCCACACTGTTTCACAATATCTGCGATGTCCAGCCGTTCACTTGATGGCTGACAGTCTGCATTAGACTTGGGTGACTGACGCATATTACTGGCTGCTTGTGCAAGTGGTATTGGCTGAGTGGCAGATGCTTCCTGCTCCAATGGCGGAGTTCGAATTGTGCCACCAACAAGGCTCACGTAATGGTCTCCTTTGCCTTCTGCAATATGTCCAAGTAGCAACATTGGCAAGTCAGGCATGATGGTGCTACTCTCATTAGGAGCCACAACAGCTGTGGCATTGTCGCCAAGTGAAGACAATATTGTGAACTGAACAAGGTACAGGCAACAGGCTCATAGTATCATTATGTGGTCACCAAAAGTACCTGGCTGTGCCATTTCATGAAGGTAAGACTCAACATCGCCATGTGAAACTTTTTCAGACAGATGTACTGTACTGTAGTGCCATCCAACAAGGTAAGACTATCACGTCGGTCCCAAAGATACTGAACGATGTCACTTCTTATTGTAGCTGGACTTATGTTTTTGCAGAGACATAGCTTCATTTGGTCAGAAATTGATGAAAATAGACAATTGCCATCTTCTTTGGGATTTAATGACACTATGTTGTTCTGAAATGGTAAATGTTCTGGTGCAAATGCTGAAATATTGCAATATCATTGATAAATGTATAATAATAATAATTTTCAAACTCGCAATTCTACATGCAGAATGTCTTCGTATTTGTTAAACTTCTTACATTGTTTACTTTTTCCCCGGGCACTCCGGGCCCCCTCACACCGCCGGGCCCCTGGGAATTTGCCCCTCCCCCTTTCGGCGGCCCTGGCTGCCCCCAACTAAAAATAATATAGTCGATGCCAATTTATCATACGATAATTAACATAGTAATGATAGAAATTGAATACACTAGTATTTGTATAAAAATAGATTCAATAAGCAAGGGATGGATCATGCGCCTCATCCATGGACCGCATGCCACTGAGCGTTAAGAGAATGATTATATGAGTAGGCCTAGTTCTATATCCTTGATTTGCTTTTGTCCATAATATCGGCAGCCAACGCTTTCGGCGGCTATAATCAGCACGACGAATTTCAAAATTATAATCATATGCCATCTTTTGAGATTTAGGCCTAAGATAGGCCTATGTCTTACCAACGGCAGTCGGCTTATTCGCGAATGATAAAACTGCTTGTTTAAGCCGTTTTGACGGCGGACCACTCGACATATTTTTAAATTGACCAATTTCTATTTACGTAAATTTTGTCTGTACATGAACTTTGTGAATGACGTCACGGCAAAAGTCATTGGTCACGTGGGCAACGTCTGCTAGCAACTCAGGTAAGTAGGTAAGAGAGCTCCGGTAAGAGAGCTCCATTCTGCCGGTCCAGCTACTTCAAACATCCTATTCCCAAATTGCAGTTATATTAGTTTTAGGTCAGTTTAGTTTGAGAACATTTGTGCAGGTTTAGGGGGGGCGTACGCCGGCTCCGCCCCCTCTAAATCCGCGCCTGCACCATGCAGTATTCTACGACAACCTCATGACCATGTAGGGATCTAGGCCCATCTGATGTACAACCACATATGGTTCTAGGCCTATACAATGGCATAACGTGTAGGGATTAAAGCCTACCTGATGGCATAACCATGTAGGGGTCTTCCTCTTCGTATACCATTCCATATGGATTCGCTGGATCTGGAAAGAGTTTAAAGAAAACATTTCTAGCACAGACTGGCAGAGACCAGCTGGAATGAGTCCCCGCTGGCAGTCTCTCGCATTCCCGTAGACACCAACCAGCAACACTGGTCGCTCTGTACGTGTCTGCGAGAGACCGTCTGTGGAGACCATCTCCAGCCTCACAAACATCATTGTATTAAAATATTGTGATTGACATAACAATTGAGATTATACATTACAACCAACTTAGGATTGCTATTATAATTGTTATTAACACAACACAAGGAGATTACGACTACACTCAATATTACAACTTGAAATTAACCCTAGGGCTACCAAGCTTTTTTTGTAACACGGACTACCAAGGGGGGGTTACCACCCCCCTGGATTTCGTGTTTGGTTTTACATATCATAACTTGTAATATAGCATTGGATTCAGCATTCATTTCTGCACAGATTGGTATATTTAGTTGTAGATTATGTGAATGCACCTCGAAATTACATTTAACCCTTAACCCTACCAAGGGGGGGGTGGTTGCCACCCCCTAGGTTTTTTTCATCTCAAACTTTTCCGTATGGAATAAAAATTTGACCTTTTAGGTAGCTGTAGGGGTTCATTTACACACGTTTTGAGGTAAAATGTGAGATGATATCTCACACCGTTCAAAAGTTATACCCAATATACCCGAGGCACCAGGGGGTGGATACCACCCCCCCCTAGATTTTCGACTATATCTTATCCGTCATTTAATATTAAGAGACACAAATTTTACCATTCTATAGAGGGAATGTGGGGCTACATTTCTATGGTCACTGAGTTGACCTGAGACAACCGGAAGTGCTCAAAATAAATAATAATACGCGTAATATGCCTGAAAAATGGCTGAATGGAAGGACTCCCCCCTTAGTTTTGTGTCTGTAGTGTATTCATTTGTCTTCCTGGAAGAGAAACAAAGATACCATTCTTTAGAGGGAATGAAGGGCTTCATTTGCATACCTACATCTTTGTCTTTTGAATACCGGAAGTGATCAAAATAAATAATAATACGCGTAATCTGTGTGAAAATGGCTGAATACAGCATTACAACGTAAACCGATATATATGTATGGATATATATGTATGGATGTACATTTATACTATATAAACATGTGTAGGGATGATTTTGTGTATCTTTTATACATAGATTAGTTTCAAAACACACATAATCTTATATTTGTTTATCCAAAAAGTACAAAATGTACGCAATAATATACAATATTGCTAATTAAAGGGTTCCGTTGTTAAGATTACAATTATGATCTTAATCACGATTAAGACTAACTTTACGATTGCGATTACAATAATATTAAGTGACGATTGCAGTAACAATGATTAGATTACGATTGCGGTAACAATGATTAGATTACGATTGCGGTAACAATGATTAGATTACGATTGCGGTACGATTAGATTACGATTGCAGTAACAATGATTAGATTACGATTGCGGTAACAATGATTAGATTACGATTGCGGTAACAATGATTAGATTACGATTGCGGTAACAATGATTAGATTACGATTGCGGTAACAATGATTAGATTAAGATTGCGGTAACAATGATTAGATTACGATTGCAATAACAATGATTAGATTACGATTGCAATAACAATGCTTAGATTATAAGATTGCGGTAACAATGAAGGTTACGATGACGTTGAGTGATCTGGAATAGATTTAGGACGGTCAGACCTTCTCTGTCTGCGGATGATGAGTTCAATGGTTCTTCAATTGGAGAGAATCTCTCGTACACTCCCTCCTCCTCCTCCACTCTTGCGGCGTTCGGCAACTTTCAACAGAGAAATATCGTCATCTTAATCAAGTTGTTAACGATGATGATAATAATGACGATAACAATGATCATGATAATGATAACAATGATGACAATGATGTGATGATGATGATGATGATGCTGATGACGCTGATGATTATGATGATGATGATGATGATGATGATGATGATGATGATGACGCTGATGATTATGATGATGATGATGATGATGATGTTGATGATGATGATGATGATGATGATGATGATGATGATGATGATGATGATGATGATGATGATGATGATGATGATGATGGTCATGATGATGATGATGATGATGATGATGATGATGATGATGATGATGATGATGATGATGATGATGATGATGATGATGATGGTCATGATGATGATGATGATGATGATGATGATGATGATGATGATGCTGATGACGCTGATGATTATGATGATGATGATGATGATGATGATGATGATGATGATGATGGTCATGATGATGATGATGATGATGATGATGATGATGATGATGATGGTGATGACGCTGATGATGATCATAGACATAAGTTTCCATAAACATACCATAGGATGTTTGTGTCTTTGTGGGCCGTTTGACTGGGGCGCGTGACCCCGTGACCTTGCCAGTTGACCCAGTTCTTCCGGTGTTTGTCCCAGATGGTTGCGTAGCTCAGAGGCGAGACCTGCGTCCGGAAGGTCCTTCAGTTTGGACGCAAAGTCAGTGAGGTCATATTTGGCCGCCAGGTGGAGAAGAGTAGGTAACTCACAATCACTTCTACCTGGCAATTTACATGTAAGACAACCCCAGTCAAAATAAGAAAATTATGAAGTTTATTTATTTATTTATCATCATTATTATTTCTGTTATCAGAAAATTTCTGTGGTCATTATCATTATTATTTTTTAAATAATAATTATTACAATGATCATTATTATCACTGCCCAGGTCATCATCATCATCATCATCATCATCATCATCATCATCATCATCATCATCATCATCATCATCATCATCATCATCATCATCATCATCATCATCATTATCATCATCATTACTTTCTTATTTAATAATTAATTCATAGGCCTAACTGTTACAGTTAAATTTTGGTTGAACTTGAAAACATAGTTAAATCAAGAACGAGGCTTAGTTGACTAGAATGAGGCAAATAGTTGACTTGGAAATGCCGGAAGGAAGTTTAGTTAAACTAGTTAAAGCCAGAAAGAGGCACGATGGATCTAGATAAAATTGGAATGAGGCGTGACCCAGATAAAGCCAGGGCGAGGCTCGATTGACCTAGATAAAGTCAGAAAGAGGCATGATTGACCTAGATAAAGCCAGGGCGAGGCTCGATTGACCTAGATAAAGCCAGAACGAGGCATGATTGACCTAAGTAAAGCCAGAACGAGGCAACGGTGACCTATATAAAGCCAGAACGAGGCACGATTGACCTAGATAAAGCTAGAACGAGGCAGACCCTTGCAGGCAGCGGATAGACTGAAGAGTTGCTCGAAGGCCTGGATCGGAATGGAGTTTGCCTGTTCGTCCTCGAGCAGTCCACAGAGTCTGCGATCCACTTCCGTTGTCAGTTGTCCGCTGTCCTGGAGCAATCCGAGCAGACGATTGAGAAGGAACATGTAGATCTGGCTGACCGCAAGAACTAGGTCAGACTGCAGCGATTGGTAGACGACTGAACTCTGACCTATGACGTCACCGTTCACGACGATATGTATTGGAACAACACCTTCGCTGTGCTCTAAAAAATATAGGCAGCAGATTATCATTATAAATACGTATGTATTTATGTATGCACGTATATGTGTTTTATGTATGTACGTATGTGTTTTATGTATGTATGCATGGATGCTTTTATATAATTATGTATGTATGTATGTATGTAGGCCTATGTATGTATGTATGTATGTATGTATGTATGTATGTATGTATGTACGCATGTATGTATGTATGTATGTATTGTATTGTATTGTATTGTATTGTATTGCATTGCATTGTAATTGTTAATTTATATAGCCCCTCTCACAGCAGTGGCCATTCAGTAGCGCTCCCAGTACGATGTATGTATGTATGACATTGTATGCATGCATGCATGCATGCTTCTATGTATTTTGTACATAAACGCAGGTACACGGGTATAGTTGTGCGTCCCTTTGTATAGTATATACGATTATCTGAGTGCCTGCCATCCCATCTGCTCATTACATACATTGTTGTTAGAACTGGGAACTGCCTTTGCCTGTCGACACTCGCAAGCACGAAAGAACAAATATTTCACAGCCCCCGACATTCAATAAATTATTGTCTGCAGACAGACGTAACATCCTTATTTTCTCCTGTGCAGTTTGCCAACTTGAAATATTGGAACGCTTAACCCTCTAAGGGATATGGGACATATATGTCCCATGTCAGAAAAAAGTGCCTGGATTTATTAGATTGAGCAAATGGGTTTGTTTAACGATTTTATTTATTTGTTCAGTATTTGATCAATCTGACTGTGACCTTTTCATGAGTTCCCACACATTCTATGGGCCAGATATTTTTATTTTAAAATTATTAATTTTTTAAAATAAAATACAAACTTTGTCATTTTTTATTTTTTCTCACATAGGAATAATATATTAAAAAACTTTTAAATAATGTACAGTGACTCTTCACAAAAGAGGATATTCATTGACAAGAACCATTCCTTTCACAGTTTTGCAGATTTCGAAGAAAATCTTCATGGGACATATATGTCCCATTGTCCGTTAGGCAATGTCATAAAATGCATGTACAAAATGCCTGTACATGAAAGGGCATTGTAAAAACGTACATATATGCATTCATGCATACTTGCATTCGTACATACAAAACATATTACACATATACATTTACATATATATATATATATACATACATACATACATAAATACATACATACATACATACATATATGCATGCATAGAGACATACATAAATGCATTCAGACTTACACAAATACATATAATACGCATTCACACATACATAGACATATACATATGTACTTACATATATACATCCATATGTAGAAACATGTAAATGCATACATACATACATACATATATACATACATGTACACATAAATACGTACATACATATATGCATACAGACATACATACACACATACATACATAAATACATGTATACATGCATGCTTACATCCATCCATACATACATACATACATACATACATTCATACATCATACAAATATGCCTAGGGCCTGCAAGCATACAAGAGGTGACATTCAGTCCCTCCAAACAACGGAGAAGCAGATGAACTTTTTGAGGTGGATGGACACAAAGGCTGTCCATCTCATATCCAATTCAGAGCCATCCGTAGGTACAGAGCATATAGATAGACAGACGTAAGAAGGTTCCGCTGTGAAGGTTGTGTTATCAACGTTCCATCATGGGTGAAAGAATACAACAAATAATTATGTGGGAGGAGTTGATCTGGAAGACCAGCTCAAACCGTATTATGTAATAGAATTTGATGCCGATAGAAGTATTATCTCAGAGTGATGTTTGATAGCCTGGTCGAAACAGTGGTAAATGGCTATTGAATTACAAGTCTCCCAACAGACACCAAAATAGGCCTAACACATTTAGAGTCCAGACAGCAGGTGGTTCGTGGTCTCATAGGCACTTGTACTTCCAGGAGGAATGCTTTTCCGACTGGAGCAATCAAAGAAAGGCGTCTCCAGTGTTGATACATAATCATTCGCCTCACAACAGCCCCCGACATTCGATAAATTATTGTCTGCTGACAGACGTAACATCCTTATTTTCTTCGGTGCAGTTTACCATTTTGAAATATTAGAACCCTTAAAGAGAATATGATTAATGTATACCGTTTGAATCCCAATAAAAAGGTGTCTATGCGTCATTGCAAGGTTTGCGCATTTAACGACATCTTGTGGCTGCCAGGTCTGTTATAACGTCACCTGACTCATTTGAATAGCGGGAACAAGCGGGAACAATGAAGAACATTCGAGGAGCTATTTTGATATTATGATTATTAGTTCTCCATTTATTAAGCGCCTCTTTCAGGTATGACCCACCATCGTCAATCGATGGCACTGAACAATTGTTGTACGTGGTACATGACTTGCTCAAGGTCCTGATACACCGTTTCCATTAAAAGACGTCCAAATTGTGCTTACAATTAATATTATTGTTCGTATCGAACGGTTTCCAAGTTTTATGTGTAACAGGGCCACAGACATCGTACTCAGTCTGCGTGGAATAAAGAAGACAGTTAAGCTGATTATGAATGCTTTCCCACTGTTTCTGCTCATTAAGACTTTTTTCTAGGGGCCCTTCGCACTGGAAGCGCTTCTGATCAGGTTGTACTGTGAGAGTCGCTTTATAAGTACGTAAATAGAAAAGAATAGAACGTTATCCTTTAGTAACGTAACGATTAATTGAAAATGGATTTATATAGGGTACGAAGCAACCGTATTAAAGGTGTCTAAGGGTATCACCATTGTTGACGTTTCCGATGTTTAACGACATCTTGTGGCTGCCGCCGTCGACTTCAACCTTTCGTCTCTAATAAATCAGTATGTTTTTACGATTGAAAAGGAGTTTGTAGCGTTTGGAAAACAGAGTTAAAATGTGTCTAAATATAAAAAATGTGGATTTTGAGTTTTTAACGACATCTTGTGATAATAGCGAGAGGGCGTTTGGCGTCGACTTTATCTGAGAATTCTAAACGTAGGTCTACGTACTTCATTGGATTCATTAACATTAGGCCTATATAGGTAGAGCTTATGTCACATGCGCCTCTGCGTGTGAGGTTGCCGACTGTCTTACCGATGGTGGCTTTTTCAGAGGTTTGAATCCCGGGCTAGCACGGTCCGTACCCATCACTTGGGCGTCGGGAGGCGGGGCAAGGGGGCATTTCCCCTGGATTTTCCCAATATTCAAAATAATTTACTTATCATCTTAGTTTTTAACGATGAATGGCTATGCTTTTTTCAACAGTTTTACTTTTTAACCAAACTAGTCGAGATAACCTGAAATTTCTAAAATATGTTGGGATCCGCGCCAAACACCCTGATCGCGTAAACTGCAGCAGACAACGGCTTGTTGCTAACAAGTTTAATGTTGTTTTGCAAACAAATGAATTATTAGCCCAAATGAATAACACACTTACAAATTACAATAATATACTTTTATGTGAATG
>JACEVL010001238.1:682500-692500 GCA_020284085.1 Aporrectodea caliginosa | reverse complement strand
CCAGTCGAAAGCCAAACGCTGTATATAGCGGATATTGTCAATATCAAGGATCCTGAGTGGCCGAGTGGGTTGGTAGCCCGCTCGTCACGCCGACGCCCCGGGTTCGCTTCCCGGTCGGGTCGGTTTATCAGAGATTAATTTCTCGGATCTTTACTGCGGGTGGCTCGGTCGCATTATAAACGTGGAGTACAATACAACACACAATACAACACATCACAATACAACTGGGCGCGGTGGTTTAGGGGTATGTTCGGTGCCTTGCAGCTGGAGGGTTGCGGGTTCGAATCCACCTCAAAGTCGCCGCGTAGGGACCCTGGGCAAGTCCTTCACTCGCAATTGCTCATGCGCTTCGGCGTGAAACTCCGATTCAGCGTCCGCGCAGTAGTCGGGAGCGCCTCTGAATGGAAAATCTGGTAGGGGCGCTAGTAGTTATGAATACCCCGTTTTGTACCTCAATTTATACCCCACCCACATTTACACTCCCGTTTTGGACATCAGTTTGGGTACGAATACAGGTTCAAAGGTCAAACGACCACGGCCTCCGCTAAAAACAGACACCCATTAAATTTGGCCAAGGGTTGCCCGGGTGGGGCGTGCGTGTGCCCCTACCCCTCCCCTCCACTCCTCTTTCACTCTACACGCCTTAGCAAAGCTCAATGAATATTCATTATTTGCATGCTGTGCATTCTATTTGGCCCTTTCACACGCATATGCGCGCAGCCAATTTTTATACAAGCAAGCTACCAATTCTTGCATGTATAGCACTCAATTTTTACTCATCATCCATCTTTGCTCAAGCATTGCAAGGCGCCCATTTTTGCAACTTTTCTTACTACAATCAAGCTGCCATTGTTTTGGCCATTTTCACATAGCTCACATTTAAGCTTGGAGTCCAACATGGCTAGGCTTTACTCTCGTAGGTGCACTTGCATTCTTTTACATGTGCATTGTTTGGCGTATAGCAATTTACACTTAGGTCAACTTTAATGGTAGAGGCCATTATACGCAAGCACTCAATTCTTTTGGACCATACAGCCATTTTCTCTTAGGCACACACACATTTTAGGCTCAAGCCTACAACTACAAACCTTGCAACTCCATCTTCGTCACCCAGCAAGGCGCGCAAGCACTTAGTGTGGAAGCCAAGGCAGCCAGTGTTTGCGCTTGCATGCCATTACAGCTCTTGCCTGACCATTTAGCGTTGAATATTTAGTACTTGCACCCTTTTGAGGCACAACAGCATTTTACTCTTAGGTAGCCATTCTTTGGGCTCGCCTTGTTTTTCAAGGCTGACTAAGGCCAATTTATTATTCAATAGGCACAAATTGCAATGTTTTTGTGCGCTTGCATTGAATTAGAGCGACAACCTTTTACTCTTAGACAGCAAGACATTCGTTGGCCTTGCCTTGTTTTACAAGGATGACCAACGCTTATTGAATATTCATTATCCTTAGGCCCTTTTACACTTGCACAATCATCGCCTAAACTGAATTTAGCATGGTATTCAACTTTTGCAAAGCACTCAGGAGTCTTTGCTCTATTGCATTCTCCTACAGCTCACGCATTTAGTTATGCAAATCTTTCAACAAAATGAACTTAAATGTGAGAAAAGTTAAACTGAAATCTCAGTTTCATTGAAATTCTCGGTTCAGTTTCGGAAAGTAAGTGTCTTTTACAGATGGCGCATGAGCGAGAGAGAGAGAGAGGGAGAGAGGCGTTTTGGCAGAGCTGGAGGGAGAGAGAGAGGGAGGGGGCGATAGAGAGAGAGGGAGAGAGGCGCTTTGGCAGAGCTGGAGGGAGAGAGAGAGGGAGGGAGCGAGAGAGAGAGAGATGGAGAGAGGCGTTTGGCAGAGCTGGAGGGAGAGAGAGAGAGAGGGAGGGAGCGAGAGTGAGAGAGGGAGCGAAGCGCTTTTGGCAGACAAGTAGCGTGTGAGCGAGAGAAATGCGAGGCTTATATTTCTGACCTGGTGGTTTTACAACTTTTACATTTCAGACACCTAAAACTCACACTCAAAGCTAGCTTCACAGTAGAATATTGCGAGTTTGTAGAGCAAACCTACCAATTGTAGACGTGCGTCATTTAGAAAGCGTGTATTTACTTAACAGACTTATAATTATTTTCTATACAGCTTGGAGACTTAAGTTGAGAGTTTATTTAGCGAACCGAGGGTTTGAGCTGTTGTATGGAGAGGTGTTTTGAGACCCTGCATAGTGCTCTTTTACGACAGTAGGCATGCAATCAAATGTTTTTAGTTGTGTAATGCATTCCACAAATGGTTCTTAATTCTGAAAAATCTCAAATTCATTGAAATTCGAGAGTCATGGAAAAACCCCACTTGGGTAATTTTGGATAGCAGGTGACATTTACAGGGGCATGGACACAGCGATATTGAGAGAGCGAGAATGAAAGAGGCATGGAGATAGGCAGAGTTTCTCTCTACAATCTCCATTACCAGACGAAACCTGTTTTTAATAGCTCGCTTACAGACTGCAAAGCTCTCAAGTGTACACGATTAGTCATTATGGTTTACCTCTTACGGTATTTGATTGAAAGAGAGCGAGAGAGAGAGCGTTAGAAAGAGAGAGATGAAGCGAAGAATTTTGTGAGAGGGGCCGTGGAGGCTGGGTGGCAGCGAGGGTGAGAGAGAGAGACTTACTCTCTGTAATTGTCAATTTTAATCGCCCCGAATAAGAGCCGAATCATTATTTTCGCTTGGCGAGAAGAGCATTAAATAGTTTTTGGAGAGATAGCAAGAGAGACGTGTAAAATGTTGGTGTTTAACAGCTGAATTTTTAATAGTGTTTAGCGGAAGAGAGTGGTAATATGAAACCAAAATCTTTAAAGTCAATGCGAGGAAGGTTAGAAAACCGAGTCGTTTGGTCGTTTCACCAAACGGCGAACCCATGCTGTATACACAGCGGTAAGTAAGTATGAAAATGCAAATCTTATACAGTTGATGAGTTGTGTAGAGTCTGCGTCGTGGCCAGGAATGAATGAAGTAGCATCACGCGTTTCGATGGAAATGCTTAAACTTCTATTCGCAAGATGCCACTTTAGAAGTTATCGCAAATTTTTACGGTGTAAGAGCTCGTTACAACACGTGAAAAATGTAGAACACGAAATCATTGTGATATTTGTAAGCTTGGCTGACAGTACAAGACTTTGTCGTATTTTCAGTCACTTTTTCATGTTGCCATACCACGAGAGCTCAGTTGAATGAGGGATGGATTTTCCCCACTAGCCCGCCCGCCTACCCTATACGCTATAGACCAAAGTGGCAGTGCCACTTTGACACAGGCATTATAAAATTTTAAAAACAGCAGGTTTACGCTCTGTAGATGACGGAATCATCACACTGAAATGCATGTCGCCATAAACATGTGCTTAATCAGTTAATATTTTTCCGATTATAGGATTGAGATGTAAGCTGGCTCGAATGAAGGCATGAAATTCCAAGTTTTGTCGGCCATTGCCTGAAATTGTGGGCGTGTTTCTTTAGCAGCAGCTGCAGCTGCTGCCACTGCCGAACATCATACTTTGAATCTAAGAGAGAGAGAGAGAATTAAGGTCGCCTTGGTGGCTTTCAATGCATGTCATTGCCACAACTCTGAGAATATTCGCAATCGACGGTTTTTTCTCACACAGCAAACGTGTTACTCGATAAAAAGTTAAATTATCAAAAATTCACTACACGAGCTTTATTTATCGTGTTTTAATGCCCAAGAAACAGCGCATTTTTACTGTCCATTGTCATCGTTTGCATGGTTGCTGAGCTTCAATATACAGTATGAGCTGAGGGAATGACCATGCTTACATGCCACATGAGAAATGGACATATATGCACACATTGAGTTGAAAGTTTAAGCAAAGACCATGTGTAATTTCAATGCTTCGATAACAGCCTCGCTAGCTGCCACCACAGACGCGTGAGGTTCAAAGTACATTAGAGTGGTCATAATAAGTCGACCGAGGGACCAAAGTGCTACATGCCACATGCACAAACTTGGACATTGTGATCTCCGTGAATTGAACGTTTAAACAATGGCACTGCAACTCTATAATTTCATCGGTTTGATAACAGCTTTGGCTACAAGCAGCAACAGGCCTGACATTCTGACGGCCTGTTAAGTAAATAAGTAAGTGTGTTTATCGCAGCATCTGGCTGTAGCTGTGAACTATGAGAGCAGCATTGATTCTGACAGCTTGTTTATAGCAGCTTCCAGCGGCGTTTGAAGACTACGCTTTAGCATCTAATTGAAATGGTTGCGCATGCGAAACTTTACTCTCAATTTGCTTGCAGCCGCTTACCCAAATTTTCATTAAATTTTAAAGCTATAGCAGGTGTGAGAGTTTGTAGCAACACTTGCATTATCAGCAGCATGCTTGTGAACCATTGGTTTTTTCATTATCAGGAGTTGTAAGCCACTGATTTTCATTTTCTGGAGTTGAGAACTTTTGATTCATAACTTTCTGAGTTGAGAACAGAGTTGAGAACCTTAGGTTCTCAGCTTTCTGAGTTGAGAACAGAGTTGAGAACCATAGGTTCTCAGCTTTCTGAGTTGAGAACAGAGTTCAGAACCTTATGTTCTCAGCTTTCTGGAGATGCGAGGTAGAGTCAAAATTTGGAGATACAAGTTTAACTTTTTATCGAGTAACACGTTTGCTGTGTGAGAAAAAACCGTCGATTGCGAATATTCTCAGAGTTGTGGCAATGACATGCATTGAAAGCCACCAAGGCGACCTTAATTCTCTCTCTCTTAGATTCAAAGTATGATGTTCGGCAGTGGCAGCAGCTGCAGCTGCTGCTAAAGAAACACGCCCACAATTTCAGGCAATGGCCGACAAAACTTGGAATTTCATGCCTTCATTCGAGCCAGCTTACATCTCAATCCTATAATCGGAAAAATATTAACTGATTAAGCACATGTTTATGGCGACATGCATTTCAGTGTGATGATTCCGTCATCTACAGAGCGTAAGCCTGCTGTTTTTAAAATTTTATAATGCCTGTGTCAAAGTGGCACTGCCACTTTGGTCTATAGCGTATAGGGTAGGCGGGCGGGCTAGTGGGGAAAACCCATCCCTCATTCAACTGAGCTCTCGTGGTATGGCAACATGAAAAAGTGACTGAAAATACGACAAAGTCTTGTACTGTCAGCCAAGCTTACAAATATCACAATGATTTCGTGTTCTACATTTTTCACGTGTTGTAACGAGCTCTTACACCGTAAAAATTTGCGATAACTTCTAAAGTGGCATCTTGCGAATAGAAGTTTAAGCATTTCCATCGAAACGCGTGATGCTACTTCATTCATTCCTGGCCACGACGCAGACTCTACACAACTCATCAACTGTATAAGATTTGCATTTTCATACTTACTTACCGCTGTGTATACAGCATGGGTTCGCCGTTTGGTGAAACGACCAAACGACTCGGTTTTCTAACCTTCCTCGCATTGACTTTAAAGATTTTGGTTTCATATTACCACTCTCTTCCGCTAAACACTATTAAAAATTCAGCTGTTAAACACCAACATTTTACACGTCTCTCTTGCTATCTCTCCAAAAACTATTTAATGCTCTTCTCGCCAAGCGAAAATAATGATTCGGCTCTTATTCGGGGCGATTAAAATTGACAATTACAGAGAGTAAGTCTCTCTCTCTCACCCTCGCTGCCACCCAGCCTCCACGGCCCCTCTCACAAAATTCTTCGCTTCATCTCTCTCTTTCTAACGCTCTCTCTCTCGCTCTCTTTCAATCAAATACCGTAAGAGGTAAACCATAATGACTAATCGTGTACACTTGAGAGCTTTGCAGTCTGTAAGCGAGCTATTAAAAAACAGGTTTCGTCTGGTAATGGAGATTGTAGAGAGAAACTCTGCCTATCTCCATGCCTCTTTCATTCTCGCTCTCTCAATATCGCTGTGTCCATGCCCCTGTAAATGTCACCTGCTATCCAAAATTACCCAAGTGGGGTTTTTCCATGACTCTAGAATTTCAATGAATTTGAGATTTTTCAGAATTAAGAACCATTTGTGGAATGCATTACACAACTAAAAACATTTGATTGCATGCCTACTGTCGTAAAAGAGCACTATGCAGGGTCTCAAAACACCTCTCCATACAACAGCTCAAACCCTCGGTTCGCTAAATAAACTCTCAACTTAAGTCTCCAAGCTGTATAGAAAATAATTATAAGTCTGTTAAGTAAATACACGCTTTCTAAATGACGCACGTCTACAATTGGTAGGTTTGCTCTACAAACTCGCAATATTCTACTGTGAAGCTAGCTTTGAGTGTGAGTTTTAGGTGTCTGAAATGTAAAAGTTGTAAAACCACCAGGTCAGAAATATAAGCCTCGCATTTCTCTCGCTCACACGCTACTTGTCTGCCAAAAGCGCTTCGCTCCCTCTCTCACTCTCGCTCCCTCCCTCTCTCTCTCCCTCCAGCTCTGCCAAACGCCTCTCTCCATCTCTCTCTCTCTCGCTCCCTCCCTCTCTCTCTCCCTCCAGCTCTGCCAAAGCGCCTCTCTCCCTCTCTCTCTATCGCCCCCTCCCTCTCTCTCTCCCTCCAGCTCTGCCAAAACGCCTCTCTCCCTCTCTCTCTCTCTCGCTCATGCGCCATCTGTAAAAGACACTTACTTTCCGAAACTGAACCGAGAATTTCAATGAAACTGAGATTTCAGTTTAACTTTTCTCACATTTAAGTTCATTTTGTTGAAAGATTTGCATAACTAAATGCGTGAGCTGTAGGAGAATGCAATAGAGCAAAGACTCCTGAGTGCTTTGCAAAAGTTGAATACCATGCTAAATTCAGTTTAGGCGATGATTGTGCAAGTGTAAAAGGGCCTAAGGATAATGAATATTCAATAAGCGTTGGTCATCCTTGTAAAACAAGGCAAGGCCAACGAATGTCTTGCTGTCTAAGAGTAAAAGGTTGTCGCTCTAATTCAATGCAAGCGCACAAAAACATTGCAATTTGTGCCTATTGAATAATAAATTGGCCTTAGTCAGCCTTGAAAAACAAGGCGAGCCCAAAGAATGGCTACCTAAGAGTAAAATGCTGTTGTGCCTCAAAAGGGTGCAAGTACTAAATATTCAACGCTAAATGGTCAGGCAAGAGCTGTAATGGCATGCAAGCGCAAACACTGGCTGCCTTGGCTTCCACACTAAGTGCTTGCGCGCCTTGCTGGGTGACGAAGATGGAGTTGCAAGGTTTGTAGTTGTAGGCTTGAGCCTAAAATGTGTGTGTGCCTAAGAGAAAATGGCTGTATGGTCCAAAAGAATTGAGTGCTTGCGTATAATGGCCTCTACCATTAAAGTTGACCTAAGTGTAAATTGCTATACGCCAAACAATGCACATGTAAAAGAATGCAAGTGCACCTACGAGAGTAAAGCCTAGCCATGTTGGACTCCAAGCTTAACCTTTATTTACCCACTATGCCTTTTAGGTGGAATTTTGAGATGGCCCTTAGATATGTGTTGTATGTTGATGGTATTAAAACAGAAATGACAAGCTTTTAGTGATATTTCACATTTAAGGTCATTTTTGGGATGTTCCAAAAATGGAACGTTGGGTCATTCCCACTAGCATTTTTTTACAATGGCAGTTCAACATGAATACACGATACAATATTGGCTTATGCACAATTTATTGAAAACCAGTTTATTTAAAGGTATGAAAACTTTCAAAACAGTTCACTTGAAGTATCTTGAGGCACCTGACACATTCTTTGGTAGTGTTTTTCTTCAAAAAATGAAAAAAACAACGAGCCTGACTAATTAAAGATATGTATTGCTCGATCTCATCGCAATGTGTCATGACAACCTTTGACGTGCCTGAGCACTTTTTCACAGGATTTACAGTATTGATACTGCTGGAACATGCTACTACATTGTTATCTGACTACCTAACAACAACAATTTTGGCATGACATGTGTATTCAAATGTACCTCTTTCTTGTTTTGCAAACATTTTCTTGTCATTCAGAGGTGCTGTTCCGGTTCGACCATCACGGACATCATGTCCGTGATGGTCGAACTGGAATAGCACCTCTGAATGACTGCTGCCCAACATCTCAGCTTAGACAGAAGACTGTAACTAGTAAAAAGATTGGCAAATAATAGCATGTGATATGGTTTCCTGTGATGAGTTAGGCAAAATTCATGGCAACGCGCTCACCAAAAGTGGTTTATGTGGGTCGCCTACTCCTGCCACAATAAATTGTTGCTTGATATGGATGAACATCCTATTCATGAATAAGACATCCAGATCTTATAACTAAATCTGATTGGCTTTCCTCTTATAAACATCTCTAACCCATGATGTCCATAGTTAGGCACCCACCGACTCATAAATGCTAAGTTTGAAATAAACAATTCCAAATTGCAAAGAGTTGTGTTACTGATCATAATTATAGTGCACACTCTGCCAGTATAGAGAGGTCTCTTGTCAGCTGCATGCATGGCAGTACTTCCTCCTTTCATGGATTTTAGACATTGCAGTTGCTATTAGACTGCATCAGGTACTCAACTGTGTTGCAGTTATTGCGTTATTTTCTAAAACTCCAATTTAAAATATGTACTAATTATTACAAAATCAGTGTTAAAACATAGGCATATATAAGGGGTTTTACGGGGTGGGGTCACCCTAAATAAATTGCCGACATTTTTTCTATGCAATTATATGCGAAATACAAAAACTGAACTTTTCGACCATTTCCATTGGAAACCCCAGAAAACACTTACCACCCCCTCCCCGAAATTTTTTCCTGGCTACGCCCCTGGTTAAAAATAAATTAAATGAAACATAATATTAAAAACAAATTAATGATACATGCAACAATCCAACAGTATAATACTGGCAAATTATGAACAAGGAACACAATCACCTCATATTGGAATTATACTAATGAGAGTGCACCAACGTTCCAAAAATGGAACATGCTTCAAAACTGGGTTTTTTCTTCTAGAGTTTTGCTTCTTTTTCGGTAATTTTGATTTTTATCACTGACTTTAGATATCAATCAACAAAATACAACGTGTCTCACCTGTAAAATTATGACACAAATATTTATTTCAACTTCCTAAAAGATTTTTTTCAAAAATGTCAAAATTCGTCAAAATTGCGCATCTGTAGCACAAAAATAAATAAAGTCAATCAGAAAATTACCACTGTTTTACATTCTCCATTCTTAGATCTTTCATTTGATGTGCAAATATAATACATTTACCAAGGCAGACTTATTTTTTTTAACATTACAAATTATGTTCCAAAAATGGAACGTTGGTAAAATAAAGGTTAAATGTGAGCTATGTGAAAATGGCCAAAACAATGGCAGCTTGATTGTAGTAAGAAAAGTTGCAAAAATGGGCGCCTTGCAATGCTTGAGCAAAGATGGATGATGAGTAAAAATTGAGTGCTATACATGCAAGAATTGGTAGCTTGCTTGTATAAAAATTGGCTGCGCGCATATGCGTGTGAAAGGGCCAAATAGAATGCACAGCATGCAAATAATGAATATTCATTGAGCTTTGCTAAGGCGTGTAGAGTGAAAGAGGAGTGGAGGGGAGGGGTAGGGGCACACGCACGCCCCACCCGGGCAACCCTTGGCCAAATTTAATGGGTGTCTGTTTTTAGCGGAGGCCGTGGTCGTTTGACCTTTGAACCTGTATTCGTACCCAAACTGATGTCCAAAACGGGAGTGTAAAAGTGGGTGGGGTATAAATTGAGGTCCAAAACGGGAGTGTAAATGTGGGTGGGGTATAAATTGAGGTACAAAACGGGGTATTCATAACTACTGGCGCTATAACAAGTGTTCAAATACAATACAATACAATTGTCACCGTTGACTATTCGGGTCTCCTTGGCGCGGCTGTTAGTGTGGCGCTGAGCAATTTCCAAGACTTAGACGGAAACTAAGACCTGCATTGCATAACAAAGCGATCGTTCATTGATAGGTCTTGAGACCAATCGCGTCTATATCGAGAACCGCAATTA